>QEPC01007860.1:801676-827327 GCA_003113815.1 Sphenodon punctatus | reverse complement strand
GGAGGAGGAGGAGAGAATGGCCGTTACTGTGGATGGGGTAGGTGGTCCAAAGGTGGAGGTTGAAGAAAGAGGCTAGTGAGAGATGGAGGGCTGGAAAGGGATATCAATGTGAATGTTAAAGTGAGAGTGGGGTTGTCGTCGGAGAGGAAGAAAATGAGCCAGGACTCTAATGTGGAGAGAAAGAAAGAGAGAGTCAATGGGGTGGTAGATGACAGCGATGTGGAGATGAAGGGGGGAGTAGAGGCGCACAGAGTGAGCCTCAAAGGAAGGGAAGGAGAGAGAGAGAGAGGGGAAGAAAAAGCAGTTGGAATTGAAAGGAATTAGTAAGGAGGAGACCTATGCCACCACCCCAACCTTTAGTGTGGGGCTGGTGAGAAAAGGAGAGACCCCCAAAGGAGAGGGTAGCAGGGGTGACAGAGTCAGAGGGGGAGATACAAGCTTCAGTAAGGGCAAGGAGCTGGAGAGAGAGTGAGAGAGGAAGAGATCATGGATATGGGGGACTTTATTGGCAGAGGAGTGCCAGTTCCAAAGGGAGCAGGAGAATGGGAGCTGACAGCAGGAAATTGGGGGAAGGGTAGGGAATGAGGATAAGATTGGGAGAAGGGGAGATTTATATTGAAATATATCAAGCATATATATCTCCCATCAATGTTATTTTGTACAATAGGTGCACGGTGCCTCTCCAATTTGGGCCCAGTTAAGCTAACTGACATCAATGAAAATACTTATGTTTCAAAGAGCTGACACCTCCCCTCCCCCATCCCCCTGTAATAAGTACATATGCCATTCCAAGCTACAAATTACCTCATAAGCTCTCAGATGAGGAAGCTGTTAGCTTCTAGATGTTAGATGAAATTTTAGAAGTGTGTCCCCATGATCCTGAAAACCAACCGAAACCAACGTCTTGCTACTTCTATCAGTGTACCACCAAATCCATATGACAAGGGCACACACAAATTTTATCAAGGGAATCGAAGCATTAGCTGTTCTCCAAAGGGACTTTGCTAGCTTTGATTAAGGTTGTTTTTATAGCTACTCATTTTTGATTTTGGTCTCCTCTATGGTTTCCTTTTGCGTTTTCTCCTCTTTGTTCACTTTGATGCCCTTGGTGACTGCTGTAGATTGGTGGGTGGACTCCAGAGCTTAATACTGAAGCACAGTACACTTTAATCATTAAAAGGCAACCAAGATAACAAAATGAGCAGCCTAATTATGTGATGATCCAGAGAAACAGACACAAGTCAGTGGTGACTGTCACATACATAATGTGCAGTCTAATGTATTCTTGCTTGCTTGTAACACCTGTGATTTCTACTTTTTTATTAACATTCAGCTGAAGTAGCTCAGTGCCTTATCCCATAATGCATTGTGCTAGTGAGAAGCTCTTTTGCCACATGCTGTCCCATGAAAGCTCTAGTATAGTAGTAGGATTTTGAGTACACTCTTTGGGTATATTTAGCTGAATTAAACTGGAAAATCCAACCAGTAATTGTATAGACAACAAATCCCTAACCGATGGTGAGTATTCATCAGTAAGATGCAAACACAAATCTACAATCTTTCTACTTAACAGATGGAGCAGAAAATAATTAAAATTTTGGTGATACTTTTAGTTTTTTAAGGAAATGTTATTCATAGGTGAGCCAATTTAAAATTTAAACAACATGTTGATTAAGTTTTAGATGCTAATAAGGTTGGTGCACACTTAGTAAATAGCAGGGAGTACTGTTTTTGGTTGACACGCAATCAATATATGGTCATGTGGATGGAAAACAAAGTTTGTCTTTTTCTGAAGCATGATGAGTAGACTATCTCTAGAACAGTCTTTACTATCTTTACATTAGCTCTCTTGTGCGGTGGTTTTGAGGATAAACTCTGGCTTTGTTGAAAAACAATCTACTTTGGATGTCATTGTGAAATGTCTTTCTTCCTTCAGGCTTGAATTATAACCTGACTGCAGATGTGGCAAAAAAAGAAAAGGGTCAGCAGCCTAGAGTTTACTTTCTCTCTTCTGGAGAAACCATGGGTCAAGTCACAGAGACGTTACAGCTGGCGTACATGAAGGAAAAGTGTGAACAGTAATTGGCCTATGTAAAGGTCAGTCTATTTTCCCCCCTCTTCTTAACATTAACCTGTTTGCAATTCAGACTTTTGCTTTAGAGGATTCTGCTTATATTTCTTCACTTATGATTGATTTTGTTTTTTGTGGTGAAACTTTTGAGGCTTGCAGAAAGCGCCTTCTGTATAGACGATACCAGTTTTTGATGGTTCTCTGAAAGATGAGGTGCAACACGGATTTAGTATCCCCTGGGGCATTTATTTATCCATTTGTTTTGGTTAGTGAGATATGTCTCTAAATAGGGGAAGCCACTAAGCGATGTTGTTTCTGGTATTGTGGATAGAAAATAAAGCTTGTTTAATTCTATTTAACTTTACATAATGTATGTTTTAGGATAAAAAATTTCAGAGTACCTATGTGACTTGAGAATTTACCTATCCAAGTTACTTTTTAAAATGGTAGTTAGGAATCTTAAGTCTCATAGAACAACAATAGGAATTAAGCTTCTTGGTGCCTATCTTACTTTTGAAAGAGATGGAGACCAAGTAGTTCAGATTATATCTTTTATCGGATCAACTTCTGTTGGTGAGAGTGTGCAAGCTTTTGAGTTGCACAGGGCTCTTCATCAGACTACAGGCAAGTCAGAACTAAATTTTAAGACATGCAAGACTTATATGTGAGCATGACATTGGGAAGGTGCTAGTATTTGAATATAAATACAGAAACACACTGCAAAGTGATATAAATGTGACTATTAGAGAAGAATAGGGTTGTTAGTATTATATAGCCACGGTAGCGGCTGTATGTTAAGCTATGACCCCACTTTCATTCTAAGCATTGAAACTACACACCTTTTTTTTTTTAGGGTTGTGGGTGTCATCTGATTTTTGTCAGGGTTTGTAGTTTTTTGAAGGGTATGTGGTCTGTGCTTAATTTCATGTTCAGTGCTGTGCTTTGAACTTATATTGTTTTGATTTTTTTGCATTGATGTATAATCTCTGGGAAGGATCGTTGTCATGCCTGTCATCCTTCGTGCTCGCCACGGCGTGGGTATGGCGCCTCCCCCTCACCTAGGAGGAGGAAGCAAGGGTGGGGTCGGGGAGGGGGATGGAGCGGTTGCCCAGCAACTGGGACGGGTGTCCAGAACTCTTGTGATAAGTGGGATTTCTGGGCACCATTTTAGGTTCCCTGCTCGCCACCTCAGTTTGGGTTGCAGTGGCGAGCGGGGAAGACATGCACCCACTTGCACCCCTTTTGGCAGCACTCCGAGTAACATCTGGTTGCCAATTAGGACTGGAAAGGAATTTTCCCTAGGCCTGATTGGCACACTAAAGGCAAGGGGTTTTTCGCCTTTCTTGGAGTGTTAGCTTATTTGGCTGAGGGGTGGCACGGCATTTAGCTGGTGGTAGGCCTGCAATTGTCGAACAGAAACGTCTCTTTAAGAGATGGGGATGGTCATACATAGCTGCACAGTGTGGCCCGGTGTATGGGGCGAACGGTTGGACCTGCTGGGCGGATAAGGTGCCAAACTGTGGGTAATGGTGTTCTCACCCTTGTTTCAGCCCTGGGCCTAGGCGTGAACAACCCACCCCGGCAGGGAGTAAGTTAACGTTGGGAAGTTAGGGCAAAGCTCGGGCTTAACTCGAGAACGTCTGGAGCCATTAGACAGGTGACAAGGGACCTTCACCTGTCTGGGACAGGGACCTCCTGGTTGTTTACAAACAGTTAAGAAGTTGTTCTTCCAAGGCAGAGAGTTACGCTGAATGCAGCTGCTACAGGGGAACTCTCTCCAGCTCCCATCTAAGGTGCCGGAAGTTGCGGAACGCTCCAATTGAGTTGCACAGTAGCTCCCCAGTGTCCCGCAACTTGCAGGGGACATGGAGAAATCATTGACCAAGGAAGGAGAAGAGCTACTGACTGGTGACTGAGCTGCTTGAAACTTCTTCCAAGGCAGTACAACCCAATTCAGGGTAGCTACTGTGGAACTCAATTGGTAAATGTCTAAATATGTGGGGTTGTACAGTAGCTCTGCACTGTCCTACAACTTGCAGGGGACACGGACAAAAGGAAGAAGAGGTGGTACATGCAAGTTACAGGACTGCATGGACCTACTGTACAACCCAACACATTCAGACATTTACCAATTGAGTTCCACAGTAGCTCCCCAGTCTTGCGTAACTTTAGGCACATGGGAGGGGAATTGAAGAGAGTTGACCTCAAGCAGCAAAATGGGAAGCATTGCACACATTACGCAGATTAGAAACAAATGAAGACACCTGTCTTACTATTGAGATTTTATTGATGCAAACTTCTGCAATTCTTAAAAAACAAAAAACAACCCACCACCACGGAAGTCACCTAACAACAAGCAAAGAAATACCATTTGCTACTCAGAAGAGAAGAGACACATACAAAGAAACACTTTAAAAAAACTCTCCTACAACATTACCAGAAAATTCACTAAAAAACCCAACCTGTTGGTTTCAAAAAAAGTTAAGCTATGCCGTTCAACTGCAACATGTACTAACAAATACTGGGAGTAATCCCATGGCTTGTGGATCCTGTGCGCACCCCCATTATCAGCACATTGTGTTGTGCAGAAACTGCGTGCATGCACGCTTACAGGATCCATGGGGCATGAGATCAGCCCCTGCTTACAATCCAAAACGAAATGCTACAAACCATGGAAATGACCAGTTAAACACACCACCTCCAAAAATAACTTCCTTATACTAACATACACTACAAACTCAATTTCACTCACAAATTAACAACATCCAACATAACCCTGACATACAAAAAAGATAACAGGAAAAAAACCACCACTCCAGACCAGGCAAAATTTTTTAAAAATGCTGTCCCTGCATCATAAACATATAAAAACATTAACAAGATGCAACAGCAATTCAAAACTGGAAAAGCACACCAATAACCCACACTCCAATTACCTACTACACAAAACCTACTACACAAAAAAGCATTGTTCAAAAACATATTCCAAACATACACCACCTAATTATTCCAGAAATAGACACATAATATCCAAACAAATTACTAGAAACTTGCCACTGAAACTACCAACGCCACCCCATACATACCGTCAAACCAAAAAAAGAAAAGAAAAAAGAAACCAAAGAAAACCACACATGATACAAATGAATAACCTAGAAAAGCAAACACATTGATGGAGTGACTGGCTAATCACATTGATGATGGAGTAATATCGGTATACTTCAGGGTTGTATTAACTGAAACAAATATTTTCATAATAATAAATGAAAATGGATGTACTGAGAGTCACGAACTCTTGGTGAATCTACTCTGTCAATGTGTTTGCCTTTATAGCTTATCTGCACTCACCCCCATTACGGGGACAGTGTGGCACATGCAACCCGTGTGGGATCTGTGTGTATACTGCGTGCAGTAGGTATGTGATTGCACCCTCTGTCAACTGTATACTTAACTGCTTTGAACCCATTTCTTTTCATATATATATTCTCTTCACCTGATAAGCTGTTTCTTCTTATACCTCCTACCCATACGTTTGCTGGACAGTCAAAACAAAGGATTAATATTGATCTGGCCTTCATAAGCCATTTGCAGTAATCACCTGATGTGTGTGATCACCGATTTTAAATGGTTCAACTTTCTCTCTCCCTTTTATTTTTAATACTAACAACCCTGTTCTCTCAATCACGTTTACATCACCTTGCAGCTTGTTGATTTAAATTCAAATACTAGCACCTTCTGCAATGTCATGTTTTTATTTGCTTAAATTTAGTTCTGACTTGCCTGTAGTCTGATAAAGAGCCCTGTGGCTCGAAAGCTTGCACATTCTCACCAGCAGAAGTGGTCCAATAAAAGAGATCATCGTAACTATTTTGTCTCTCTCTCTAACATTTGGGACCAACACAGCAACCACACACTCTCAACATTACTTTTGAAAATAAGACTCAAATTCTGTAGACTTTTGGGTCCATTTTTGAAATTATTTTATTTTTATTTATTTATTCAAAACTTATATCTCGCCCCTTCTGCCCAAAGGCAGCTCGGGGCGGCGAACAACATGCACACACACAAAAAATCAACAATAAATCATTTAAAAATAAATCTACAAATTTTAAAACAAGTAATAAAAACACACCCTCCCTCCCAAACCCCACCTCCCCAACCCTACCCCACCTCCTCGCCAAAAACCTGGCGGACCAGCCAGCTCTTACACAAACGTCGAAACAACAGGAGGGAGGGGGCCAACTGAGCATCCTCCGGGAGTGAATTCCACAGCACAGGGGCAGCCACTGAAAAAGATCTCACATCAGTGGCCACCCGTCTCGTCCAGGGAACTTCCAAAGAGGCCCCCACGGATGATCTCAGGGGTCGCACGGGCACATGGGGAGTGAGGTGATCCCGCAGATAGGCAGGGCCCAGGCTATGAAGGGCTTTAAAGGTCAAAACCAGCATCTTGAACCTAGCCCGGTGCTTTATAGGCAGCCAGTGCAGAGCCCGGAGCACAGGTGTCATGTGCTCCCTGTGGCCCGCCCCAGTGAGGAGACGGGCCGCGGCATTCTGCACCAGCTGCAGCCTCCGGACCAGCTTCGCGGGCAGTCCCATGTAGAGCGCGTTGCAGTAATCCAGCCTCGAGGTGATGAAGGCATGGATGACAGCAGTGAGGTCAGAGTCTGAGAGATATGACCGAAGCTGCCGGACAAGATGTAACTGCCGAAACACACTCCCCGCCACAGCCACAACCTGAGATTCCAGGCTGAGACGTGAATCGAGGAGCACACCCAGACTCCGTACCTGCGGGACCATGGGAGGGCGAACCCCCTCCCACAAGAGGAGATTCAACCACACCCAGGTCCCCCAGGCCCTCACCCACCAACATCACCTCCGATTCAGCTGCAGATGGCTCAACCTCATCCAAGCCCCCACAGCCGATTGTTGCATTTAGTGTCTTGTTCAGTGGTTCCCCACCTTTTTGCATGCATGACCCCATTTTGAGACTGAAATATAATCCTGTGACCCCAGAAAGCGGCAGACACAATGTAAAACATATCTAATATCAATCTGACCATGACTCCATTCACAGATGGTGAGACCTCATCTGGGGGTCTCTACACACACTTGGGAATGTCCTGGTCTAGTTGCTATAGCAACAATTACTTTATTCATTATTATTGACTTGGGTTTTCAGAAGAACTGAAGGGAATAAAGTGCCCATGTATCTTTAAAACTCCACGGGCTTGTCTAGCCCTACTCTGAATCTCATTTGAATATCCCAGCCAATCTGTATATATATGACCATTGTGATAACTGGAAATCTGTCAGGAGACTCTGGGCTTGGCTCCCACTGCTGACCGTACCCTTGATTTTGATTGTTTTGGGTTGATATTTAATATGACTTTATTAAAAAGCATACACATTTCCATGGATTGATTGTCATCTCCTGCAATTTGAGGTTGCAGTGCTACTTTCCAACAAATACTCTTTTTTTCATAGCCTGTCGTCAATGTCTGTTAGAGCTTGAGTGTTTTCAGAGAGCTTTAAGGAAGAATATTATTTCTCCAGAAAGATCTTTTCTTCTCATCACTGAGCTGCTTTTAAGCGATCATTTAACTGAGGAAGAAATGCAACAGAAAATTATATCTTCATTTGAGAAGTTGATAAAGATCCTGCAGCCAGAGGATCGTCTTTGAAACTTTGTCACCTACACTGCTTGCACATGAGATGTGTGTGTGTGTGTGTGTGTATGGACTGCTGCCATCATAAATCATGTCAGAAGGATTGTACGAAGTTCCACTCATGTGCATCGTGTTTTTCATGTGATTAGTCCATTTCTGTTGTGATTTCAGTGATGGGAGACAGGGCTTCAACCAGGAGTAAATCCAACCCTTTCTCTGTCACTGAAATTATGGTGGAAATGGGTTAATCATGTGAAAAAGCCGATGCACATGAGCAGAACTTAGTGCGATCCTCCTGATGCGATTTATGATCATGGCAGTCTGCCTCCCTTCCTGTTATGTGTGCAAGCACCCTTATAGGTTATTACTTGAAAAGAAATGTGCAAATCTCCAATGCATTCTAAATGACAATTAACCTCATACCAAATTGCAACATAGGATGTTTTTAGACAAGCGCCTCCCCACCCATTACCACCCATCGTGCATGCTGCAGGGCCACATTGGTACCCTATGTTCCCGGGCAACATGCATGATGGGTGAGTAATGGGTGGGGAGGTGCTTGTCTAAAACTACCCATAGTGAGAGAGTGTGACTGGTCTGGCAGTACCTATGTTGATTTTTGTTAGCATCTGCCTATGAAGACATCTCTCTCTCTCTCTCAAGCAGGCTAGGCCTAATTTACATAGTTTTATTTGGCATATTCACAAATTGCCCATTTGGGAAGCTTCATTGTTATCTTTGTATCTTCATTGAGAAGCCATTGTAACCAATAAGCCTCAGGAGAATTAACTATTTCAGGAAATTGTTTCAGACCTAAAAAACCCTGAGACTGAGAGATGGGATTCATCCTTTGACACTAGCAGCATTTTTTGCTCAAGGTTGCCAAGATAACTGAAGACAAACAAAGTGGCCACCAAGAAGGCAGTTATGTGCTACTAAGCATCTGGTGTCCCTGTGTGAAGACTTTGTTTTCCAAGGTTCTTGGCCAGTTGAGTGGCTTCCCATATAAGTGTGAAGAAAGTGGTTGCAAAACATATAGATGAACTTACTGAGATGTACCAATCACTGTACCTGCCTGAATCAGTGTGTTGGGGAAACTATTAGTGTATATATAAGTGTAGAATTCAGTTGACTAAGAACTCATACAGCATGTGTTTTCAGTGTTGGGTGAAGGACTTTTTCAACTATGATAAATGGCAGGAAAGGTCAAAGTTTGTGTAAGGGAGGATGCCAAGCAGCTTGGGGTGATGATTCTAGATAGTCTCTGCTCCCACAGTAGGGGGGTGGGGGAGAAGAGATATGATCCATTTGATGTTGGAGACATCAAAGAGCCCTGCAGACCATGTAGGGCTGGAAAAGGGGTCATGATAACTTAACATTATAAATCCTTGAGTGAAGAGCTAGGAAAAGTGAAAGCTCTTTGGATTGTTTTCTTATCTAACTGGTACTGAAAAGATCCTGTTTTTAAATTAGCATTGGAATATTTTTGTTCTTATTTTATTTTTCTCTTTCTGCATTTTGTAACATGCGGCACAAAGTTGCCTTTTATCAGATGGTGTATCCCAACAAAGTTCATTTTATAAAGTTCTGTTTGAAAATCAGTGACCAATTAGGTTAAAATAGAAGTATTTCTGGTCTGAAACTCTAGTTTTGGAGACTGTCTAGTTAAGGCATGGAGAATAATAGATAGGACAGTTCATTTGGCCTCCCTACTAACACATGTTCTGTCTAACCTGGTGTGTGAACAAATTCTGTCCCAGTGACAACCTGTATAAACACAAGTCCTGTTGTTTAAATGAAAGACTCATTCTAACTTGTCTAGCTGGCATAAACCTGTCCTCACACAACCCTGCTGCTAAATGTGAGGAAAAACATAGAAATGTAAAGCAACAAAAGAGGAAGAAAGGAATATTTAATGTTACAGTTTTCTCCCGTGATTCCTGTTTGAAGCCACTCACTACTGAGAAAAGTAGTTCCATGCAGCAAGCACCTGATTTCATGAGGCCCATTGTGAAATTCTCTGGCTTTCCGGTATTTGGTAGGGATAAAACCAATATTTGAAGTGAATGGTGAATTTTATTAATTTGATATACTGGAATCCATTTTAGCAAATTGGATAGAGTGAATATTTTCTTTCCTCTTTATTTGCAGTTTTGAATTTTCATTTTAGTATTTTATGTTTGGTATTTTTGTTACTACAGTCTTAAGTACTTTGTTTACTTTGGCAAGTTCTCTGAATTTTTGAAGGTGAGTGAGATTGCTTCATTTTGGATTAATCAAATTTAAAAATTCCGCCAAGTAGAATCACTAGCGTGAACAAAGTATTGAATAAGGAAGCAACCCAAATTACTATCAGAACCCTCAGGTATGTAAGTCATTGCAGGATCAGGTCTGGGCCCAGCACCGGGTCAAGTCTCAACCCAAGCAAGAGGTGAGACACACAGAGCAGGTTTAGAACAGGAACATGCAGGTCTAGACACAGGCTCAAGAATGGAATACGATTGGTCCAGGGTGAGCAGACCAGAGTGGAGAGCTTAGCAGCAAGTCAGGCCACAAAAAATGTGACACATTGCTCCGCCCAGCTCCCTGTTGCTACCAGCCAGCCTTATATGCTGTCGGGCAGTCAGTTAGGAAGCTGTGGGGCCTGGCCAGCACTGGAGCTGAGAAGGGTCCACAAGGCTAACTCCCAATTTAGTCATAGGACACTGGTGGTGCTGTGGAGTTAAATGCAGTTTAAGAACAATCAGGGCTGCTGGTTCGAGGCCTGGGCCCTTCCGTTAATGAAGCAAAGTAACCAAAGACATGAAGACGTGAATTTCACAACAAACATACGAATCATCGGCCTGTCACCTACCACCCGCAGCCCTGCACCCTGATAAACCTGCTGGCTGATGCTGACCGCGGGTGGCCACCCCTGAGTTTGCTGCCACGGTGGCCAGTATGAAGCCTGAGGTTGGGTGCACAGCAATAGCACAGTTTACTGCTATGCTGTCGCGCATGTGCACACTGTTGCTGCTATCTTTGCTCTCTGGAGCAGGCTGGGAAATGTAGCTCAGCAGCTCTAGAGAGCAAAGATGGTGGTGACAATGCGCACACACACACACAATAGAATCAGGTGCACGCACAATAGTGCAGTTTTCTGCATAGCAGGAAACTGCACTATTGTGCGTGCACCTGATTCCAGTCATCTTACTGGTTGCTGTGGCAGCACTCAGGGGGGCAGGGGCAGCCTGGTCTAGACCACGAGCTCCTTGCCATGCAACTGCACATTGTTCCCTCGAGATTCTCTCAGGAATTAGCTCCACCATGGGGTCAGGGGTCTCCATAGGAAAGCTACGTTTCCTCACCAAAGTCACAATAGACAATTACTATGACTAAAATACTACCATTTATTGCCCTGCCAAACTGGCTTACACACTACTATAAAAGCACTACGGAAGCATGCAAAAAGGTTATTGATTACAAATATATATATTTTTTTAGAATATATCTCACCACACAGATATCGCAGGTCCCCAAAAGTAGTCCAGGGTCTGCGGGGTCCTGCTGGGGGAGATAAGATGCTAACTTGCTTTTATGCTGGAAACTTGATAAAGAATTAAAGTAAAAATAAAAGATAGAAAAGATAAAGAAAAATATAAAACAAAATTGTCCAGAGGTTGAAGAATGGCCCCTCAACAGACAAGGAGCATGAAAGCTTCAAAAAGGGAGGGAAAAGACAGAGAAGCACTTGGGGAGCTGTGCCCACAAGGCTGAGTAAAATAATTGAAAGGAAACAGTCCCATCTGGGACCAATACAGTGCTTCCTTAAAAGAAAAGTAAAGTCCACCTGGGGACAAAACCTTACTGAAAAGTAAGAATTGCCCTTGAAAAATGGGAAAATAAATTTTAAAAAAAATTACCTTCAGGGCAAAAGAGAAATGGCTTGAAAAGAGTGAAAACTGAGAAAAATGAAGTTTAAAATGAAAATAAAATAGCTTACAAAGAGTGAAAAATGAAGTTAAAATGAAAATAAAAATTACTTGAGAAAAGTAAAAAATAAGAAAAGAAGTTAAATTGAAAATAAAAATGGCTTTAAAAGAGTGAAAAATGAAGCTAAAATGAAAATAGCTTAAAAAGAGTGAAAAATAAGAAAAAGTTAAATTGAAAATAAAAATGGCTTGAAAAGAGGAAAAAATAAGAGAAGTCCACTTCGATCGACTCTGTTGGTCCTCTTAGATCTTCCAGCAGCATTTGATACCGTTGACCATGAGATGTTGGTGACGTGCCTGTGGGACAGTGCGGGGGTGGGCGGGATCGTTCTTGAATAGTTCCACTCATTCCTGAATGGGAGAACTCAGCGGGTGGTACTCGGTGACTGTTTTTCATCTTACCGAGACCTCTCATGTGGGGTTCTGCAGGGCTCTGTTTTGTCTCCTCTCCTGTTCAACATGTATATGCAGCCATTCGGTGAAGTGATCCAGAGGGTTCGGGGTGAGGTGTCATCAGTATGTGGATGACACCCAGCTGTATCTCGCATTTTCGACTGACCCAGGCCCGGCTGTCTCGGTGCTTACCTCGTGTCTGGCAGCTGTGGGGGAATGGATTGATTGCGACTGTATCCTGACAAGATGGAGGTGATGTTAGTGGGTAAGTTGGTGGAGGTGACAGCTCCCTCGGTTGAGGGGATCTGTCCTCCACTGACTTCCCAGGTACAAAACCTGGGGGTGCTCCTCAATGCGCAGCTCCGCCTGGATCGCCAGGTGGAGGCTGTGGCAAGGAGTGCCTTCCGCCAGTTACATCTGGTGCAGTGGCTTTGGCTGCTGGTTTCAGTTCCTGACCTGGCCACGATCATCCATGTTTTTATTATCTCTCGGTTAGACTACTGTAACCTGCTCTACGTGGGGCTACCTATGGTGACGGCTTGGAGGCTGCAGCTGGGGCAGAATGCGGAGGCCTGGCTCTTGGTGCGACTGGGCCGCCAGGAGCACATTACACCAGTGCTTCGATCTCTGCACTGGCTGCCAATAGTCTTCCGGGCTTGATTCAAAGTGTTGGTTTTGACCTATAAAGCCTTACACGGCCTGGGCCCTGCCTATTTGTGAGATTGCCTCACTCCTTGGGTTCTAGACCAGCCCCTGCGGTCGTCTGGGGGCGCCATCTTGGAGGTCCCTCGCGTCTCCTGGTGGGCCACGCAGAATAGGGCATTCTCGGTGGCCACGTCGCGCCTTTGGAGTTCCCTCCTGATGGAGGCCCATCTGGCCCCGGACCTCCTGGCCTTTTGTAGGAACTGGCTGTTCCGTCAGGCATTTGGCGAGGGAGAGGGGTAAGAGTTGGAAGGGGGTGGGGGGATTGGTGAGGGTGGAGGTGGGTTTTTCCCCTCGTTTTTATAATTGTTATTTGATGTTTTAATCTGTTTTATAGTATTTTATATTTTATAGATGTTAGCCGCTCTGGGCTGCCTATGGCCTATAAAAATAAATAAGTAAATAAATAAATTGAAAATAAAAATGGCTTGAAAAGAGAGGAAAATGAAGTTAAAAATGAAAATAAAATAGCTTACAAAGAGTGAAAAAATGAAGTTTAAAATGAAAATAAAAATGGCTTGAAAAGAGGGGAAAATAAGAAAAATGTAAAAATCAAAATAAAGATGAGGAAAAAAAGAGAAAAGTAGCCTTAAAGTAGCGTTAAATATGAAAAATGGCTTTTAAAATGAAATAAAACTTAGGAAAAAGTAGTAAAAGAAAAGATTGGAAAACAAAAGAAAAAACTAAGTCCCATAGGTGACTTAGCCCAGCAGCATCTGTTGGTTTGCAAGCAAGTGTCTTCTTCCAATGGTAACAATATCCTGCCAGTCTTATAGGATTTCTAAGAGTCCTTCGATATGGCGGTGTTCCTTCAATCAGTGGTCAGCAGGTCAGGGGTGACGTGGTGTTCCTCCAGTCAGCATGAAGTTTGCCTCTTGCCAAGTGATGACACAAAATAAAGGTGTTTTTGGTTTTCATGTCTCCACAGCCATATCTTCTTCATGGTTATTTTTGACTTCACCCCTCCTTACTTCTATGAACCAAGACCATGGTAACCTTTTATCAGTCGTGATCTTTGTCCCACTTCAGTAGAGTATATTAGCCACCACCATTGTATAGTTTTTCCTTTTGGAGTGGTTTCTTCCTTTCGTTGTGTGTTCTATTCCATTGATCATGAAAGTGTGAAATTTTAATGCCGGTCCCGCCCACCAACCTGAAAGTGCACCAGCCCCACTGCACAATACACTTTATTATCATTTGTTTAGCACGGTCAGTGTTCCAAGCACTTTACAAACGTTGACTGCTTTCTTCATGAGACAAAATACCCACCCATTTGCTTCTGGGAAAAGCTTCAGAAGGTAAATGCTATGTTACTTTTTTCATGTGGGAAAACAAAAGCCGTGCGGTTTTGGCTCCAATCATGTAGAGGATGCAGAGCTGGAAAATCAAACTCTGCATTCTCTGCATTTCTCGAAGGCAAATGGTGTGTTTTATTTTGTGAGAAGGCGCCACTGCGGCCAATATAAGGTGTGCACATGCGAAGTGTACACATGTACCATGCACGTTGTGAAAGAAAATAAATCTTCAGTCTGTTTGGGAGTTTGTCTGTCAGAAAACACTTTATTTATTTAGCAATTGCTATTGCAATAGGAGAGACCTTTTCAGCAGCAGAGATTGCCTCTGACAGAAGAGAAGTCTCTGCTGGTTACAACAGTTTGGCATGTTTATAGCACTCTGTGAAGACCTGAATTGTATCAATTCCTTATCAGTTATACAAAATAGAAAAGACAAGATTTATAAAAGAAAGCATTTTGTGGTCTGTCAGCAAGATTCAGTTCAAGGATTTTTCACTTAGTTCAGCATAATTCTCTCACCCGTCTGTGACGTACTTCCTTGACCAAAGTTAAGTTTAAGGCCTAAAGACTTCCACATTCGCCCCTTTTTGTACTTAAGTACAACATAGCCTTAAACTTCAGTATTCATAAGCCCAGATACAACATCATACTCTTCTTTATCCATTATTTTAAAATCCTGATACATCACCATTACCTGGTGCTGCTGCTCCAGTGTCAGTAGGTTATGCTTTTTTCTTTGAGCAGTACAGCACATGCAATTTTTAATAAGCAAAAGTAAACATTGTGCACATACAAAAAGACCAATAAAAATTCCAAAAATAAGCAGTAAAAAGTACAAAATCTTTGTTCCCCAACCTCCTAACCATGATGTTAGCCAGGACCACAAACGCCAGTCATTTGACTCATGTAGTTTTGCCACTGCAGTCCTGATGTGAATTTAAAAGGTTCTTCACTGATATTTGGAAAAGTCTTGACTAAATTTCTAAGGTCTGCGGGAGTCCAAGGGGCATGGACAACAGTGGTAGTTTCATCTCCAGTAGGCATATGTCTAAGTGGGGCTTGAAAAATAAGGGCATGTGGGTGGCTTTGAGTATGTTGTGAAATAGGGGAGAAAGAACTTGAGCCACAAAAGGGGTTGGATGGGGATAAAACAGGAGGCGACCGCTTTGGGTCCTGAGGGTCTATGGTAGGAAGAGGATCCTCATGTGGATTGTAAGGTAGGTCGAGAAGTGGTGGGGGCCTGTAAGGAGGTGGGGTTTCCCCCGCAGTCAAGGAGGTCCTGGGGACTCTCTTCTTCTGAATCCAAACTTTTTAGTTTAGTTAGTTGGGGATATAATTTTGCAGGAGGTTGGATTTTTGTTTTCTGCTTAACTTCTTGCAACTAGGATTTTAATTTTTCTTGGGAGTCTTTAAGACTCCTTGCCCGGGATTCATTTAGTCTTTTGGAAGTTTCGACATACCAATCAAAAAATGCATCCCATTGAGTCTGTGGTATTTTAGAACCTCTTGACTCTAAAGCTCAGCGGAGGTGTACAATTTTATCTAGGTCAAAAGTGCCCATGAGGGGAAATTGCTTATTTAGATTCTCTTTGGTATACCAATTCCATTTATCAAAAAATCTACATGTATTCTGGCCATAATGCGGGTACATGTACAATGCTGGAGTACCTTTCGGCGGGGTGAGAACTTTGAAAACCCCCCCCCCCCATTTCTCAATTCACACAGGTACACTCACACAGGAAAGATTTATTAAGGGATCCTCTTAACTATAGTTAAGGGCTCATTTCCATGGAAGGGAAAAGGAAAGGTTCTTTACATTCACACCTACTGAGTCACGGGATTCCACCGAGCCCCCTTGTGTTCAGAGACATTTTACAATGACCCTGGGGTGGCTGAACTCAGTTTAAGTACCAGACCTGGTCAGTAGTTATAATCTCAATTCACACCTGATTCCACTGAGTCACAGGATTTGGCCCTAAGGCCTAGTCCTAGACCTGGTCAGTGGTTATTTCTCAATTCACACCTTCCAGTCACACAATAGTTAATCTCAATTCACCCCTTCCAGCAATAAAATTCCTCTGGCCAGTCAGTAACTCACCCTCTCTAGTGCATCTGACAGACTCCTCAATTCAAAGTTCGAATTGCGTTAGGCTCCAGTCTGGTTTTCCCAGCCCACTAATAGTCCTTTTTTGAACCCCAATCGAGATTTCAAAACGTCTCTTACCTTTGAGTGGCATGCCGGGGTTCGGGGGAGGGGGTGGGGATGATTCGTGGGTATCCGGTTCCAGCTGGAGTCTCAGCGATCCGAGTGCATGGCACCAGAAATTGTGGAAGAAAATAAATCTTCAGTCTGTTTGGGAGTTTGTCTGTCAGAAAACACTTTATTTATTTAGCAATTGCTATTGCAATAGGAGAGACCTTTTCAGCAGCAGAGATTGCCTCTGACAGAAGAAAAGAAAAGCCTCTGCTGGTTACGACAGTTTGGCATGTTTATTATAACACTCTGCGAAGGCCTGAATTGTATCAGTTCCTTATCAGTTATACAAAATAGAAAAGACAAGATTTATAAAAGAAAGCATTTTGTGGTCTGTCAGCAAGAATCAGTTTAAGGATTTTTCCCTTAGTTCAGCAAATTTCTCTCACCCATCTGTGACGTATTTCCTTGACCAAAGTTAAGTTTAAGGCCTAAAGATTTCCACAACGTGGTGCATGCGTGTACCTTGGACTGATATTCTAGAGTCTGCAGTTGTTGTTCTGGCAACGGAACATGTAGAAAGGGATGTGACCATTAATATATAATTTCCTAATTTTTCCTTATTCTGAGGATGCCCCATTTTTTTAATAGGAGCAAACTATTGCATGTTTTTATATAGTAATATACTTTTTTACAAGTCCTGGTCAAGATCCAGCTCTTTGCCACCCTTTGTGGCTCTGTAGTCACTTCATAGCTCTGTAGTCACTTCATAGCTTACGTTTCTATGAATGTCTTCCCCAAAACTTATTGCTGTGAGACTCTGGGGCATAATCTTGAATGGTGCTAATTACCACCTGCAAAAAGTGGAACACACTTCATGTCCATTGACTTCACCGAGACCTGTTTGTGATGACTCTCATGTGGGATTAGACTTCTGGCTGCTAAAATTCATAGGAGCTGTGTGGATAAATCCCAGAGAATGTATGGTATTGATCATTCAGCGAGCAAGAGAGAAAAAAGACTGTGAAATCCTTCCACACACAGATATCTCAGCTCTGCATAGTCTTCCACTAAATTAGTTTTCTTTAAAAGAGAAACTGCAATATCTAACATTGTACTAGCTCATTACAAAAGGCCTTCTACATTCCTGTAAAAGGGGGGGGGGGCTTAATTATCATAGGATATTTAAAATCATTTCACAAAATATTTTCCTAGGTTATTGCATTATTTTAAGTGGCACTAATCTCTTTCCTTCTTCCAGCTCTTCAGAGCCAGTAGTGAAATGTATTTGCTGCTGCTTTGGCTGTTTTGTCACATTACTTGGGAGGGGTGGGGTGGAAACTTCTGTGAGGGCAATTGCAGCTCTCTTCATGCAGGAATTAGCGCACATAGGAATTCTCTATTCCATTTTACTCCCGCAAGAATGCCCATGATTGTAAGAGATACATTGGGGGTCCCGGTCGTGCATGACTGTTCTCATGCGACAGAAGCAGAATAGCGCATTCCTGCGTACGCGAATTCCCATGAGGATAGAGACGTGATTGCTCTCGCAGAAGATTCCCGCCATCCTAGGTTTCGTGAGAAAGCAGCCTATGTCTGTCTCTGTTAGTGATTACAGAAGAATTGTGGGTGGTTTAAAAACCAGTTTGGCACTTAAAATAAGTTTAAAACTTTGTGATTAAGAACACAAAAATTGGAGAAGCAGGAATTCAGCAATCTAAGGGAGCAGAGCAAAGTGACTGCAAAGATTTCAGGGGCTGGTAGGGAGAAGAGGGCATCCCAGTATATTTGTGTTTGTCTGAGACTGTAGCTCAATGCAGCCTTAATTTTTTTTCCCTGTAGCTTTTCCTCAGCATCTAATAGACAGTGAAAGATGAGAGTACTTAGCATTTCATAGAAGTGGACTGATAATTAGAGCTCTAGAAATTTGGGCTGGCCCAAGCATGAATATGTTGGTTTCTATGTACAGCCAATGTAACCAGGTCTTGTTTTTCCTCTGTGATCCCATGGACTAGGATCTATTATATCAGAGGTGAGAAACCTTCTCCTTTCTTCTGAGCCCATACCCGATGTGATTGAGTGGCCCCCACCCCCTCAAGGAGTGTCATGTCACAATGTTCTGAAAGACTACTACATGGGAAAAGGGGCAGAGCTAGTCAGAAAAGGGGCACAGCTAAGGCATTATCTACCCCCTTTCAACTTGGTTGAATCCATGCAGAGCGATTCGACGCATTTTAGAGTTCAGGGCTTCCCAGAGCTAGAGAGCCTAGCCCAATCTGAGTCTGAATGGTCTGGGTAGAGTAGACAGTGTGCTCAACCTGGGTCTGATGGGACCAGTCAGGACCTGCCTGGGTTGGGTTAGATTACAGCGAGAATTATTAGAGCGCAGGAGTGCTCTAATAGTTAAGGTATATTACACCCTCCATTATAGAGCCCCAACATTCTATTTGCTATAAAATTGACATGATTAAAGTTAGGATCATTGAATTTGTGGTGAAGGATCCCTGGAGGAAGCGGTCCCTTCTGTCTAAATGTCAGCCGAATTGGTTGAATAATAGTTGAGATATCACAGTTTGATAACTGCACTTTGAAAAGTTAGACCGTCTCGATCTTCGCAGGGTAAAGGGGGTTTGTGTTGCTTGGGAGGAGGTGTAAGCCCTTTAGAAAATTCAAGGAGGCTGGTGGGGTGTGCCTTTAGTTTACTTTTTGTAAATCCGGTTAGTAGTTTTTAAGTTACGACTTCTTGAAAATTCAATGTTAGCCTATGGAGACCATCCTGAGTGTGGAGTGCTTGTGAACATTCTATGTGTAATGCAGAGACTGTTTAAAAGCAAACAGTCTTGAATACTTGGGACTACAACTCCCACCAGGCACTGCTTGCTAGAGCCTATCAGTGCTGGGGAAAGAGAGGGAACTGCACCTCCCAGGGCGCAGTGTGAGTGACTGGTCAGCCATGTTTAGAGCTGATCTGGTGGGGAGAGGCAAGGCTTGTGGAAGGGAGAGAGCCGAAGGTCATTGTGCTCTGATCCTGCACAACAGGCGCCTCGGCTTGGGGGCCAGGGACTCCAAGTTTGCTAAACAGAGCTAGCTTGTGATTTTTGGGGTGACTGATCTTGCCCCCTAAACCCATCCAGAACCACAGACCGCATGGATTTCAGTGACAGCCCTTCCCCCTCCAAAAACATGGGGTGTCTTGGCTGTGGCTCCGATGGGGTGGCCTATTGGAGGAGCATGGCTGGGGCCAGAGCGCTGGAGTTTACCTGGGATGGTCCCAGGTGCAGGAAGAGGGCAGAGGTTTATGGGGACAGGCGGCTACAGGTGGAATGGAATCACTCTTCTTTCAGTGCTTCTCCCTCTGTCTTTCCTAATCCCACTAAGGAATGAGGGGTAAGTGGGTGCTCTNGCTCTGTAGTCACTTCATAGCTTACGTTTCTATGAATGTCTTCCCCAAAACTTATTGCTGTGAGACTCTGGGGCATAATCTTGAATGGTGCTAATTACCACCTGCAAAAAGTGGAACACACTTCATGTCCATTGACTTCACCGAGACCTGTTTGTGATGACTCTCATGTGGGATTAGACTTCTGGCTGCTAAAATTCATAGGAGCTGTGTGGATAAATCCCAGAGAATGTATGGTATTGATCATTCAGCGAGCAAGAGAGAAAAAAGACTGTGAAATCCTTCCACACACAGATATCTCAGCTCTGCATAGTCTTCCACTAAATTAGTTTTCTTTAAAAGAGAAACTGCAATATCTAACATTGTACTAGCTCATTACAAAAGGCCTTCTACATTCCTGTAAAAGGGGGGGGGGGCTTAATTATCATAGGATATTTAAAATCATTTCACAAAATATTTTCCTAGGTTATTGCATTATTTTAAGTGGCACTAATCTCTTTCCTTCTTCCAGCTCTTCAGAGCCAGTAGTGAAATGTATTTGCTGCTGCTTTGGCTGTTTTGTCACATTACTTGGGAGGGGTGGGGTGGAAACTTCTGTGAGGGCAATTGCAGCTCTCTTCATGCAGGAATTAGCGCACATAGGAATTCTCTATTCCATTTTACTCCCGCAAGAATGCCCATGATTGTAAGAGATACATTGGGGGTCCCGGTCGTGCATGACTGTTCTCATGCGACAGAAGCAGAATAGCGCATTCCTGCGTACGCGAATTCCCATGAGGATAGAGACGTGATTGCTCTCGCAGAAGATTCCCGCCATCCTAGGTTTCGTGAGAAAGCAGCCTATGTCTGTCTCTGTTAGTGATTACAGAAGAATTGTGGGTGGTTTAAAAACCAGTTTGGCACTTAAAATAAGTTTAAAACTTTGTGATTAAGAACACAAAAATTGGAGAAGCAGGAATTCAGCAATCTAAGGGAGCAGAGCAAAGTGACTGCAAAGATTTCAGGGGCTGGTAGGGAGAAGAGGGCATCCCAGTATATTTGTGTTTGTCTGAGACTGTAGTTCAGCCTTAATTTTTTTTCCCTGTAGCTTTTCCTCAGCATCTAATAGACAGTGAAAGATGAGAGTACTTAGCATTTCATAGAAGTGGACTGATAATTAGAGCTCTAGAAATTTGGGCTGGCCCAAGCATGAATATGTTGGTTTCTATGTACAGCCAATGTAACCAGGTCTTGTTTTTCCTCTGTGATCCCATGGACTAGGATCTATTATATCAGAGGTGAGAAACCTTCTCCTTTCTTCTGAGCCCATACCCGATGTGACTGAGTGGCCCCCACCCCCTCAAGGAGTGTCATGTCACAATGTTCTGAAAGACTACTACATGGGAAAAGGGGCAGAGCTAGTCAGAAAAGGGGCACAGCTAAGGCATTCTCTACCCCCTTTCAACTTGGTTGAATCCATGCAGAGCGATTCGACGCATTTTAGAGTTCAGGGCTTCCCAGAGCTAGAGAGCCTAGCCCAATCTGAGTCTGAATGGTCTGGGTAGAGTAGACAGTGTGCTCAACCTGGGTCTGATGGGACCAGTCAGGACCTGCCTGGGTTGGGTTAGATTACAGCGAGAATTATTAGAGCGCAGGAGTGCTCTAATAGTTAAGGTATATTACACCCTCCATTATAGAGCCCCAACATTCTATTTGCTATAAAATTGACATGATTAAAGTTAGGATCATTGAATTTGTGGTGAAGGATCCCTGGAGGAAGCGGTCCCTTCTGTCTAAATGTCAGCCGAATTGGTTGAATAATAGTTGAGATATCACAGTTTGATAACTGCACTTTGAAAAGTTAGACCGTCTCGATCTTCGCAGGGTAAAGGGGGTTTGTGTTGCTTGGGAGGAGGTGTAAGCCCTTTAGAAAATTCAAGGAGGCTGGTGGGGTGTGCCTTTAGTTTCCTTTTTGTAAATCCGGTTAGTAGTTTTTAAGTTACGACTTCTTGAAAATTCAATGTTAGCCTATGGAGACCATCCTGAGTGTGGAGTGCTTGTGAACATTCTATGTGTAATGCAGAAACTGTTTAAAAGCAAACAGTCTTGAATACTAGGGACTACAACTCCCACCAGGCACTGCTTGCTAGAGCCTATCAGTGTTGGGGAAAGAGAGGGAACTGCACCTCCCAGGGCGCAGTGTGAGTGACTGGTCAGCCATGTTTAGAGCTGATCTGGTGGGGAGAGGCAAGGCTTGTGGAAGGGAGAGAGCCGAAGGTCATTGTGCTCTGATCCTGCACAACAGGCGCCTCGGCTTGGGGGCCAGGGACTCCAAGTTTGCTAAACAGAGCTAGCTTGTGATTTTTGGGGTGACTGATCTTGCCCCCTAAACCCATCCAGAACCACAGACCGCATGGATTTCAGTGACAGCCCTTCCCCCTCCAAAAACATGGGGTGTCTTGGCTGTGGCTCCGATGGGGTGGCCTATTGGAGGAGCATGGCTGGGGCCAGAGCGCTGGAGTTTACCTGGGATGGTCCCAGGTGCAGGAAGAGGGCAGAGGTTTATGGGGACAGGCGGCTACAGGTGGAATGGAATCACTCTTCTTTCAGTGCTTCTCCCTCTGTCTTTCCTAACCCCACTAAGGAATGAGGGGTAAGTGGGTGCTCTGGGCTGATACAGTGGGTGTTCTGCAGGGGAGGGGGTCAGGGAGATGATGGGGTCCTGTGCAGAGCAGACCTGTGGGTCAGAGTGGCAAGTGTAGTTCTCTTGGGAGGACTCTAAGAGCGAGCCTCAGCCCAGGGAGGGAAATCTTATGGGGGAGCAGGGAGGGAGGGAACATACACAAGGGGGGGGGGATATTAAGGAGAAAGAGTAGGGGAAGAGCCTCTGTAAATAGCTTCCACAATGGAAGGCATGCACAGGGGAGCGCTTTACAGGGAGCAGCTTTGTTGGGGGTACAGAATATGGAACCCAGTACAGGAGGAGGTCTGCGGAGTGGGTAGCATTGTGCAAGAAATGGAGCCCTGTCCAAGGGGGAGTAAAGTGTGGTAGTCGTGTAGAGACAGAAAGCTGTAGAATAATGACCATAATTGTGCTGGGGAAGAGCCCTGAACAGAGGAAAACTGAGTGAGGGAGCTTTGTACAGGGAGAGAACTGCAGCATTATGCCAGGTGGGGAGTGCTAGGTGGAGATAGGCACAGAAGAGTCAGGAAGCCCTGTACAAGGAGTGAACTGGCCAGTGTTGCACAAGGAAAAGAGCTCTGACAGTGGGGAGTAGAGTGGAAGATTCCTGTACAAGCCATGAGCTAGAGCGATCATAGAGAGCAGTTTTTGGAAGTTTGCAATGCTTAAACCAAACCAAAGTCGTTGTATTACTAGTAAAGCAGGGAGCTACCAGGAAAAATCCAGCTTCGCCTTGCTTGCTAATTGAAGGAAGTAACCTTCTAAACTGAAGGGAGCAGCTTTTCCACCTTGGCCCGCAAGCCCTGCTCCCGTAGTGGTTATGTTGCTCAGCATTCCACCGTGCCAGCAGGACACATTTTCTGCATTGCATTGTATTTAACAAAGAACTTGGTTATTCCATAATAAAAAAACCTCCGGTTTACAAGAAGAGTTAAGGCTCTTGCAAATTCAATCATGCACTAAAAAGCATGGAAATTGCAAGTGAAGGCTCCCGCCTTAACTTCCGTGCCATGTTAGCAGTAAAGACATTGTACAGTCTCACATTGTGCTCGCTTACAACTTAGGCTCCATGCATCCACACTTTGCCTTCGTCATTCAGTCCCAATCCTCTTCCTCTTTGCAGGTTGGGGGCAACACTGAAGCTGGGGACAGGAGGGCGTGGGTGCATGTGCAGGTGCATGGAGCTTAAGTTGTGAGCACGATATGTGAGACTGTACAATGTCTTTACTGCTAACATGGTACGGAAGTTAGGGTGGTTGCCTTAACTTGCAATTTCCATGCTTTTTAGTGCATGATTGAATTTGCAAGAGCCTTATCTCTTCTTGTAAACTGGAGGTTATTTGATTATGAAATGTATTTTAACATGCATTCTGACAAGGGTAATTGCTTTAGGTTTGTTGCAGTTGTTGCTTCCACTCTTTGTCTGGTAGGAAGCTGAATTTGGAGAGGGGTCACTTTGGAATTGCCCCTTCCCCCTCATTTGGATTGTTACTCCATTAACTGAACATGAAACGGAGATGCAAACAGTATTAACCCTCATATTCATGCTAGGTCAGTTCTTTTCTTCTGCTAACTATCACAAGGCCTGCATGACGATGATGCAAACTTCTCATATGAGCTCTCTGTTTATTATAGATGACCTATGTGGCTTTGTATCCAGCTGAAGTGTGGCCTACTGAGCAAGCAATTGCTATCTATCATTCTTGTCAGTGTTTAAATCTGGGGCCTGAATAGCTTCAAACAGCATCAACAAACGTAGAACACATTAAATCAGTTGCCGTTTATATTTTCCAGATACTCTTCTCTTGATGGCTTTGCTAGCTGTCGAAAGCAGTCCCATGATGCTATTAATTAGGATTGAAACTCATTCTTAAATAAAAGTAGTAGGTTTATTGGTTGGCCATTGGCCTTTGCAAACGTACAAACCAATCATAACAAAACAAAATAACAACATAGTCACAAAATACTCGGTATTTTCTCATTTTTTGATGAGAATTACTCCCCCCCCTCCCCCCCTGGTTCTGGAAAACGAGAACAAACTGAGAAATGGCCAGATTCTTGTTGAAAACATGAGAAGATATTGAGAAAAATAAAAAGGTATTTACTGTGGGGGTACTGGTCTTCATTCTGGTGAATACTCGCTGCATTCTGCATAGAGCTGAGCTTGTTCTCTGCCTCCTCAGCTGTGCTGCACTCTGCAGAGCTTAGCTGGGACTTGACAGTAAATGATATGAGTGGAGAGGGGAGCAGAGAAGCCTCTTCCCAGCTGTGTGCGACAGTATAATCAGGCCCCGTTTCCAGGGGGACTGATTTCAGGGCAAGAAACAGGGACCGATTAGACTGTTGCACATAACTGGGAAGCGGCTTCTCTGCTCCCTTTCCCAATCAGATTCTTTACTGTTGGGTCCCAGCTAAGCTCTGCAGAGTACAGTGTGGTCAGGGAGACAGAGAGCAAGCTTGGCTCTCTGCAGAATGCAATGCAGAGGCAGGGAGCAGCACCGTACTGGAGTCCAGTAGCCTGGGGATGAGGTAAATCAGCTGCTGTGGGGCATTCTGGGATGCTCCAATCCTTCTTTAATTTTTATTTTTATTTCATTTTGTGAGAAATGTTGTGAAATCTATCAGTGGGACCAAGGTTTTGGTTCCAGTGTTGGATCTTGTGAGAATTTTTTTAATTCTCATTTCAGCCCTACTCTTAATGTTAACTCCCATTAACTCCACACAGAGTTTTGGGAAAAGAGAGAGTCGAGTGACAAAAGCTGCTGCCACTAAACGCTGTGTCTAATGAATGTTTAGACTATGTGCTTGTGCTTTGCATACAGGGATCTAGCAGTAAACAGGTAAATAATAAAAATTAGAGGTGGGACCCCAGGGCAATTACCGGCTACCGGATTCTGGTTTCCAAAAAACCGGATTCCTGGATTAAATCCGATATACCGGTACCGGATTTATTCCATTGATTTCAATGGGGCACTGTCCCCATTGAAATCAATGGAATAAAAAAATTCCTCCCCCTCCCAGGCTGCGCGGGTGGAAGGGGGGACACCCCCCACCCACCCTGCCCAGCCTGGATTTAAACAAAAAACTTCCCCTGAGTGTCCCTACTGCCGGCTCCGGGCCGCCGTCGGCAACCCAGAGCGAGCCCACCAGCACCAGCAGCCGTCCCAGCAGCAGCCGGTAAGTATTAAGTAGTGTACTGTATGATCCCTGGGGTGGGGTGGGGGTTAACACCCCCACCCCAGGGATCACCCTACTTCCAAGTTCCCACCCAGGGATCCTACCTTCATGGAGCTC
>QEPC01007860.1:758700-801206 GCA_003113815.1 Sphenodon punctatus | reverse complement strand
TTTTTTTACATTGCGGCCATTCATTTGAATGGCCGCAATGTAAAAAAATCCGGTTCCGGGAAATGGGCCGGATTACCGGGTTGAATCCGATAATGCCAATACGCCCAGTACCTGCATTATCGGATACCGGAAGATCCGGTTTTCCCAGCTCTAATAAAAATGATGTCTTTCAACTGACATATCTAGGTCTGTGTGGGTCTTGTTTTTCTCTCTAGTCCTATAGCCTACAATATGCCAGAATGTTTCTCCTTTTGCAGACCGATTTGAAAATTAGTACAAGCTCCATGGACTGGATAGGAGCTGGGGTCATGTTTTTTTTTTTGCAGTGAGTCGAATGGGGAAGAAAGGGGAGGGCTTATATCATGGATTTATGCCATGGATCCATTCCCTGTCCGTAACTGCATGCTGTCATCTTTGCTTCCTTCTCCTGACCTCACTTTTCAGTCAGGGTAGCGACTGGGTCCATGAACCAAATTCCTAAACTTGAAAGGGGCCAAATAAAAAAGCTGTTTTGAAAAGATTCTCGGTTTCCTCACCCCTGCTCTATGACCCTTTTTAAATAGGCTGTGTCTGTGAGGGGGATGGGCTGTGTGCACAGACAGACACTGATCCCCCCGCACGGAGCAACCACCGTTTTGGCCGGTTACTCCATGCATGGGCGATGGGGGGAGGTGCGTGTGCATGTGTGTTATGTGGGAGCGCGCAGACATGCCCACATGCTGGGGTGTTTACATGGGTGGCACCCCACATTCACGTGCAGCAGACCCACGGGTGCACGTGTGGGTCTGTCTCATTTAAAAAGGGCCTCAATGAAAACATTCTGGATTCTGTGGCCATTAAGAACGTGGTATACTAAAGCTACCGGAATTCATCAAATGGCTGCCTTTTATTTGCTTCTTCTCTGAAAGAATGAATGACCTTCATAACTGATTTGTCTCTTATGAATTTAGAAGGTATTAAAAAACTGAATAAATGTAATATTTTGATTGGAATGTGATATATTGTTAAAATTAAAATAAAAAGAAATATATATATATATATATAAAAAAAGAAGGTATTAAAAAACTGATACAATTGAGTAACCTACTCCCATTTCATACAACATAAGCCTTGTGGTTATCTTTTTCCTTCCTCTGCAGAGCAGGAGCATAGGTGTCTTTTGGAACTGTGGGGCCCTGGACAAAAATTCTACAAGAAATTAGGGGTTGGTTTCCTCTGAGATAAAGGTTTATTTATTTAAATAATGTATACCCCGCCCCTCCTGCTAAAGCAGCTCGGGGCGGCTCACAAAGCATAAAATACAATAAAAAATGTAATACAACAAATATAAATACACAGTAAAACATTCCCGTCCATGGATACAGTCAAAACACATCAGTCCCCCTTCCCATACCCAGTCCCCTCACCCATCTCCCTCACCGAAAGCCTGGCAGAACATCCAGGTTTTCTTCGTGGAAAGGAGGGGAGGTCCGGGGCCACCCCATTGAGGCCCCTCGTTGCATGCAGCTGGATGAGTGCATTCAGACTCAGTTTGGGGCTGCTCCTAACATGGAGTCTCATGCAGCTGTAATGGTAGCAGATACCTAAAGGTACTCCTGAGGGAGGGAGCTCATTAGTAAATGAAATTGTTCATTATCAGTGCCATTTGTTGATCTTCCCCCCCACTCCATTGGTGCTACCAATCCTTCCAAATTACACACAGCGTGAGGAAGCTTATTATCACACTAAACAATCAGTTCAGCTTCATTTCCCCCTCCCTCTCCAAGGAATACAGATTTGGAGAGCTTGTATGCTGTCTGCCAAGCCTGGATGGGCTGAGATTGGGATGCAGGCTCTGAGGCCATTAAAGGGCCAGCTCTTTTGACTGGTGGTGTAAACTTGGAAACTGCCTGCACATGGTGGGGAGGAGGCGACAAATCAAATGGGCTAAATGGTGCAGTATAAACTAAACAGAGGCAACTACTAACTGCAACCAAAAGAAAGCTTACAATGTTTTTAAAATAAGCTTACAATATTTTTAATAGGGGTAACAATCCCCTTACATTAAGAATACAAACAACACAAGGAGAAAACATGTGGCAAAAGGCATACAATAATAAAGGTACCCTAATGAAAAAGTAAATACTATCAATGAGTCTTTTGAAAATCAAGAGGAAAGATCCAGCAGATATCATCATCCAACGTTTCACTACGTGCGTAGCTTCTTCAGGGATCTCAACAAAGTTTACTGGATATCGCCTCTAAGCCAAGACTCCATAGTCTTCTCAAATTTAACAGGATAATTTGGTACCCGTAACAGGCTCACAATACATTTTCTAAAAAGAAAAGGCAGACAAAATAACAATGCTCTAAAACATTATATGATAGGAAAAAATTCTAAAAAATATTTTCCTTACAAAAAATGTCATTATGCAATCCAGATGGAAACGCTCCAAGATGGGCAATAGCCAAGGAAAATTTTAATAAAGGGTTAACTTACCCCAATATGAAGCCACAATGGCAAATACTTGCAAAATCTCTTAACAGGAAGAAACAAACTTCCTTATTAGGAAAGGAGGAAGAACAAGGTAAACAAAACACTGTGTTGCCGTCATACCAGGCTGATTCCTTTTCTAGACCTGTGGCTAATAGATAGCCCCCAGGTAAATAAAGTGCAAAGGAAAATTACCAACCTCTAGTGTGCCTATAAAAGGGCTACTTTTTCAGGAGAAGATGTCCTATTGCTCTAAGTTTTACTAGGGAACAAGCCCTATTTTATTTTCCCAGGCAACCAGACTGTCTTACTTTCCAGCTACACTTAGAAAAGGGTAGTGGTAGGATTTAAAGGAGGAAGCAGGTGTGATCATATGGTTCTTTCTCTCAACACAACAGATTTACATTCTATAATCATGGTAAGGTGGCTACTATTGAGGCCTGGGAAAAAAGTCACAGGGAAGACAGGTCACAGAGTTTTTTCCCACAACCCACAAGGACAAAAAATCGCAAGGACAAAAAATCCCCTCCTTTTTACTATAGAGTATTTAAAAAATTGAATCCAGAAGATCATTGAGTCCACGTGACTGAATAATATCTAGCATGAAGATCCAGAAGCTTTCTTTCTCAGCTATCATTTTTGGGTTGACTGGAGGGCTTATCTTTTCAGTACCCTAAAAAGAAAAGGAATTAGTTTCCTTATGATAATGTTTATAGTGGTCAACTGAAGGAGCAGTCTGGGTGCGATTTTTAAAATTTGCTTCTATGTTCTGTTCTGATTTTAAGGTGTCTTGATGTTTTTCCAGTATAAATCTTTTTACAAGGGCACTGGATGGCATAAATCACTCCCATTGTATTACAATTAATAAAATCCATAATTATGACATTTTTCCCTGTACAGGCTGCAAAAGTTTTTAATTTGAGACTGAAAGGACAGTTGACACATTGTCCACAGGGAAAATTTCCTACTATACTTTTATTGTCCAAAGTTTTCTGTAAAGTTTTTGGCTTTGGTAACTTTGCTTTTACTAGAAGTTGTCTAAATTCTTCCCTCTTTTATATGCAAAGAGTGGAGGGGAATGACATCCTTCTATGTGATATGTGATATTCCAGTGCTTAAGAATCACCTCCTTGATTAAAGAAGTGCAGTTATTAAAGGTGCTGATGCAAACCAGTTGTCCGGCAGAATTCTTTCTTCTTGTAGGGGTGACTTTTAATACAGATTCCCTTGGTATTGGGGCAACCTTTTCAAAATTATCCAGAATTATTTTCTTTGGGTAGTCCCTTGCAGCAAATTTATTACACGTGATAGATGCTTCCTTATAGAAATCAGATTCAAATGTGCAATTCCTCTTCAGGCGACAAAATTGGCTATTGGGGATATTTCGCAATAAATGCCTAGGGTGATGGGTACTATAGAAGAGGTACATATTTTTATCCGTTGGTTTAGTAAAAGTAGAGGTAAAAATCTTATTACCATCCCATTGGACCCAAAGGTCCAAAAAACTTATCTTTTATTTATTTATTTATTTATTTATTTATTTATTTATCAATTTATACCCTGCCCCTCCTGTAAAAACAGCTCGGGTCGATTAACAATTTTAAAAGAGTAAAAATACAATAATATAAATATAAAACAATCATGATAATATAAGCAACTTAAAACAGGGTTAGGACAAAATAAAAGAATAAATAAGGGTAGGGTGGCGCTAAAACCCTAACCCTCCCACCCTCCCCAAAGGCCTGGGCGAACAGCCAGGTTTTACAAGCCCGCCGGAATGTTAAAAGGCTTGGGGCCACGTGAGCTTCCTCCGGGAGGGAATTCCAAAGATGTGGCCCGGCCACCAAGAATGCCCTCTCCATTGTGGCCCCCCACTTAACACGGGGGACCTCCAAGAAGGTACCCCCGGCAGACCGAAGGAGCCGCTCTGGGGCGCGGAGGTCCCTGAGGTACGAGGGGCCCAGACCGTGAAGGGCCTTATAGATCAATACCAATACCTTGAACCTGGTTCGGCACGTTGTTGGCAACCAGTGCAGAGTCCGGAGTACAGGTGTTATGTGTTCCTGACGACCCGTCCCCAATAGGAGCCGGGCCGCCGCATTCTGCACTAGCTGCAGCCTCCGAACCAGGAACAAGGGCAGCCCCACGTAGAGCGCATTGCAGTAGTCCAGCCTCGAGGTGACGGCATGGATGAGGGAGGCCAGGTCCGGGCCGGAGACGTACGGACGCAGCCTCCGCACCAGATATAACTGGTGGAAGGCGGCCTTTGCCACCACCTCCATCTGTCGATCCAGGCGGAGATCTGAATCCAATATCATCCCCCAGATTCCGAACCTGCTGAGCTATAGGAGGGAGAACACCCCCCCCCAATCAAGGGGTCCGACACCTCCCTCGCTCTCCCCACCACCATCACCTCCGTCTTATCGGGGTTGAGCTTCACTCTGCTCTTCCACATCCACTCTGCCACGGCCTCCAGACACTGGGATAGCAACGAGACAGCAGGGTCTGGGTCAGCTGAAAAAGAGAGGTACAGATGAGTATCATCAGCATATTGGTGACATCGCACCCCGAACCCTCTCACGACCTCCCCCAAGGGCTGCATGTATACATTAAATAATAATGGAGACAGAATGGAACCCTGCGGAATGCCGCAGGACAAAGCATGGGGGCAAGATGTTTCAGCTCCCAACACCACCTGCTGGCTTCTCCCCGAGAGGAATGAGCGGAACCATTCAAAAACAGTCCTGCCCAGACCCCCCCAGGTCATGCAGCCGTCTCAACAGCAACCCATGGTCCACGGTGTCAAAAGCGGCTGAGAGATCTAGCAGTATAAGAAATGTCAAACATCCTGCGTCCATCTCCCGGTGGAGATCGTCGACCAAGGCCACCAATGCTGTCTCAGTGCTATAGCCGGGACGGAACCCAGATTGAAAAGGGTCCAGGAAACTGATGCTATCTAGATGTGCCTGGAGCTGGATTGCCATCGCCCGCTCAATAACCTTCCCTAAAAAGGGAAGGTTAGAGACAGGTCGGTAGCTGGCGAGTGCATCCACATCCAATGATGGTTTCTTCAGCAGGGGGTGTACCACAGCCTCCTTGATGCTAGGTGACAACCTCCCCTGCCGCAGGGACGTGTTAACCACTCTCGCCAGCACCGTCCCGAATGTCTCCCTGGAGGCTTTCACCAACCAGGATGGGCACGGATCAAGTTCACAATTGGTGGCTCTCACAGACTCCAAGACATCCACCGCATCGGCTGGCGTAACTTCCTGAAACTCCCCACACAAAGTTGGACCAGACGGGGTCTCCATCACCTCGCACTCTCCACCTACTGCTCCCAAGTCAGCGCAGACAAGATTGCTCGGATTCAGAGCAACTTTGACGAAGTAGGTGACAAACTCCTCACAGCGGACCTGGGACAAGTCCCCGTCCGTTTAGCCAGTCGCTAAAGTTCAAAAGAGATTCTTCGCTGCCTGACCACACTATGAACATATCATCAATGTAACGTCACCATAGAAAAATGAATTAATAAAATGGAGTATATTCAATATTATATATGTATCTGCTTTTCCATTCATGCATAAATAATATTGCTAGTTCAGCTGACAAATTACTCCCCATGCTGACCCCTTTTGTTTGCAGAAAAAATTGATGGTTGAATTCAAATTATTTTTCTGTTAAGTGCCACCTCACTTAGTGATAACAGAAAATTAGTCGGTGGTTCTTTTTTTCCCCTAAGGTCAAAATATTTTTGGAAAGTGGCCAAAGCTTCTTTATGGGGGATATTAGTGTATAAGGCTTTAACATCTACTGTAACAAGAATAGGATGGATACTTGAAAAATCTATATCCCTAATAATATTGATGAAATGGGTGGAATCTTGAACATACGAAGGGATCTTATTCACAAAAGCTTTCAAGAAATAAACTACAAACTTAGAAATGGGATCCAATAAGGACGCTATACCCAAAACTATTGGTCTGAATTCCAAAGGCGTGACCCCATTATGGATTTTAGGTAAACCATAAAAGGCTGGAAGTCGAGGGAATTCATTAAATAAAAAATTATGTTATTTTTCCGAGATAAAGTTTAATTTCAGTCCTTCTAATACTTTTTGGATTTCCCTTAATAGCCTATAGTCCATTTCAACTGTGAGTAGGGTCAAACAGCCTTTGATGCAATCTTCCTTATTCATGACCACTATTCCGCCACCCGTATCAGCCTTTTTAATAACTATAGATGTATTTTAAATTTTGCAGAGCTGTCCATCTTTCCTCATGTTATAAAAGACTTTTGAGGCAAATCTTCTTCTATTTTTCGGATCTCATTTTTAAAATGTTTATCTGATCGGGTTCTACTACAGGTGGTAGTGAAAGTGGACTACCTTGGAAAAAGCTTTTCAGCTGTATTTTCCTAAAAAGTTCCTTGACTTCTTTTTGAATTTGAAATCTATTATATTTATTAGTTGGTACAAATGTGAGTCCTTTACTTAATAGACCAATTTCCACATCTGATAAATTTTTATTGGAGAGATTTACTACACTTGAGTCCTGCCCCTCTGCCAAGGATCCCTTCTTCTCAAATCCCTTTTGTTGTGGGAACACACTCCTCATTTTTGCTCTCTTAAAAAATATCCCTGCCTATGGTAGGGCCCTGGTTCTGAATTATCTGCTGAGGCAGCTGTACTGCTGATAGAGGAAGCCCCTGTTCTTTGTGGGGTTCTGTGCCTAAAGCCCCATCTGTAAACCTGATTTTTTCATAGTCCTTCTTATCTCTTTCAAATTTTCCCATCTTATACCTTTTAATATCATTTTCTAATACGGACATTTTTTGTTCTATTGATTGAATCAAATCCCTAAATTTTTGAGCTTCTAAAGTATCTTCCAATGTAGCCTTTTCCTTTTTTGTCTCCTTTTCCAAACTTGGAAACTGCCTGCACGTAGTGGGGAGGAGGCGATACACATATGTTTGATGCCACTGAGATTTGAATGGACATCTGTCCATGCCGGTATGGGCTACAACCTCATCCGTTGTCTCAAGCAAAGCAGTCTCATGCCTGATACATTCTTGAGTTAAAGATGTCCTTGTGCATGCACAGATCAGCTGCCCTTTTCCAAAGTTGTGGCAACGCTGCTGGTGCCATTTTGGAAAATGGCTGTGCATGCGCAGAACAGCCTGGTGGCCATTTTGTGATTGCACAGTTGGTTTTTTCTTTTAAAACAAGATTCTCTGCAAGAAACTCATACCATTAGCAAGACCTTCCCAAGATCTCGCTAAGGGCTCAAGATTCTCGTGAGAATAAAAAAGCATCCTTGTTTCTTCCCTAACCTTACTTCCTTTCTCTTGCTATCTGCCCCTTACTCCCCATCTCTCTCCCCATTGTCCCCTCATCCTCTTTCGGTCTTGCTACTCTGCCACTTTGGAGTTACGTCTTCTCACACCCCCTGGATATCTTCTGCACCTCCCCTCCTCTCACCGCCCCAGTTTGTGTAGTTGAAGTAGACAGGTTACAAAGGAACTGACTGATCATTAAAGATTCAGTGACACTTTTTGCAAAAGTAGGAATATTCTTATCTCTCTCCCCCCCCCCCCCCAAGCGTTCTACAGCTGGATTCTAATTTGAGAAATGACCCACTATGTAAATCTCCCCTATGGTTTCAGTTACAACATCATTTTTACTTCCTTCTTTAAACTACAGGGTGTTGACTTACACTGTCAAACAGCTGATACAGCCATCTCAGGGGTGGAATGGATTTCTCTGTTGGGTTAGTGGCTCCTAGCGTATACATGATTTGTGTGGGTCTGTTGCTGTCTGAGATTCTTTGGGTTGAAAAGTTCCTTGGAAATGCAGCAAGGTATGCTTGAACATAACATTTATTAAAGCGTTATGCCGAGTGAACCTTTTTCAGAGGCTGCAAAAACATGCTAGTAGATTTCAGTCAAGGCTGTGGTGGATTTTCTTCTAAACTCAGTCATCAGAAATTTTTTAATGCACTATTTTAAAACCGTATACTTCAAATGGGGAGGAGAATGTTTGATTCTAGTAGGTTGCTATTTTCAGCCTTTGTTTAGTAACTTAAGCTAAGCTTGTTTGTCTGTTGCTGTTGGATCCTAATACTTTGATTTATGAGCTCTGAGTCATGAAGACGACAACTTTGGCTCCAGCTTTAGAAGGAAATAGGAGTTAATTTCAGCGAGTCCTCTCTTTGTTTCTCAGGAGCGACCCTCCTATTAGTGCCAAAGCAACTGTTCTTCCACTCCTGTAGTTAGGTCATAGCACGTGGTTCTGGATCATGGTTCTAACAATGGGCATAAAGGAAAGGGAGGGAAATTGAATTTACCAATTTCTTGATGATCTGTACCTCACTGGAAAATCTGCTCTTGGCACGAAAAAATTGGTCACAAATATTATCACAGGATTTGGATCACTGAGCAGACAGAGACAACACTGACCTGTTGCACTGTTCGGCAGGAAGTTTATAAATATTGTACGTAAGACCAAAAGGCTCAGAGATGCTTTGCCAAGAATTATGACTGCATATAGAACCAGAGCTACAGATCCATGGTCAGGTTTATATATTTGGGTTTGTTTGTTCATTGTCTTTGCTAAGCCAACTTGAAGGAATAAACCAGACCAAGAGACATGTCATGTTTTCTGCCTCAGAGACTGGAAGGGTGTGTAGGTGATAGGGTGAGGGTCCAGTTGGTGGGGTGGGTTTTTGTTTTTAAAAAAGAGAACCTTTATTTAATGTGCTGTTTTAGACAATCCGTGTACATGAGTGCTAGCCAGATCCGTGAGAAAAACCTGCTGGGAGTCTATTGTTCCTTCTGTCCTCAGCCTGTGGAGCTGTAAAGTTGTTAACAAAACCCGGCATTTTCCATCACTTCACTCTGACGTAAAGAGTTCAACCCTCTCCCTTTGGGTGTGTGCTTGCCAGGAAAGATTGTGTTGTGTGAAGCTGGATGCGTTCCCCTGCATTATCTCTTAGAGAGAGGATGAGCTGCATTTTGGGATGGGAAAACTGCTCTTACAGTCTGAGATTGAAGAACGGGCTGTTGGGTGTCTTGTGTCCCATATGATATAGGGGACATAATACAGGGATGGAAGCCTAATTGTTTATTTTTAAAAATTTTATTTTATTTGATTCTTTTTAAACATTTTACAAGACCGGTTACATGTCGCATAGGTCATCTTAACCTGCATCATTATTCCATTTCTAAGCATTACATATGGTTTAAAGGTATCTATCAAATAAAATTGTTCTATCATTTTGTAGGAATTCCTCATTCTCAATCGCTGCAATAATGCTGAACCAAGTCGCTTCGAAGTTCTTCTTTTTCCCTTTCATAGTAGCCATCAGTTTGTCCATTGTAAACAAATACCAAATGTGACTAACCCATTCCTGAAGTGGTGGATAACCTTGAGTTTTCCAGTGCCTCGCAATTATGTTGACAGCCACCAAACATAAGATTTTTGTTGCGTCTTGGTGCAGCTTCATAGTTTTGTTGTCAGGGTATATACCCAAAATAGCTGTTTCAAATTTAAAGGGTACCACCATCCTGTTTACCTTTTTAAGAAATATCCAAATCTGGTTCCAAAAACTCTGTACATAGGTACAATCCCATAGGCAGTGCTTTAAGGTGCCCTGCTGCCCACAGCCTTTCCAACACAGCCTTTTGTCAGACCGGGTCCCATATTTTAGTTGCTGGGGGGTTAGGTAGAACCTAGTAGTTGCTTTTATTTGTGTCTCCTTTACTTCCATCGCAGATGCACATACATGCATATGTCTCCACGTCTGTACCAGCTTATCCTCATTGAAGGATCTTTTTAGCTCCTTTTCCCATTTATTTATGTATGGGTGCTTTGTATTATAGAGAAAGGACTTAAGTTCCTTATAAATACCAGATAGTTTGCCTTTTTTCTCTGTTAAACTGAACAGTATATTTTCAATCCCTTTTGGCACCCTGCCAAAGCTTTCCACTAGGCCTGGTTCCGTTAAAACACTTTTAAGTTGTAGATATTGAAAAGTTATAATTTCACCTTGTATCACCTGCTCTAAATCCCGTATAGATAAAAATTTGCTGTTCCTAAACAGTTGACCCGCCTTACTGATGCCCTTATTCGCCAGCTGTTTCACTAGTTTAGTAGCAATATTTCGTTCCCTGACCGCCACCCTCCTAATTGGCGAATATGGAGAAGCCTGCACCTTATCACCCAATTTTTTCTGTATTCCTCTCCAGGCAATCAGCACTGGATTCAGAAAGGGGTGCTCTTGCCTAATTTTTGAGGCGACTACTCCCTCATCCACCAGCACATCCTTTAAAGATTGGACTTGCAACAGGTTTTGCTCTATCAAAGGCCACTCTGGAGATTTAGGGCAATGGTACCACTGTTGTATTGCTGATAGTGCAGCAGCTTTGTAATACAATCTAACATCCGGCATATCCAGACCCCCTTTCTCCTTAAGTTGAAACATGGTCTCTTTCTTCAACCTAGGCTTTCTCCCCCTCCAGACCAATTCCCTTATCAAAGTATCCATTTGTTTGAAAAACTTCTTTGGCAGATTTATCAGAAGTGCCATAAATTTATAGATTAATTTAGGTAAGGCTATCATTTTATAAAGGTTGATCCTTCCCATCCAGGAGCACATTCAATTTTGCCAGCTGGAGAATTCCCTTCGGATTTGTTCCATTATCTTGGGGAAATTGGCTGTATATAAGTCCTTACAATCCTTCGTTAAGGTAATTCCCAAGTATTTAATGCCCTTAGGGCTGTCCGGGAAGGGTGCAGCCGCTTTTATTAATTTCTCCTCCTTTTCCGTTGGGGCGTAAATAAAAGCCTGAGATTTATCATTATTAATTTTATACCCTGCTACACTCGCAAACGTTTCTATCTCCTCCAGCAGGGGAGGGATCGAACTCAGGGGATTATCCATAAACAGAATCAGATCATCCGCAAATAGGGCTAATTTATATTCTTGGTCCCCTATCCTCATGCCTTGTATTAGGGGGTTCTGACGAAGCGCTGCTGCCAGGCCCTCCAGGGCAATGTCAAACAATAGTGGTGATAAAGGGCAGCTCTGTTGAGTTCCCCTCCCCACATTAAAAGTTGTTGTATTGTGCCCATTTATTTTTAGTTTGGACCGTGGTTGTGCATAAATGGCCTTGACCCAATTAAGAAAGTTGCCTGATAGGCCTACTTTGCTCAGCATCGCAAACAAATATTGGTGTTCTAAAAAATCAAAGGCCTTTTCAGCCTCTGCCGCAATAATCATCGCGGCCTGGCCTGAACTTGTGATATATTGTTGTGCATAGATTAAATTAACTGCTTTCCTAATATTATCAGCTCCTTGTCTTCTCGGTATAAACCCTGTCTGATTTACGTGGATAATCTCCCCTACTACTGCCTTAAGACGTGTGGCCAAAACTCTTGCTAATATTTTAAAATCAGTGTTTAAGAGCGAGATGGGCCGCCTAATTGTTTTTTGCTTTCTAGAGAGAGCTCTTCTTTTTTCTGAGCCTTTCCATTCCTTTGCCTCCTCTAGTCTTTATACGTCTTCAGGCCACATACCAGTGAACAGTTTGATGTAGCTGTACTTCCCCCCAACCCCCGTTTTACCTCTGGAGTGAAGCATTCACATGAACAGAGTGCTAAGCTGAAGTTATTCAGGAGTAGGAAGAGAAAGTATGTACTCCTGATATTTTTAGAAACAATTGGGAATACAGGTTTCTCCTCTGAATAACCTCAGTTTAGCACTGAATTAAGTTTTTCCTGGAAAAGCAGGAGTATCTACTGGTCTTCTGCTTATATTTCAAAGTAACTGTTCGTGTGTGAACCTTCAGTTATCAGCGTGAAGGTAGTGACCTTGCTTCAGTGATCATCCTTACACCTCAGCTGGGGAGAACTGATGCCGTGCTACTTTAGATTACACTGTTCGTTGGAACACTACCAAGGTGGAGTAGTTAATTAAACTGAAGTAGTTACTCTGGCTTACTTCTGTTTGTTGGAACATGGCCTTAGAGAATTTATAGACTTTGGAAACCTCCAAGATTGAGGCTTTCCTTCTCTATTTAAGAAAACACTCAGCTACACTTGCCTCTTGCTTCTGGACCCTTTCTAGATCAAAGAGATGTTTTAGAGATTGGCACCCCTACCAGTCTTGCCGACTCTTGAGGAAATTATCACATCTTTCCTTGCTAATTTATGACTTGGCTCCAGAAGTTCAAACACTGCTTGTCGCTATGGTGGGGGATTCTTGATGGTTGCATCATTACTAACTGTGCAGTAAAATTACATTTTCTGGCTGCATGCAGTTTTAAAAATGAACTTATGGGGGAAATGAATAAATGATTTATAATTTGTAAGCTTTTCTGCTTGTCATTGAACCTTGTGATTAACATGAACACATGAGCATTATAGCACTTTCATTTATTGGAGGAAAAATACAGCAAATTCACATGTGAAGATTGCAGCACATGGCATGTGTGTTTCCATTTTAATATATTTCATAAATACAGCTTGTAGGGTTGCTTTGTATCTTGAGGCCATCAGAATAAATGTCATTTTCCGGGAAAAATCTGTAAATGAACATAAGGTGCGAGTCATGTAGCTATGTCAAAAGCGCTAAGCATTTCTTTTAAGCTATAGACCTTTAATATCAATTTTGCTTATTAAACTGCAGGCAGACTCTGGACATATGTACTTAAGGCATCGTGGGCTATTACCAGTGCAGCCAGAACTATATGGCAGCATATTTAGCGTTTAATTGATTTTTACTTGTCAAGCCAGCATGGAGAAGTCTTAAGATTGCAGAATAAATATTGTCTTGAGTAAATCCCAAGCAGAAGTCTCCAGTCTTCTGTGAAATCATGGTTGCTGTTTCTGTTGCTTCTTTGCTGTTTATGCCTATGCTGTACGACTTTCCAACACTACATGTCCAATTGAACATAAAATTGGATAGTTTATTTTGCCACACATTTCCCTGCATTTTGATGTATTCTGTAATAAAAAGGAAACCCAAATTTTCTAAACGTATGCTTTCATAGCTATGCAATATAGTGTGTGTGTGTGTATATGTGTGTGTGTGTATGTGTGTATATATATATGTATATATATGTATATACAAATAATAAAAATAATAATTATAATATAATATATAAATAATGTGTGTGTATCTGTGTAATGTTTACCTAAGTTACAAGTGTCATTTCATGGAGTGTAATAACAATGTAGTATATTCATTTGATAAACAGGAGAGAGATGCTAAACTACTCAGATGTGCCTAATTCTTTGGGTTGAAAAGTTCCTTGGAAATTCAGCAAGGTATGCTTGAACATACCATTTCCTAGTGTTATGCCGAGTGAACCTTTTTCAGAGACTGCAAAAACATGCTAGTAGATTTCAGTCAAGGCTGTGGGATTTTCTTCTAAGCTCAGTCATCAGAACTTCGGACAAGTATTTGCCCATTTTTCTGGGACCTACTCAGCCAGGTGATCACTTGCTACACTTGAGTTACTAAGATAGATAGGTGTGAGATAGGGCTGGTTCGACAATTTCTGCAAAACCATTTTTCTGATGTAAAATGTAACTTATTTGGAAACTCGGTTTCATGGTGGGTAACTCTTTGTTTGGATTGCGGGAGGGGGGAGAGCATGCTCTCCCCTGATATGGGTCCCCCTGGGAACAGGGGACCCATTAGGGGTGCACATGCAGTCCCCTTGCTCCTTCTCGCCACTCAGAAAAAGCTGAGTGGGGAAGTTCCCCTTTCAGCTGAGCAGTGAGCAAGGGAGAAGCAGGCAGCAGCCAGGAGTCTGGTGTAGAGAAGCAGCAGCCCAGCTGGCAAGGTGAGTCAGCCTGGGCTTGGGGAGTCGGGTAGCCTGTTGGGTTGCGTTCGGATACCAGTTGGTGCCTGAACGGGACCAGGGTGAGTTGGGCACCCCAAACTGAACAGTGTGCCCAAGTGGCTGGATATGTGGGTTCTGCTCTCATCAGCACGTTTGTGGGATAACTTGTGTTATCAGCTCAGAAGTAATTAACTCACTCTCCAAGTACTAAACTCTTACTATAGAATAACAGAAACAGAAGGGGAAACACAGAGGTTACAGAGACCTTTACACTAGGACATATTCTCTGTTTGTAACTTGTCTTAGTGGTTTTCCTGTTTATTTCCTTCCATTTAATACTCTAATCCTCTAACCTCTGGCGACCCGGAACAGCGGTGATCATGGATAGATACAAAGGGCTTTGCATATCCTGTTCAAATCTGGGGAGTGCCTAAAATGATCACCCATCCATTTTATTGTATGTTGGAAGGAACAAGCAAAGCACTTTATCAGGAAATTAGAGGAAACTTCAGCAGAAATCCTCCTGCCTGTGCTAAAAAGAAAACAATTAATTTGTGACGGATGTGGCCACTGGATTTATTCCAAAACAATAATCTCTTAATAGTTTGCAGACTCTTAAAATCTTTGGGGGAATTGTGTATATATTATACTGGTTTTTGTGGGGGATGGTAAGCTGGTAATGTTAGTTCTTCAGGTCATGTTTTATAAATATTAAAATGTTTTTGAAGGGAGGAATTTTTCATACTTTGCTGCTTTTGGTGAACTGCAGTAATAGAAAATACGTTCTACACAAACACCTATCACCATCACCCACTCCTAGACCTGAATTAAACTCATTATTTAGAGAGTCATGAATATTTGAAAGGCAAAAACCCACCTACATGCACACACCTGTGCATGTACCCACTCTCTGACCCGCGTTCCTTTTTCGCTCATTCCCTTTGGGAGCTGAGACTCTATGAACATAAGTGACAATCCTGGAAGATGTTCCTCATTCACCTGAGGGTGTGTGCAGTACTCCGTGGCTTCCCTTCTTTAAGGTTCTATTTGCAATGGCCTTTGGACCCTCCCCTGGAGCCCTACTGAATTCAAAGGGTCTTGACCTGTGGAACAACATGTAGGACTGAGGCAACAGTAACAAATGTTTCTTGCTTCTAGTAATATTAGTCTAATGCAGATAGGGGAGAAAATTCAAGAAATCATAAAGAGCAAATGTGAGGATTATTGGTGATAAACATGATGATGATGGAATTTTGGGAATAAGTAGGTTTTCAGGAGAGCAGTCTGAAGAGGCTGTCTGAAGGAAAGAAAGGGAGACTGAAGGAGAACAGGATTGAGGATGGAAAGTTGAGATTTAAGGGGATGGTAGAATGAGAGAATTTGGAATAAATTCTAAAGATAAAGGGATAAAGGCCTTGAGGAAGAAGAGCTTGGCTCTGACGTGGTAGGAGACAGGAAGGCAATGGCAGAGACTGAAGGAAAAGTTAGCGTGGTTGCACTGGACATTTGGGGTGGATGGGTAATGAGGATGCAGCGAGAATAAAGGTTGGTCAATAATTCTGTAAAGAGGTGGTGGAGGATAGGGAAGAGAGGTTTCTTATTCATGCTCTTCTGTACTGATCAGGAGAAATGTCTTTTGTTTGTTTTCTTCTTCCATAGTCCACCACTGTCTCGGCAACTCATAGCACTTTGTTCGTTCATCCTTCACACAGCATGTCTGCATCCTGTATCCGCTGCTTGTTCCAGCTCCCCACTGCTGCTGGTTCCCACCTTCTGCACAGTAGCACATCCCTGGGCAAGAGGAGAAGGGAGATTTATTATTTTTCCTCACTGGCTAAAGGAACAGAAGGAAGAAGTCTGGGGGAACTACTCCAGATTATTACTTTAAAATAATAATAATAATAATAATAATAATAATAATAAAATCCTCACCAACACTCCCCCACCCCCCGGAATCTGTCATACTTATAAGAATGCACACTTATGGTATTCTATGGTAGGACACATGCTCTCTCTAACCTGGGGCAGGATTTTCAAAAGAATTCTACCTTTTATTGTACCAGCTTCTCTTTGGTCACACCTATATTAGTTGTCACAAAACTTAGATCCATAGTGGCCAGTCCAAGAGGGTGGCTGGGCAGGCTTCCACTCCAAACTGGCTCTGATAACATTGTTAGCAGCTTCTAGCTGGGCAGGTCTTTATAAATGCACCTAATGCATGAATGCTCCTCCCACCAGTGAGAAAGCTGAGTGGTGGATGTAGCAGGCTAGAATCCTTTTGGGGGCTACTCAGCCCTTAACAGAGTGAGCACCAGCACGAAGGTGGTGTGAGCAAGGCTGCAGGTGGTCCCATAGGGGAAGCTAAGTCGGAGAGCAGCTTAGAGTGGAGGACACTGTAATGAGGGCCAGGGCCTAGAGGGAGAACTTTGCCCAGAGCCAAGACTGAAGGTTTGAGAGTCTGGCTAGGGAAACTGTGAAAGGTAACAGCAAGAGGGGATTGCTGGCTACAGAGTCTAGGAAGGGTCAGGGCTGGGGAAGCCAGACCAGGAACACACGCTGGTGAGAGCAGGTGGAACTGTGATAAGCCTGAGGGGCTGCAAGAAGGGACTAAGACTTGTGTAAAGACAAGCAGGCCAGGGCAGGGAGCCTGGCTTAGATATGGTATATGCCTAGAGACTAAAGGTGGAGTTGACAAACAAATGGACTTAAGAGTTGATTCCCTGTGAGCCTTTTGATTGTTTGGGCCCTGACCCTGATCCTGCAAGACTTACCCCAGGAAACCGCACCCTGCTACAGTGGGACTGCCATTTTGGTCCCCTCTTCATGGCTGCTGTTGGCCTCCCTGTTCAACCACCTGTGTGGGTGTGGGTGTGGTGAAGCTAACCTTATCCTGCCACAAATGGTGGGGTGACTTAGTTTGGGCGCGGGCTGCATGGAACAGAGTATTTTATTTCTGATCCCTGCATCCTAGCTTGATGCTTCTATAGTACAACACATGAGGCAAAAATAGGATTATACTGTTTCAACTATAGTGGTAGGGTTTCAGAACAATATTCTCATACATATAACATCTGCAACCACTGTACTTGCATTTCTTGAAACATTTTTACTTCTGAAAGTTATTGAAGATCTACTTATTATTTATGTTGACTTAAAATATGATCTTTTCCTTGATACACATGTATCGCATAGCTTAATTCATATGGCCAAATCCTGACCCACCTGCACTTTCCAATGAAATTATTCATTAGCTCCTGATATTAAATCCTTCTTGCTTGTGGTCTGTGCTTTGATTTGCATCTGTGCCATTACAAAGTTCTTAAATTTGTTTCCCCAAACTTGTGCATTACAAAATAAAGACTGTACATTGCTCAAAAACCAGTATCACCTTTAAAATTTATTCCAGGGATGTAGTTTCTCTGATTAAATTCCCCCCAGTGTACCATAGTCTCTCAGAAAATTCAGCCTCAGAATCTACCTATCAGCTCTGCCATTTATGCTGTTGACTCTTGCCTCCACTCTGATAATGATGTTGGGCTTCAACCACTAATCTAGGTTTGCAAGATCAAGATTTCAAAAATGTGGGACAGTGCAGTGCTGAGGGATATTGCAATAAGGGATGTCCATTATGTTCTATGGAGCTGTGGTTTTCAGAATAAGTGACATCCTTTATGTTCTGTAGAGCTGTAGGGCTCTGAAATAAGGGATCCTGGGGCTGGGGGGGGCGTGCCCCTGATGCGGCCTGACGCGTCTGGCCGCACCTGCAACACGTGCTGGAGCTGGTATTGGGCCCCAGCCGCCGCCTGCAGCCCTAGATGCCCCTACCCCGCACCAGCCCAAGCAATGGCAGGGGCGCTCACTTGCACCCAACCCCCTTTCCACCAGAGATACTGCGGGGTCTTTCTAGTGGGAGGGATTCTGCCACCACCACCTTGCGACACCTGAGGGACAGTGGGTCTGCCCATGCCACCTATCCGGCCTGCCCATGCCGCCTTGATAGCCTGGCCCCCAGCACGGGAGTGGTTTCCGTGACGGCATGGGGGTACAGGGCCCCGAACCACTCCACGTGCTCCCGTGCCCTATCGGCAACCATCCCCCTACCGTGCCCATAACTGGCTCAGCCGCGCGGGGATGGGCAGGTGTTGGTCGGGCAGCGCTCCTACGTGCCAGTGCCCGTTCAAGTGCCTCAGTTCGTGCCAAAATGTCGGGTTCGTCGTCGTCCTCTTCCTTGCGTCTGCCATCCTCCCCTTGCCTGTAAGCACAGTGAAAGGGAGGGACGTTGTTGCCCTGCACCTCGCTCCCCCCACCTTCGGCATTTGCTCGCCCGGCCTGGCCCTGGTCAGACCTGGGAGCCTGGTAGGAGGGATCCCTCCTACCTCCGGGCAACCACCTCATGAGCGCCCCATCATCATACTGTGCGGGGAGCACACTCTGCCTGTTACTCCGCCTAGGAGGCGCCACAGTATCCTGCTCTTGGGCACACTCACTTTGCTCGCCTAGGCCCTGTCCTGCGCTGGGTGAAGCCGGCAGCTCCTCTGCCAGGGCCTGCACTGCCTGGAATGACGGCAGGGGAAATGATCCTGGCTCCCCTGGCCCAATTCCAGTCCTCTGCTCCTTGTCCCGTGTTGTGGGGAATCCCGCCTCCCCCCGCAGTTCCTGCTCCTCCCTGAGCAGCAATGCCTCACATGCCACAAGGTGCTCTAGTGCTGACCCTGTCCCTGGGGGTCAGGTCGAGCTGACCCCGCTTCCCCCTTTTTTTCTTGTTTGCTGTGGGTTGGGCCTCACTCCCAGCCCCCGACTTCTCTGCCTGCTTGGGGTCGCGCTTCCGTGCATGCCCCATTCTCCGGCTCCTGATCTGCTCCTACTCAAGGTGTGTATTTGTGTGTCAAATCAAGCAGCGCCGATGGGCCCTGCTGCTCCATTCCCCGCTCTTCCCTAGAATGAGCGGGGAACGCTCCGTGCAGGTTGGTCACACCGCGTGACCTTGCACAGCCAATCAGAGGCTCCTTTTTTCGTGCTGCCAGCGAGGGTTGCCAGGGCAACCCTCATCGACAGCTTTCCCCGCAGCCAGCTCCTGGGAAGCTGCAGCGCAGCCTCCAGCACCCACCTCGTCCTGCCCTCCTTTTTTTAGGATGGTGGGGGCATGACAACGGCCCCACCGCTGCAATGGCGGCAGAGGGCAATTTGTGGGGTATTCTGCAAATATAGAAGTGTCATCCTAAATAAAACTAACAGGAAGCTCAAAGTATTTCCATTCCAAGCTACCCTCTCTCATCTGTGTGAAAATATCCAGGAGACCAGAACAAAAAAATAGATGTCTGAAATGTTTAGATGTAGTTTTCTTTAAAAAGACCTTTTCCCCATATCCAGAGAAAGCAGGTGTTTTCATTTAGGTCTAGCTGTTGTAAATTAGTCCTTTTGAGTCACTCTAGAGAAGGTCACTGGGCAATGTTTCAAATTATTCTTTTGGTAAAATGCCATGGAAGGAAGCATAATTCCATACCTTGTTGAAATGCAACTTCCTGAAAATTAAGATGATTACACGGTGTCATGTGTGACACTTGTGAACCATCCCCACCCAAATGGCTGAATGAATCCAATCACTACCAATGATAGGGGAATTCTAAAAGTTTTAGAACAGGGGTTCTCAAACTTTGTCATAGTGAGCTCCACCTGAAGCTATGAAAAAGATTTTCTCTTTGTGATAGAAACATCTGGGGTTGGACTGAAGGGTCTCCTCACCACCTTCTCCACCCACAAACATATTCTTGGTTCCCCTTCACTTCCATGGCAGGCAGAAGGCTAAGGCTCCAATTCTGTAGTTTATAATGCATGAACAGCCATTTTGGATATTGTAGTTGTAGTCGCCCTGCGTCCAAGCAGGGGGTTGATTTAGATGATCCTAGAGAGGTCTCTTCCAACTCTTGACAGTCTGTGAATGTACTGGGCTCATTTTATTCCAGTGGGTTTCTGCTTGGGCAGAGGGTCCATTTATTTGTCTTAGGAGCACTCTAGAATCCCCATTATATTTTGTAGGTTATGTTTTACATCTCTCCTCTCAGTAGCAGGCTGGAAGCAGTAATGAGACATGTGCTGTCCTTTTGGAATGCTGGCCTCTAAGATTTGGCCATGGACACAACTGGGGTTGCCAACTTCCCAGAAACGTTGACCCAAAGAGGAAAGCCAACGGGACTCTCCCATCCCCTTTGGAGCATTGTGACATCACAGTGTTCCGAAGGGGACAGGCCCACAGCAGGGAGGTGGTGGGGCACAAGGACTCTCCTGCCCCTTTCAAACATGGCCATGCCACATCAGAAAGGGGTGAGAGCCTCTTTGCCCCTCCCCCTTTCCAGTGCAGCCTTCCTCCTCTGAAAAATATTCTAGCAGCGCCACTGGATAACCCAAAGTAAAACAGGGATTTCACCTGAAGCTCGAAGATGGTCATATTACGCCCGTCCTGTGTTCTCTGCACTGGCTGCCTGTAGAGTGGTGGATTGAATTTAGGAGATTGCACTGTTGGATTGTCAAGGCCCTGAACGACATAGGACCTGGCTAACTATATTTGAGATCTGCTCCTTGAGCTTTGCGCTGATGGTTATCTGTGTTCAGAAACCAAATGCTGTTTGGGGGTGCCAGTGTGTCTTAAATCAGTGGGTAAGCCCCTGCTCCCCCAACTGCTTTCATTCCTTCTCCCTCGCTGCCCCACACGCCTGGAACTCCCTCCCTGCCCACATCCGCCTTGCCCCTCCCTTCGTACCTTCAGATCCCTCCTCAAAACCCACTTCTTCCACTCTGCCCTTCCTAACTTCTTTTAACCATCCCCACCAGGATTATCCCCCACCTGTTATCTGCAAACTCCTAATGTACTGTAACCAAGCCAAGAACGTGTACCTGATTGTTACATCCCTTGTCTCTCCCTCTGTTCCCCCTTCCCTGTCTCCCCTCCCCCTGGTGCTATATAAATGCTTATTATAATAATAATAATTAATCATAAAACTCCCTCCAGATGTCCATCTTGTTTTTTCCCTCCTCACTTTTAAAAAGCAGCTGAAGGCTTATTTATTCTCCAGGTGCTTTTAGGATCCACTGCTGGTTTCCCTTAATGTGTTCTTCCTTTCTTGATACCGCATCCTTTAAAATTGTTTTATACACACTTACATTTTAACTGAAATTTATATCCGTTTTTTATGTTGTAAAGCATTCCAAGCGTCACTTGGCGGTGGGGCGCTATAGAAATTAAATGATGATGCATAAAAAACAACCAGAGACTCCAAGTATGTCCTGGAGGAGTAGTAATCCTAGACACAGCTACTGCATTTACCCACATCCCTTTACCAGAAGAAGCGGGGCGTGGGGGGCAGAAACAGAAGTGGAAAACTCTCCTGAACTTTAAAGATGTGTTGGGTTTGGTGTATAGGAGAAGGCCTGAATTGATGTTTAACTGAAGGGACTTGCTATCTCTGAAGTCTGGGGAGCTACAGATTACAGTGAGCTGGGTTGCCTTGCCAGTGTCTTAGTTTCTGGATGCACGTTTGCTCAGCCCTGCCAAAGAGAACTGGAACATATTCCAGCAAAATGGAGCTATAACCTACAAAACTGTTTTGACGCTGTTGTTCTTGCAGGCAGCGCTATCCAAAGGGTGGAGAAAAAGCTGCTGTTTTTTATTTGTTCTTTTCAGAACTTGGAGGAATGCCAGGATTTATTTTTAAACTTTTATATAACTAATTTAAATATTTGTGATGGCTCGTGTTACTCTTTCTATTATTCTGGGAACGCTCTTCATTCTACGTTGTTCCTAATGCTTGTAGTCCGTTCCTTCTCTTTCCCTCTGTACGATATGTCATGACGCACAGTCTGTTGTCTGAGGGCTATTTAATTTCTAGCAAAAACGAATACTTTTGTCAGTGAATATACAGAAGTATCCAGCCAGTCCTCTGCAGTCTTAACTTCTTTCTAACTCCCCTTTAAATCTCTTCATGGACTTGCTCGTTATCTTTCTGCCCTCATTTCTGGTTATGTTCCACCAAAGAACTTTGGCTGCGTTCTCACCGGTGGCGATGGCAGCGGGCGAGGCGAGGGAAGACGTGGCAGCGCGGAGGAGCCGGCTGTTGGGAAAAGAACCAGTGCAAAGGGGGATCTGCCGCGGCTTCTCTCACACGTCAGGGCAGGATTTTACACCCGGACATGCGCAAGAGAAGCTGCGGCAGATCCCCGTTCGCATCGGCTCTTTTCCCATCGGCTGATTCCTCTGCGCTGCCGCGTCTTCCCTCGCCCCTCCCACTGCTGCCACTGCAGGTGGGAATGCAGCCTTTCATTGTCCTCTGCCACCATCCTCACCCATTCCAGAATCTCCTGCTCCTTAAACTGGCTTTGCCCCTTCTTCTGTGCTGCCCCCTATGCCTAGAATTTCCTCCCTGAACACACTTGCTCTCCTCCCTCTAGCCCTCCTAAAAACCTACCTCTTCCATCAGACTTTCCCTAGCTCCTCACCCCCAGACTGCTCACAGATATGCTCTCTACTCTCCTGTCATTGAGTCCCCTCCTCCCCTGTAACTAAACTAATCACATGCACCTGAGACTTCTCATTGTCATGAACGTATCCTCGTCTCTCCCCATGTTCCTCTCTTCCTTGTCTCATCTCCCTTGATTATAAGCCCTTCAGGGTATGGACCTGTTTTTACTTAATGATTGTTCAGTTCCAGGTACATTGCTGGTGCTATTATATAAAAACATAGAAAAGTGTTTTGATGATGCAGTCAGAAATGGTTAACTTAGGTTAAAACAGAGTATTGTGTTTGAGTGTGTCTCTTGAAAAGGCCAGTTTGGCTCACAGTGTCCTTGGTCTGAAATGTGTGTTGGTAAGATTGCATAGCAGGGATGGGGAGCCTGAAACCCAGAGAGGGATGGTAGAAGTCAAACTCTCAGCTGTTTTAATATAAAACCTGGTCCTATTCCAATTCCTGGATCTGTACCATGGATCTAGTCCTTCCTCTCAAGCACTGGGAGAATGAGTTCAAGGGAAGAAAACAGAAGTGAGGGCATGCATTCAAGGATGTAGCATGGATCCATGGCATAGATTCATGATCTAGACCCTTCTCTCCCTCAGCTCCCAAGCAGACAGCTGACATTGTACTAATTACCAAAGTGACCCATGGGATGAAAAAGGTACTCCACCCCTGTTCTAAGTGCTATCACTTGCCTATGCTCAGGAACACATGTTCACTGTGAAGATTTGCTTCCCCCCTTCTCTCCATCCCCCCTAGGCAGCGCTCTGTGTTGGCTTACCTTGCTCTGGGGGCTTCATGTGAATGTGTCCTAGGGCAATGGGGCTGAAACACTGATTGAAGCATATTTGGCAGCATTAGCTCAATGTCATTAATAATAGATCTGTTAATCCTAGGGCTATACAAGAAATGCCTTATACTTACTAATGTGAAACTCCCCCAAATGTTCGGACATTTGTTTTTTTTTTGTTTTTTTTTTAATTAAAAACAAAATAAGACACTGAAAATTATCCAAAGTCTTTTGAAGCTGCCTAAATCTCTTAAGTATGAAATGTTGGTAGATATTCGACACAAAACAATGTTTTTCTGGAAGGGATTTCCTGTACTTCCTGCTTTTGGCTATACTTGCTAATACAAGAGAACGAACCTTTCTTGCATACTTTTAATTGGCCTGTTCAAACTACTTTCCCTTTATCTTTTCAGTTTCTGTATATATTTGAATGGGTTACTTTTGATTGGGTCAAATTGCAGAGCAATGTAACTCAGCAGACAAACTGTAATCTATTTTGTTCTAGCATGATTAAAAAAAAAAGAAAAAAAGATTACTACTTCAGCAAAAATGTACTCTTACAAAACTAAATTGTTCCCTGTGGATTGTTAGTTTTAGTTCTTTCTAGTCTCCTTTGTTTACACTAAACACATCTTTTGGACACCCAGTTATTTCAGTTTAAATTTTTTTAGTTACTTCATTTGGGGGCTACTAGCACTATTGTGTATGCGCAATAGTCAAAGGAAGTAACCGAAATAGCCAAAAGAGTGGATATTGTTGTTCCCAAGTATCACAATGGTATTTTGTCGACGCACCGCCCCCATAATCAGACACAGAGACATATCGTTGGTTTAAATCAGGCCGCACTCTTTATTATCAATAACCTGAGGCTGGTGGGTAATTGCTCCAAGCAATCTGGGTCCAGTATGCTAGCTAATTCAAACTCATATTAACTAGAACTGACCTGGATGTGCCTTCCAGTGTCAGCCCTGCTCAACAATAACTGAAGAACCCCCTCGACAGGCCCTGGCTGTGGCCGAATGGGGGAGGGTGAGTTGTGCAAACCCACCCTATACCAAGCAAGGAGTTAATGCATCAGCAAGGCCCAGGATTGTGCCCATCCTTGGTCCCCCAGCTATCGCACACTCCCCGGGACGTAACCCCAGACATGCTGCGCCCAACATTGTCTGTGTATCACGGCCCCATCTCTTAAGGAGATGACTTCAATTTCCTATGCCCTACCTATTTATCTACTTTCACATACTGGACCCCTGCCACTAAGGGGTAGTCGCAAGCGAACTACCCCGACACCCACCACCTCGACTCCAAACAAGACACCAAGTGTCCAGTCAAAGCTAATAGATAAAGCTCATTTCCTTCTTTGGATAAATGCACACCATCATCCCGATACAATTCCGGGCTCGTGTGCACTATCCCAGCATGGCATAACGTTGTACCGCCAATTCCTTCAATCCATTTACTTATCTCACGATTTATACTTTTCCTTGCCTTATCTATACGCCCAGGTTTGTTGACTCCTGCCCATTTTAAACGAGGAATTAAATTCGTCCAAACCAACTGGGTTTGAGGGAACCATAACTTAAGCACTAACAAATCATTTTTTACCCCCACAATCAAATTTACCCCTTTTCGAGCAGGAATATCATTTTCCCCCAAATGCAAAACCAGTATGTCTGGTGCGGGCCCACAAACCATGCTTCTCAACGCAGGCAACAGCTGATGCCACCGCATCCCGCCTTTACCCATCCATCTAATGGAAGCACGACTTCCTAATCCCAGCTGGGTACCCCCGGGTGACGTCGCAGCAGCCACACCTGCCCATCGCACGATACTATGGCCCAGGATCCACACCACACATCTGCTGTTCCGGGGGTTCAGTCGTCCTGCTAAAAGATAACAATTTTAATATGGAAATGGTCTAATATATTTTCCATACGCACTAGAGCGCCATCTACCTAATCCCTTAATCGCTTGTTCCCCCAATCCTGCAGCCGCTGCGGTTGTTGCGGCCCCAATCCGAAAAGAATGTGACCCGAATTCATTCGGGGGCAGGCCAACCATCACTAAAACCCTTCTCAACACCGATGAAAATTGGTAGCTGGTCAAAGGTACGCCATCACAATGGACGAATAACCTACCCGGAATACCCGGGCGCATTCCCATGTACTTTTTTATCTGAAACACAGGGCAGATTTCATCAACCCCAGTCCTATATAGGTGTACCAAATGCCCTTTTCCCCTCTGATCGTTTTTTGCATACCGCAAGTGCAACTGCAGTGAGTCTTCTAAGAGCCTAAGATCTCGCACTCCCAAGGCACGGTCAGATGCATCATTCTTTGATGATGCTGTAATTTCGCTGACCCTAAAAGCTCCATAAAAAGCAATCACGTATGCAGAGGTGAAGAGCTGCCCTTCATAAACATCGGTACACACCCCTGGCAATGCCCTAACCAAGCGCCGGAGAATCTCAGTGGTAATAGGCGCCCGAGCTGGAACAGGAGCTGGGTTTTCCCTAGCCCAGCTCTCCAACATTCTTTTCATAAAAAATCCCCCATCTGGAGAAGGGAACCCCATGAGTTTACTGGCAAAAGACAACGCTGCCATTTTTCCCGCTATAGTCCCCGGCGCTAAACCTCTGGCCCGGAGATGTATGGCAAATTGCAAGACATGACCCTCTGGTATAGGGAACCCCCTGTTCCACCCTTTGCTGGCCCTAAATACCTGAAACTCGCCGAACGCCCTACCATAGGCTGTCTGTGTTCTGGAAGCGAGGGATCCCTGAATGATGTTCTGAACCTCTAGCTCCCAAGGTTCCACACCCCAGGTGGCAGTGGCTCCGGGTGTGGCCTGGCGTCCGGTGCCAATTCTCGAAAACGGTCCATCTGGAACCGAGAAAGGGCATCGGCTACGCCATTGTCAACTCCAGGTACATGTTGGGCCTTAAACAAAATATTGCTCTTTAAACAAGTTGCCACCATAGTTCGGATCAAGGTCATGACTCTTGGGGATTTTGACGACAATGAGTTGACAACATGTACAACCGCCATGTTGTCACACCAAAACCTGACTACCTGGTTGGCAAATTCCGGGGCCCAAAGCAGTATGGCTATTACTATTGGGAACAACTCTAAGAAGGTGAGATCCCTAGTCAATCCTGATGTCTGCCACTCCTCTGGCCACCGAGCAGCACACCAACGGCCCTTAAAATATACCCCAAAACCAATGCCTCCAGCTGAATCGGACTGCACTTGAAGATCTGCATGCAGCATTAAAATCTCCCTCCAGAAACTCACCCCATTAAAACCGTCCAGGAACTCCTGCCAAATAATCAAGTCTTGCCTCATTTCCTTGGTTACACGAATGTGCAAATGCGGGGCCAAATCACCTCTAAGCTTACCATAAAACCTAGATAAAAAGGCTCTCCCCGGGGCTATCACCCGGCAGGCGAAGTTTAGGCTCCCTACTAGTGATTGTAGGACCCGCACAGTCACCTTACGGGCCTCAATGACCTCCTTGATCTTCTGTCTGAGTGTTACCAATTTATCCTCTGGCAGCCTCGATATCATGCTCTCAGTATCCAACTCTATCCCTAAATATGTTAACCTTGTGTCAGGCCCCTCGGTCTTCTCCGGGGCCAAAGGAATACCCAATTCCACCGCCATTTCCTGAAACTGCTTCAAGGCCACAGCACATTTGTGCGACCCTGGCGGGCCGATTATCAAGAAATCGTCAAGGTATTTTGTGACATCACATTCTCTCAATCTACACCGGAATATCCATTCTACGATAGAGCTGAAACGCTCGAACGCAGAGCATGATATCGAGCATCCCATAGGCATTGCCCGATCATAGTAATAGTGACCATCGAAAGAAAAACCCAGCAAATGGAAGCTGTTGGGGTGCACTGGTAGCAATCGGAATGCTGATTTAACATCGCACTTAGCCATCAGTGCACCCGGCCCCATAGCTCTAACCTTTTCCACCGCCACATCAAAAGAGGAATATCTAATCGATGTCAATTCCTTAGGAATGGCATCATTAACAGAGTTCCCCCTCGGATGTGACAAGTGATGAATTAACCTAAACTCTCCGGGGGCCTTTTTTGGCACCACTCCAAGAGGGGACACAATGAGATCGGGAAAAGGAGGATGATTAAAAGGTCCTGCTACCCTGCCCAGCTCAACTTCCTTCCTGATTTTTTTCCGTACCACGTTTTCCAAACCCACTACTGATTTTAAATTCCGGGAAGTCTGACTTCCTTGCACGGGGCCTGCTGGTATTACAAATCCCAGTGTAAAACCCTGAATTATATAACTTACCTCGTCGGGGTCAGGATGCCCTTCCAAAACATGCCTCAGCCGGTCAATTTTGACCGGAGTCGGCCCCCTTTCCTGCTGCTGAATTCTGAGAGGAACCTTGCTTACCTCTGCTATTACTTCCCCCCTGGCCAAATCGTCCCTTTCCCCCTCTCTGACGGGAACGAAAACAACTGACCCCTGGGTGATTTCCCGAACATCCCCAGCAAACATGGCGAAACCGGCAAGAAGCCCTGTTGCACCTTCCTACCTTGTTATACTCCCAACAAGGCCCGGCTCCACCAGCGCTCATCCTTCTAGGCTCGGAGCCATAGGGTTCGTTAGCCGGTGCTACCCCACCCTTCACTAACGTATGACCACTCTCCGACCTTGGTGCGCTTGTAGCATCAATCATGCTCTCAAGCCACAAGTCAGCTGCATAAACATCCCAACGTAGCCCTGGGTTTGTGGCTGCCCGATGACGAAAAGCCTCGTCATATCGCAACCACGCCCCCGAAGGGCCTGTGCCGTGCGCCCGGCGCACAATGTCGGCATATTTATGCAGCTCCAAACCCCGTCCGGGGTACGCCTGCATCATCACCCCCATGTACACGGCATAGGCCGCTGTCCAATTCGCCCAATTCCGGTCGGCCTTTGGGCGTTTGAACTTCTCCTTATCCTTTTGTTCGTCATCGACACTGTGATCCACGATTGGATCACTAAACAACAGGGCGAACACATCAATGTATTCGCCTCTCCATATCTTGTCCTTCGTGGCCTGCAATAAGTGCTGGCCAAATGGAGCCATTATGTCCAAACTGGCTCCACCAGGGGGAGGCAAGGGACGCTCCGGGATGGCAACAGAACTTGTCGCTGCTGTAGGTGCTATAATTGCCCCTAAGGCCCTATTACCTGCCGGTATCGGCGTAACCGGGGCATTTAACTCGATTTCCCCTGGCGTCGGTACATTAAACGCCGTCAACTGGTCTGGTGCAGTGATGGGAGTTATCACCACCCAAGACCCATTCATCCATGCCACCTGCGGGTGACCCTGTTGAGCCACTGCCTTTCCCCCTTGAGGTCCTCCCCTTCCAGCCAACGCTGGGTTAGTGACCCCACATAGCAGGTTTTGCTCCTGAGCCCCTACCGCTATTTCCACCATCTGTCCAGTGTCCCCTGTGTTAACAGGACCTACTCGGTTCCCTGCTTCGCCACTTTGTATGCCTGATGCCCCCGGATTACCTGCGTTGTCCGGTAATGCCACGACTGCCTCTCCAGACCCGCCTGTCGCGCTTGCCCCCGCTCTTTGTCCTTGTCCATATATCCGCTGCTCCAACGCGAGGATCCTTCGCCACAGCTCCCCATCTTCCCCGCGATCCATCTGGGGCCCCTCCACGCGTCGCCGTCGCTCAGGCGGCGGTTCGCCCCTGGAACGAAACTCCGGGTTCCCCACCATAGGCAACCCGGCCCATGCAAACCCCTGTGCTTGTACATGGCCCTGCCCCACCACCATGCCCTGGGGCACTTCGGGCCTATTGTTGCCACCTCCCATCCTTGAAAAATCAGGGCCCCAGACACCTGGCCCGCCCGTTGTGCCATAAATGGCCCTTAACAACGGTGCGGTAGGGGAATCAACCCATGAAGGACCGGGTTGTTGGCAAGCAGGTCCACCCCTCTCCTCCGATGGTGGTCCCATCCGTACACCCCCACTGGGGTAATCAGGATCCCTTGTGTCACCAGGCCCAAACTCTGCATCAGGCAGACTGGAGGCCCCTTGAAAGCCCAACGGGCCTGCATCAGGATCACCCGGAGCCCTACTACCCCCTTGATGGGCCTCTCCGTGATGGGTCATTGCCCGCGGAGCCTCAGCAGGCCCCATCCCGGTATTCCCCCTGGGCCGCCCAGTACTAACACCTGCAATTGCAGCGGAGGGGGGTACCCCTTCTTCAGGCCTATACCGTGCGGGAGGAGAAATTATCCTCCCGCCTCGAGTGGTGACCCCCACCCCCGCACCAACTGCTTCGCCCTGCATGGGGGCTAACCCACCCGGCCTGTCTGCCCCTTGCTCCTGGGCACCAACACCGCCCCAAGGGATTACCGCGTCTGCATTTGATCCCCCCAACACGGGACCTACCCTCATAGCCTGCTCGCACGCCTCCAAGCGTGCGAACAGTTCTTCTCTAGGAGGGATTTCCTCGAGCATTGGGACTGCATCCACCCGCTCGGGAATCCCCCCCCTGTCAGCCCGGGCTGCCCCCGCACTCCGACAACCCTCTTTCCTGGCCGCTGGCTTCCTCTTCGTGCGCCCCATCACTTTCCCAGGGGCCGCTACCACCGCTGACGCTGTGTTCTGCTTCAAACTGCAGCAGCTTTTTAAGGCTGCTGCTACCTGCTTGCTACACAGGCGCCGAATGATCAGGTTCAGCACTGCAGGGAGACAGCCCTTCCTATCAAAGGGCGGGCTCCCCAGCCCCGGGCCAACTTCGCGCCTCCAGGGAGGGTTGCTTAGCAACCCAGTAAACATAGAGCGAACCCTCTGACGGGCCCCGCTCTACACGCGGCATTTTATTCACTGAGGAGAGGGAGGGGCGCAACAAATCCCCCTCGCCTTTATTTTCGGCGAAGGGACGTAGCATGGTGCGCTGGTGTGTCTCAGCTGTACCTGCTCCAGGTGTCCTCTGGCCCTGATTGCTGTGCTCCATTGGGCTCCGTTAAAGGGCTTCGCAGGAGACTTATTTCAGAAGACACTGAGACAGGAACATGATAGGATGGGGCTGGTCAGGTGACTAGAAGTCACAGCTATAGAGCTCATAGGTAGACTACCAGGGAGAAGCAAGGAGAAGGTGGACGGCTTTTCTGCAAAGCCCACAGAAAGGGCCCAGGAAACATGCCAAAAGCCTTGCTTCCCTGCTGGGAAGTAGCTAGAAAGGGGGCCAGACCAGAGGTTCTCACAAGGGAGCAAAAGTTAGGAACAGAAGTGTCCCCACCCCTCCCACCCCAGAGGGGACTTGCCTTTTGACGGCACTGAGGGAAAGAGGAACTGGCTGGCAGCGGAACAGGTCAGAGGGCCCGCTGTATCCGATCTATCTCCTAGAGAGGAGGGGAGCAGGTTAATGTAATTGGGATCAATCTGAAGGACTTCGCACTTTGGGGAAGAAAAGTGCGTTTGGACTGATTCGGGGTAGGGATCCTGCTGGGACATACACAAAAAGGTGCTACCTGGCAATAGGCATGTAACTTCTGTGCTTGTTAGAGAAGATACTTCCAAACTTACTCCAGAAAAGCCCACTGGCACATGCTAGAACTGTCTCTTGCTTTATGCAGCTGGTATAAGAACTTGGTCCATTCTGCTCTCTCAGTACACCAATTGCTAATCAATCCCATGGTTGTCTTTTAACTCATGCTGTTGGCTGTTAATTTTTACAGATAAATCATTGCAAATACTGATGACTTCTTATGAGCATCTCTTTACGAAATGACTACTTTAAACAGCTGCTGTGCTCTATCCTTAGGTGGTTAGTGGGAGAAGTAAAATTTGTCTTTCTAGATTCTGTAAAGCATGGAAGACCCCTTGGAGTTATGGGCACTAAAATTTAAGCTTCTTTTAAATGACTGTTAAAATCTGGAAACAGCAAAGAGAGGCTGCATCAGTGTGTGGGCTGAAAATGAACTAAGGGTGCTATATGTCATGCATGCTGAAAATGGATAATAAATTTTGGAAAGAAGTTTCGACCCTGGAGAGGTCTTCAAGAAAGCTACAATAGAAATTATTCATTTCTATCTGAGGTATAAAATGTAAACTTTTCATTTTATAGATTATTTCCAAAAAAAGAGGTGACTGGGTCTAGAAATCTGTGTACCGAATCCAGCTTTATGTGCTGTTTTTTTCCCTTTCTTTTTCTAGTAAGTGTAAGTGGTTGTTAATGATTTGGTGGTATGCTGTTCTTTGGCTTAGATAAGTTTACAATTGCCCTCCCTATGTTTAAAAAATAAAATAAAATAAAAGGGTGGAGAGACTGCTACCATCCACAAATGCCTTTAAATAATGTTGTAGTCCTGTAAAGTGGCCTTGTAAACATGCATAACAGCGGCAATTATGCGGCTTAGTGCCTTCGGTGTGCAGGAAAACGTGCACGATTTGCAAGCGTGTTTTCACCTGCAGCCTTGTACGGTCGCGTTCCCGCATGTGGGAAAGCGTCATCAGATGTTCCCATCACTCAGGTCTGGGTTTTGTGTCTGTCTCGACTTTAGAGAAAGAGGGGGAATGGGGATACAGCCATTAGAATCTCAGTTGTACGAGGACTGTGGCACTTTAGTTCAAAAACATTATAAAATATTTGCAAGGAGAGGCTTTCCATAAAGATGATGCTTTGAACCACAAGAGCCGTGGAGGTGATGGTGAAGGCAGCGAAACAAGGACATTTTAACTATTACCAGGGAGATGTGGGGCACTGCCCTATGGTAAAAGACCTCATGGAGGTAGTTGTAAAGTAAATAGTTTCAGTTAGGTATTCCCACTGTATTATTATTATTATTATTATTATTATTATTATTTTATTATATTAATAATTTATATAGCACCAGGCACTGGCACTGTAGAATCAGTAGGTGTAGACAGGTCCCTACCCTAGGGGGCTTGCAATCTAAGAGAGACAAGGGGCTGGGGGGACCAGGGAGAGGTGAACATCAGGAGAGACAAGGATACATTTATTAGGTTGCAGGTGCATGTGCTCAACTTAGCTACAGAGTGTTTTCTCTGATTTGCTGTACACATTTGGCATTTGTTAGGTTTGTTATAGTGTGTTTCTTTTATTTCCCAATCTCTGTTCCCCTGTTTTCCTTGTTCTTGTTTTGGTTTTTTTTTTTAATCTTGTGTCGGCTATGGGGCCAACAAGTCAATAAAATTTACTTACTTACTAGTTACAGAGTGGAGATGTATGAGTATTTGCTGTGCACCTCAGAGAAAAAGCAGGATGCCATGGCCTGAGTTTCGCTCTGATCAGTTTTATTATTATTTTTTTGTCACATCTGGGACATCTACTAACAGCTTGTGTAATTAAAGTTCTCTTGCTCTTCTTTCACAATCCCAGTTCTCTGGGCCCTTCCAGCCCTTTTTGTATAATCTGGGAAGAGCCCTCCCCAAGCGTTTCCTCCCCTTTATCCAGTAGCAGCTGGTGGCTTTTGAGGCTGGTGGGGCAGTGGGTGGGCTGAATCTTCTGCCGGTGGCTTTGCCGCCGGCGGGCTGGAGCCAGGAGCAACAGTAGGCGGAGCCAGGGGCAGCGGTTAGGACAGTGGCGTGGCTTAACCCAGCAGCAAGGTGTTCTCAGGGTTAACATTGGATGGACATTACATTAGTTAACGCTGGGAACATCTTGCTGCTGTGTGAAGCACTCCCACTGGGGGATAGAGAGCCCTCTTACTGGGGTCCCATCCACTCATCCACCGGGTCCAAATTAACCATAGCAGGATACAAAAATAGATTACATTGCCATTGCCTACCTTTATCCTGAACCCTCGAATCCTCAATTTTCATGGCATCCTTTTCATTCCCTTCTCAGAAGAGAATGAAAGGGAAGAGAAGGACAACAGAGAAGAGTAGAAGGGAAAGGGTTTGGTTTTGATGCATGAGAACAGTAAGGGGAAGAGATGGGTTCAGTGGGGGACAGGGAAAAGGGGTCTCCTTGTTGTCTGCAGTTTTCTCTTCTGCCATGCTCCTACCTACTTTCTCCTCTGTTCACAAGGAGAGCAGTTGCAGGCCTGTATAGCAATGGGACTTCAACAGCAGCCAAATGCCTGTCCAAGCAAATAGGCCTTTTAAAAGAAGTTTGGCAAGTTTCAGGGCTGCATTACCACCAAACCAGGCCTATCCAGACCAGCATTCCTAGTAGCTACACCGTATCCCCAGCAGCCAAATGCCTGTCCAAGCAAACAGGCCTTTTAAAAAAGTTTGGCCAGTTACAGGCCTCTGTTGGCACCAAACCTGCCGCATCAAAATTTAAACAGCGCATTTCTGTTTCTCAACAAAAACCCCAGGCAAGATGCTCAAAATCACAAAGTCACAAGCAGAAAGGCCAGAAACTACTTTCCAGCAGAGAGCAGCAGTTAAACAGTGAAGGGACCATTTTAAGAAAAGAGTAGCCACGACCAGTAGACCCACAAATTTACAAAATGGCCTCTCTACTCATGATTGGGAGGGGAGAAGGAAAGCAGCAATGCATCATACAAACACAGAGCAAGCAAAGCAAACCATCGTAAGGCAACAATGTTATGTTCAGTCCTTAGCACACCATAAAAGCAGCAGCGGGCATTTCCACTTGTCCCCCAAAACATGCTAGACAGCTCTGTTGCACTGTAAGAGGTGGTTTCTGCTGAAACTAAACACGGAGCATTCATGCAAGGACTAGCCATTAGTGAAAACGCCTGCCACAACATCCCACCAAACTGCAAAGGGCGGGGCCATTTTAAAATGCAAGGAACATTTCAGCAAAGATTACAAACCTTCCATCCAAGCCCCTAGGTCCCCCACCTGTAAAACAGAAAGCAGACAGTTTATGTCAAAAACAGCCAAGAAAGAGACCAGTTTTAACCAAAAGTAGCCATGGCCAGTGGGGGCACCAGAAAATGGCCACAGCCTTTGCACATGCTTGAGGGGTTGGGAGAGGAGCAGGGGAAATTAGCAGTGCACATGCAAACACGAACACAGAACAAGCAAAAGCAAACCAGATCTTAAACCAACTGAACCATATTATGTGAAGTCTTAGCACACCACAAAAGCAGCAGCAAGAAATTCCAGATCTTAAACCAACTGAACCATATTATGTGAAGTCTTAGCACACCACAAAAGCAGCAGTGAGGAATTCCACTTGTCCCCCCAAACATGCTTCACTGTTACAGCTCTGTTGAAGCCCCATTCTCTTCCCCCCCACGAGCAGCCCCCCAGAAGCCCTGTTCTCTTCCTCCTCAAGTAGCCCCCCAGGTCCCTTTTTCACCAGTGTTTCCCAGCAAAATAACTAAAAATAACTAACTCGCCAATGGGGATGTGTCTGATGCAGGTCTAGCAGCAGTGTGGGGTAACAAAGCCACAAACAAGCCAAGCCAGCCAGCACTCTCTCTCCACCAAAACAGCGCAGATCACCAGCACGCAAAAAGAGGAGAGCTCTCTTTTAACCCCACCCTAGAGGATGGGGTACAGGCAAGCAGCCTGAGCCCTCAACAGCAGCACCTGTGCACACTGGCACACACAGCCTGGGCGTTTGAGTCTCCAGTCCAGACAGTCTTTCAAAGCAGCCCATAGGGCTCTGTGGAACACTGCCCCCACTGGTGGGAAAAGCAAATTACTTTTCCCCATTGAGGTAGCATGGGCTTTAAGCCCAATAGCCCAAATCGCTTTTGTCAAGTTTTGTCCCTTAAGGAACTCCTTAGAGTAGGCTCAGCAGGAGGCACTGGCCCCCACCCCCTCAGCTCCTGCCTGCACATGTATCCAGGGAGGCACAACAACAACAATGAGCACTCAGCTGATTGCTGAACTGGAGGACTCAGAGCAAGTCTAGAGCGGGTTGCTGGCTCTCCCGCCCCCCCTCCCCCCCTTCTCGCTGTCTTTGGGATTCAGGTGAGGTTTTTTCCCCTTTGTTTCTTTTTAAAAGCATTCAGGCCAGGAGGAGCAATGCCCCTGGTGCCCTGCAATGCGCACCACCCCTGCCTTTGTCTTCTTGGGGAAGGATGCTGCCAGCTTCCCACCACTGTCCAAATGATGTTGTACCTTGTATTCCAAGGCCATTCCATCCTAAGGAGAGATTCTGATATGGGTTATGTGCTTGCTGCTACCAGTCAACCATTGTGCTATGTCTCTCCCAGACAGCCATCTCCATTTAGCTATTGGAAAACTCAGTCAAATATGAATCTAGTGGGTAGATTTGCAGGCATTCAAAGAAGATGGCCATGTGCTTATGGGCACAGTGGGTGATGATCTGAGAAAGAGGAGTCTGCTTTGTAATGGCATGGATATCATAATTTGATTTAAAGTTCTGGCACTCAACATTTTCAGTTTGATTGAGGTGCTTCATATGAATAGTAATGAGTTGTGTCTCTGACAATGGAAGATGCCTAATTTCAAGCCCATATGCTATGTTGCTGATGGCAGAGGTGTGATATAATCTGCGTTTCATAGCCATGCTGGTTATTGAATTCACTTTATGGAAAACATTCCTTCTGCTTTCCAGAGTGTAGCCAAGGTAAGATTGCCAGAAGCTTCGGTTGACTCGGTTCTTAGTTCCTGAGATTTCTGGGCTAGTTGGATGATCAGGTTGAATGTGCAACATATGGTGTTAACAGACATGACGTTGGCCTGCGTAGCAGGGCGGGGCTGGCTGCCCACACGTCGTGCAGGCAGTAGGATGGCTTTCCCAGCAGCTGGTATGTTTGTTTTCTGCTGCTTGCCAACCCAGAGATTGATGGCTGCAGTTTTTCTCCTTGGGCTGGGCTGGGGAGCCACCTTGCTGCCTGAAGATTTGTTTTTACCCATTGGTCTTCAGCCAGTGAATTTTCAGGTCAGCCTTGGATGCCACACATTCCAAGGCTTTCATTGGTTTGACCAGACTTAACCATGAACTCGGTGACCAGCATCAGTTAAAATCTAGTTATAGATTTTAAGCATATCTAAGATTTTGGCATAAACATATGCCAAAGAAGCAAGTCTGTTAGAGGATATAATTGATGACCTGTGTTGAAGAGTTCAGGAGCTGTGTTACTTCTTTGTCTTGAGGTTCTTTTTAGAACTTGAAGGGAAATCATGAACTTCCCCATATGTTCCTTCTTTTCTCCTGTTAGGTTCTGAGTGGTGACTGAAAGGGAAAAATGCCTTAGACTTTAGGGACCACAGACCTTTTCCCATTTGTCTCTAGGAGATGCTGTCTCTTAATTGTGATTTGAACTGGTCATTTGTCAATTGGACAAAACAGGAGGTAAGTTAAAGAGCGTTGTTATGAAAATTGCCAGGAGAGCTGTTTGTCTAACCAAATATTGGGCCACCAACAAGCTCATTTAGCAAACGTGTTTAAATAGATATATACAGTGATTTTTGGAATAGTGTCTTTCCTGATTGATGCAGGTGGTTGGGTTAGACGGCTCTGAAGGACCTTCATTCCAAACCATTCATCACAATTTTATGGTACTGCTGTAGCAAATCAGAGCACTGGCAAAGAAGCAATGCCTCGGCAAAGACACGTGAGGTTCTGCTTAATGGGAATTTATTTTTAAAAAGTTTTATGATGTCGGTATACTAATAAATGAGGGGAAAATGTTTTCTTTGGAACTCAGGACTGATAACAATGTTGAGGTAGATCCAATGAGACTGGCACAAATGAGGCTGCTAAACATAATCCAGTCCAGGCTTGGCTGACGTCAACAGGATTTTTGTAAAGTCACATTGGTAAAGATAGACTGATCCTATTTTTGCATGCTATGTAGTACATGTATGGTGAATTGGACAACTTGCGTTTTATTAAGACAACTGAAACAAATCTTTGACATACATGTCAGTACTTTTCAAATCTCATTCTCCCAGTCAACAGGCTAGAAAAACACCGGGGTTTCAGCCATAACTATCAACACAGATTTATAAATTCTAGTTGGCGATAAACCAAACAGATGAATCCGACAGCAGTAAAACCACTTTATTATCCTTCTTTCCCTACCTGTGTTAGGGTCCAGTTCTCTGAGGCATATGCCACTGATCTAGATAACTTACTTTCAGGAAATTACTTTAATAAATCCTATTGTGCTGCAGGCGACCGCTAGAAAACTTGTGCTGTCATAGTACAGTTTGTGCTTACTAAGGCCACACTCTCACTTCCCTCACCAAGGTCAGCTATGACTACATGACAAGACAAGTCTCAAGACAGATCCTTGAGGAACTCCACTAGAAACCTCTGTCCAGCTAGAAAGTCCTCCTCTCAACACAACCTTTTGTTTTGTTCCATTTAGCCAACTTTGTACCCATCTATCTTTTTATTAATTCCCATCTTTTCCAGCTTATACAGTAATTTACCATGCGGCACAGTATCAAATGCCTTTCTAAAATTCAAATACACTAAATCTATTGCATTCCTTCTATCCAAAAAACCAGTTATCTTTTAAAAAAAGAATGTCAGACCGGTCTGGCAGGATATATATACTCTTTGTGAATCCATGCTACATTTTGTCATGTTTTCCCTTTGCTACCATGTCATTAATTATTCTGTCTCTTAGAGCAGATACTAACATCTTGCATACCACTGAGGTTAGGCTAACAGGTCTGTAGTTACCCGAATCATTTTTACTTCATTTCTTAAACATTTGCTGTTTCCCAATTACTAGGTACCACTCCTAAATTAATGAACTTCTTATATATCCTAGCTAATGAACCTGAAATTCCATGTTCTAGCTCCTTCAATATTCTTGAATGAAGATTATCTGGTTCTTCTGGTTTGAAAACATTAAGTACTTTTGGGTTTTGCTGTTTTCCATTACCCCACACTCATCATCTGCTACCCTGTCTTCATAATAATGGTTCCTATCGTTATCCTTATTAAAAAGTTATACAAAATATTTGTTTAGAATTTGGGCGATCTCATGCCCTGTGCACGCTGCACGCATCTCCATAGGGATTGCATTGTGCTGCGCGGATCTCACGCAGATCCCGCTTGGGATTACGGCCATTACTTTTAATCATTACTATGCAGTGGCACCACTTGTTCTTTTTTGTTTTCTTATTATTTAAGTAACTATAAAACCTCTCGCTATTTAGTTTAATTTTTTGGGCAAGGTGTAGCTTTTATTATTATTATATTATTATTAGCAAGCATTTATATAGCACCAGCAATGTACCTGGCACTTTACAAAGTAATTGAATAGACGCAATCCGTGCCCTAGGGCTTATTATTAGCATTTATATAGCACCAGCAATGTACCTGGCTCTTTACAAACAGTAAGATAGACATGGTCCCTGCACGAGAGTTTAGAATCTAAAGACAGGAGGAGGGGAGACAGGGAAGGGGGAACAGAGTGCGAGACAAGGGATGTGACATTCATGAGGATGCGAGAGCTCAGGTACACGTTCTTGGCTTGGTTTCAGTACAATGGGAGTTTGCAGATAACAGGTTGGGGATGCTTAGCAGGAGTTGGGAAGGGCGGAGCGGAAGAGGTGGGTTTTGAGGAGGGACTTGTAGGGGTGGAGGGTGGGAGCCAGGCGGATGAGGGCAGGGAGAGAGTTCCAGGCGTGAGGGGCAGCGAGGGAGAAGGGACGAAGGTGGTCTAGGGAGCAGGGGAGGCGTTGGAGGGTGAGGGAGGGGATGGAGTAGGAGTGGAGTGCTTGAGCAGGGGTTCGGAGGAAGATCAGGGCAGAAAGGTAGGGGGGAGCAAGGTTGTGAAGGACTTTGTAGGTGAATACAAGGAGCTTGTGCAGAATGTGCTCAGGAAGAGGGAGCCAGTGGAGAAAGGAGAGAAGAGGCTGCATGTGGCAAAGTCTTACTTTATTCCTACATTTTCTGATCTCATGAAGGAAGTTTTCTTTGCGAATCAATCCATTTTTCTATTCCCTGTAAGCTCTCCGCTGATTCTTAATATTCTGTTTGATACTGGGTCTAGAATGCCTTTTTACAAGCTATTATCCAATTCTAGGTATGCAAATTTCTGAATTAATAAAATTCAGAAATCCTCTGAACCTTGGATTTGAAGAAATTTCAGTCACCTTCCACATTATGGTTCAGAATTTCCCTTCCTTATTAGCTTCCTTAATATCCCCAAACCTGCCTTTTAAAAATAAAAACAACCGTATTATTATTTTGTTAAGTATCCTTCTAACTAAATTATTATTATTATTAAGCATTTATATAGTGCCAGCAATGTACCTGGCACTTTACAATTGTAAGAAAGAGACACAGTCCCTGCCCTAGCAGGCTTACAATCTAAATTAAACTGAATTCATTATCACTGGATCCAAGTTAATCCCCAGTAACTAAGTTCTCAATGATATCTTCACTATTTATTAAAATTGGATCTAAATATTATTAATATTTATTAGGGGTGGGACTATTGACTAAATCTCGATGTTCTCGGTCTATCGGTTTTCTACTGGTTCTCTGTTCTCTCGGTATCAGATTTTTAACATTGCGGTTTTCCCCATTGACTTCAGTGAGGAAAACGGCAATGTTAAAAATCCGATTAAAAAACAAACAGTGTAAAAGGTCCTATACCACCGAGAACTGAGAAAGAACCGAGATATTGGATTAATCCAATATAGCCATTGTAAGCTACTCTCGGTTCTTGGCAATACCGAGTCCCAGCCCTAATATTTATATAGCACCAACAGTGTATCTGACACTTTACAATTGTTATTAATGGAGACAGGTCCCTGCCCAGTAGGCTTACAATCTAAGATGGAACACCAAGAGAGACAGACTCGCATATTCCCATTTTACAGATGGGGAACTAAGGCTGAGAGGGCATGACTTGCCCAAGGCCACCCATGGAGTTCATGGCTAGGGCAGGATTCAAACCCTTTCCAGGTCCACGTCCAGCACCTTATCCACTACACTACACTGGCTCTCTAAAATAGCATCCCTTCTGGTTGGTTGAGTGATAATTTGATGAAGAAATTACATCCAGGAGTAATTTATCCCTACTATTATTAGTAGCATTAATTCTCCAATTGCTATCTGGAAAATTAAGTTCTTCCATAATCACACAGTTCCCAGTAGTATTTCTTTAATAATATTAAATAAGTCTATGTCCATGTTCAAATATGAACATGGAGGTCTACAGAAAACCCCTAATACTGCTGCTTAAAAAGATCCACCTTTACCAGCCTTACCTTTGCCGAAACCAGTTCTGTTTTCTGCATATTGTTCCTTATTTCTTCACTGTTAATCATGTTATTGATATATAATGTTACTCTCCCCCTTTATCATTATTCAGAGGCCGGCCCTAGTACTTACTGACACTTCAAATAGCTGCTACTGAGTAGTGCAAGCCTGCTCCAAAGACCCAGAAAGCAGTGGTTTCCTTAACTTCATTATACTTTTGGAGCAGGTCTTATAAGAACAGCTTAACAGCTGTTAAAAAAAATCAAAAGAATTGTTTTAAACAATTTATATTAGTTGTGTTGTTGAATAGTTGAGTGGTAGCATAGTTAGGCTGTACTTGTGTACAGTCGAACTAGCCTTAACTATGACTGGAAAGTCACCCACCATTTGGGTCTACTTGCATTACATGGAGTGTCGTGAAAATTAAGAAAAAAAACCCGAGCTTCTCTTTGAAATGGCGAGCTCTGTGTGTGAGCGTGATAGGTGTAGAGCATTGAAGTACTGTCATCATTTAAGAGTTTGGAGAGTATGCAAAGTGGGATTTAGAAAGGTGATTATGTGGCACAGGAGTTAAATTCAAAGGACCAGCTGAAATCTGTGTCTGCAGGATCAAACGTCATGTGCCGCCACTTTATTAATATTCTCCATAGCTCAATTAGCTGACATAATAAATTCATGCACTAGGTCTGTTCGTATTCATCGTTAATCTGAGTTTGGTAGAGAGGAGTTTCCTTCCTCTCTTATTAAAGCCCTTTATTCTTAGTTTCTGGTGCAGAGGCATTTTTATTTTTACTGCTGGGGTGGATTAAAGTATAGCTATTTGATGATTAAAATGAAGATGATATTTCACACTTTGATATATGTCCTTGAAAACTCCATTATCTCAAAGAAGAGAGATACACAACTGCTCAGGCAAATTGCATTACATTTTCCAAATGCTGCTGAGAAGAGAAATAAGGATTTTAAGATTATGTATTACAGGAGATTGGAATGTATGCATAGGGTGAATTAAACGTGAATTTAACTTGTGCATGGATCCTCCAATGGATTCCTTAAGGTCATGTAACTTTGTGAGGGGAAAAAACAGAAAGAAAATAATAAGGGCATGCAGCAAGGAATCTTATGTTATTGCTAATTGCACGCGGGATAGAATCCCATGTGAAAATCAGCATGTGGGCAAGCAGCCTTAGTGAAGACTGAAGCAAAATAGGCATTGAGCACTTCACCCATCTTTGTGGTGGCTTGGCTTCTCTGCTGAGCTATGGATGTACATTTTTCTTCAACTGTCTCTTACTTGTAGTGTACCTACAAAAGAAAAAAGTTCTGTTTTGCATCCCTTGGTAATTAGAACTCATTTTGCCTTTTTGTTTCTGTATCAATTTAAGTATTAGGAATGGGCGAACAGATCGCGGTTCGGGTTCGTCCGTTCGGTTCGTCCGTTTGCTTCATCCGTTCGGTTCGGCAGTTCGGCTAGTTCATTGAGTTCGGGTTCCGCTGTTCGGTTCGGTCGTCCAAACAGGCTGTTCAGTTAGGCCGTTCGGCTGTTCAGTTCGGCCGTTTGGGAAGTGTTCTTATGGGTGTTTTTTTGTTTTTTATATGTTTTTTTGTTTTTTTTTTTGTTTTTATATGGGTTTTTTTTTTTAATCTATTATTATATATATCTATCTACACTAAATCTAACTGCTATTAACTATTCTAAATGCTATGAACTAAATGGATTATCTAATAAGTACACAGACCTACTCCTACAAACACTAAAAC
>QEPC01007860.1:748260-758459 GCA_003113815.1 Sphenodon punctatus | reverse complement strand
CCTGCTGTTCAGGAACAGTGACTAGCTCAGAAGGTGTTGGGAAGGGGGGAGGCAGATAATTAGTTTCGTTTCTTGCAAGCCTCTCCACCCCTGGTGCCTGGAAGTCTGCTCCTCAGTGACTGACACCTCCCTGTCATGTTTGACCTTCCAGTGAACCTTTTTTTGCCACCCGAACTCATCCAAATGCGATCCAAACTGACCGAACTATTCAGCCATTTTGCCGTTCGGTGTTCGGTTTGTTCGTGTTCGATCGTCTGAACAGGCCGAGTTCGGGCTGAACTCCGAACCGCGTTCGCCCATCCCTATTAAGTATGCTCATCTTTAGCGATGCTCCATTCTTGCCCTCTCAGTATGTTTTCCTTTTGATTGTCAGGTCATTAAAAAGTTTCCAGTGCCACCTATATTGGTCTCTTAATAGTGTCTCTATTTTGCATTGGATCAGCTTGCAGTTTCATCTTAAATTTTATTTCTCATATGCTTAGTGCAGTACTACAATATACTACATATTAGTTGTACTGCTGAATGAACAAGTACACAAGGTTCTGAAAAGCTTCATTGGCTTTCTCAAACAAAGCACATCCATCTGCTGTGTACTTTTATATTATTTTTTTTAGCTTCCTGATTCTGTGGCAAGGAAGTTGTTAAAACCTATTCTTTGTTTTTTCCCCAGCCAAAATCTTGGAAATGCAGAGAGCGAGACTGTCCAGACATATAGCAAGTCCTCTAGTTCTTTGCCAGTTTCTGACAAACCAGGTTGTCATGATACTAATAAATTCCTGACAGTAAATCAGTGTTTCAAGAGAACATGGATGGCATAGTTGTGTGTAATGCTCTGGCTTTGTTGTGAAATGTAAAACTTTTCACGTCTTTCCTTGGTTGCAACTTTCACCAGGCTCGTATTGCACTTCCTCAAAGGAACGGGTTAAAAAAAAAAAAAAAAAAAAGGATCAAAGGAAATAAATTGAGGTTAGAATTATGGCAGCAATAAAAAAACAAACCATCCCCCTCCCCCCCGCCCCATTGAAGAATACTTTCCCTTTCCTTGTACTGGACATTTAACTTGCAGTATTGTCACGTGTAAAGTAGGGCTGAAACTCGATTCTTGGATTCTCACTTTTCTCTGTGAGAATCCGCGTTCTCGGCTAGTTCTTGCAAGCGAGAATGAGCCAAGAAACTACCTGGATTCTTGCCAAGAAGAGTGAGAATCTCGAGACAGCCCTTCCTCCTCCTGCACTTGAAAAACAAAAAAGATCCTTTTACATTCCTCCATCCTCCCCCTCCCCTGTCATATACTCACCTGGCTGACCCAGCCACTGGGTCTCTCACCGCTCTACTTCTCTGCGAGGGAACAGGATATGTGAGGAGGAGGCAAAAATAATAATAATTTAAAAAATCACTGTGCACGTGCAAGATAGCCACTGGGTCATTCTGCGCATGCACAGTCCTTTTCCAATGTGATGCCGGTAGTGTTGCTGTTATTTTGGAAAAGGGAAGTCAGTCTGCACATGTGCACGTGTAGAACGACTGCTGAATGGGGCTGATGCTGCTGGTGCCATTTTGTAAAAGGACTGCATGTGCAGAATGGCACTGGTGGCCATTTTATTCATACACAGTGATTTTTAAAAAAAAAAATATTTTTTTTTTTGGGTGAGATATGAGATCTCATTCTGGGTCCGAGATTGCAGTGAGTTTTCAGGCCTGGTCTGAAATCTCATGAGAGATCTCATGAGAACGAAAGGGCTTCTTATTTCAGCCGTATTGTAAAGATTATGATGTAAAAAGTGAAAAAAATTATGGAAAATAATTTCTTCATGGAGCAGTTGGTTCTTGGGAACATGTTTTGGACCAGTTTGTTTATGTAGTCAGCAACGTATGCTTGTAAATGCCTACTTATCTCAAAATGGAAAAGTTTAATCTCAGTATAGTCTCTTGCTTATTTTCACTTTGCCCAAAAAAGGAGGAGGGGAGAAAAAGAGATGAAGGAAGTTGGTACCCTACAAAATCATCATCCGTGTACAATTCTCATTTTGTTTATTCCCCAGGTTATAGGAGAATTTATTTTCTACCTAATGCTTTCTACCTAAGAATTCTTTAAAACAAAACAAAACAGTAAGCTTGATCTTTCTTTCTTTTCCCATTGTAAAAAAACCCACACAACCCAAACAAAAATATAACCTCTTCCTACTCCCAAACCCCAAACTTGCTTGATAAAATTTATATTTAGATATGATTAAGACTTGGAGGATAGCCAGACTAAAAATGGAATGTTATTGTTTCATTGCCGAATGTTGCACTGTTCCTTTCTGGGACTAAGTACCACTTATGGTGAACAGCAATTCAATTTGCCCTATGTTCAGCTACTTCAGTTATATTCAGAGAGAATTTTGTTGTATCCACTGATGGGTGTACTATCGATGGGTGTAACTACTGAAAGATGGTTTGAAGTATTAATGATTTCTCCTTCAGATAGTGGCTCATATTCTAGCTGTTTTTACACGAGACTACTTGTGTAAGTAACGCAAGCTGAATTTGACCGAAAGACCCTTTTATCAAACACAGATTTGTGTTCACCCTGAAAGAAGACAAGGACTCCTAAAGATGGGGTTTAAAGGCTGCAGTCTTTATTGTCAGTTGAATCAGTCAAATTCATAACAACGTGGGTCTAGTGGATCATAACATTAAACAGTAACAAGAGGGCAGCCTGATGTACCCTTAGGTGCTGCTCTAACTAAACTTGCTAAACATCAAATTCCCTGTCCTACCCCATTGGTAGGTTATGGTCGGGTTGAAGCTAGTGTCCTTATCTGGGACCATGCAGTAGGGGGGGAATGAAATCCCTGGGTTCCCCGTGACTGCTTTTATCATTGAGGTCATCCAGGGCCAGACCTCCCTGGGCCATTCATCAGCACCTGGCCATACCCAACCCCTTGGTGTTGCTCACAGTTCCTATCTCATAAGGAGATGCCACATTAATTTAAGATTAATTTGCATATAACTTAACCCTAACTAGTACCACTGGACCCCCACAAGAGTGCGACAGATTTACTTTCATTAGACGAGTCATCTGTCCAAAGGCATGAACAATAGCAAATTAAGCCCAAGTAGAATTAACCCTATCCACACTGTGGGAAAGGCAAAAACCAAGAATCACAAGTGCCAATCAGTGGTCCTTGACAAAATTCCTTCCTGGACCCCAAAGGTGACCAGATACCTCTCACAGTGCTATTATTGGGTAGGTGGAATGAGACCGCTCCACTTGCCTCCCGATGCCAGCAGCAACTGCGGTGAGCGGCTCAACAGGTGCCTGCGCAGCCGCACATTCGCTGCTCAGGCCACCAGTTTTCCTGCTCCACTGGGCGTTGCCACAGCAACCCTAGCTGCCAAATCATTGACTTATTGCACAATAGTGCAAGTGCAGCCTTCGTAGGCTTCTGCCTGCAGCAGTCCCCGTCTCTTCCTCCTAGGAGTTGGGGGCATGGCAAACTATGCCCTTCTAAGGCGCTATGTACTTGGGGGGGGGGGGCCGCAAAGGGATTTCAAGGTTTCACAGTGAAGGCTGCACTGTAGCTGTGCAGTTAGATTTCCTCCAAACCAGCATACATTCTATTCTGGAAATGAGAATCACATCCGTTAATGCGTGACCCTGAGACACTATTGAGGGGAAACTCAGACAGGAAGCCCCAGATATAAACAAAAGTAATGCTGACAGATGTATGACGCTGACCTCAGCATCTAATTATTAGCAGCACACAGTAGTTAATGAGCCAGATGAGTTCTGCCCTATGCCAAGGGTACTGTGGAGCTATTCTGTCCTAGCAGTCAATGAGATGTATTCACTAGGATGCATGCAGTAGGCACACCTCTCTGCATTAGTTTAGCTCTGCTGGTCAGCATAATAGAGTATTCCCCAATTCTTGGGTCAGTGTCTTGGAGAAGACTGTGGTAAGTGGACTCCATGTGTAACGAATTAGAAGCCCAGCTAGTTGCAGGACTTATTGGACCTGATACGTTGTTCACCTGGATGCTCAGGTGGTGGCAGTGGCGAGGAGCACCTTTTGTCAACTACATCTGATACTTTGGCTTCAGTCCTGTATCTCAGACTCTGACCTGGCCACTATTTACTTATTTTTTATTAAATTTTTAAATTTTTTTTTTTTTAATCATCCATGCATTCATCACCTCAAGACTGGACTACTGCAATGCGTTCTACGTGGGGCTACCCTTAGTGACTGTTCAGAGACTGCAGCTAGTTCAGAACGCGGCAGCCTGTCTCCTTGCAGGGACGGGGTACCGGGAGCCTATAACACTGGTGCTCCATAGTTCTGACCTATAAAGCCCTACGGACTCGGCCCCACCTATCTGTGAGACCGCCTCACTGCCCGGGTGCTGGATCGGCTCCTGCGCTCTGCCGGGAGCATCCTCCTTGATGTTCCCTGGGTGGTGTGGGTGGCGACCATTTAGAGGGCATTCTCAGTGGCCGTTCCAAGGTCGTGGAACTCTCTCCTGGTAGAGGTTCGTCTGTCCCCGAATCCTCCCTCCTTCCGTCGACAGTGTAAGACCTGGCTGTTCCACCATGCTTGTGGTGGGGGAGATGGGTAGTGGGAGGGGGGTTGCGTGGGATGTGTTTTAGCTCAAGCAAGTGTTTTATGGTGTATTGTTTTTTTAGGGATTTTTATATTTATATGTTGTTATTAATGTCTTATTACCCGCCCCGAGCTACCTGAGGCAGGATGTGTGCGGGGTACTAAATTTCAAAAATAAATAAAGATTTTGTGTCTTCTCTAACAGGTATATATATTCCATGGTTTTTGCTTCCGAGTTCCCTTCTCTCATCCTCATCCTATGTGCACCATGTAACTAAAATTTGTTTGGTTTGTTTTTCTGAATTAATTAGGCTGTGATTTGGTTGGACATCATAGGGTATAGATGACAGGGTGGCAAGGGTAGACACATAGATGACTCATGACGTATTCCCTGAGAGGCACCAGTCAAAAACTGGCAAGACCTCAGACTACTGTCACCCTCTTCATAAGGAGAAGCACTCCGAATAAGGGTTCCTGCGTGTCGGACTACTGCCATCTCAAAGCTACACTTACACCCCTTTTCACGGGTGTACCAGGACTGGAGTCACGCCTAGTCAGTTTTCATTAAAGGGGTCAGGACCTAGTAGGGTTGCTTATTTTAAGGAAACCTCTCATTTCAGAACTTCACAGCTTCAGAGTCCCTTAGTATTCCAATTTTGATATGGCAAGCCTTCCAAAATTCCTGCTCCCACTCTAATGCTTATCCTCTACTCCTTTAGCTGAAAGTACAAAAGACGTTTATTTAAATAGCTTATGATTTCAAGGAAGCAAGAAGCAAAGAAGTTAAGGTAACTTTCATTGGACCAGTTGCTATTGGTGAGTGTGTGCAAGCTTGTATATAGTTGCATAGACAGTTCACCTATTTTAAAGGCAATCAAATGATTTGCTATAGTGTAGTAAGCAGGGTGGAGCCCAGCCCCGGTTAGTGCCTCCTACTGCTAACATGCTACAAAAAAGTAGTAGTTTCTTACATATGTAACTTGCATTTATTTGGGTTGGGTTTTTTTCTGTGGATTTCTGACCATAATTTACTTAGTATTTTATCAATCATAGTGTCTGATATGTCCTGAAGAGTCAATTATAGTGATTGCAAATTAAAAATTGTGCTTCACTAGATTTAAAAAAAGTTATTTTTGACATTTACCATTGGAGGGTGAGACAAAAGACAGATTTGTTTATGAGTAAAAAATGCTGTTTCTACCCAAGAACACCTTTGTCTTCTTAGGAAAACTATATCAGCAATTTTAGTCTTTTGTGTGAAGCAAATTAAGAGAGGAAACATCAAAATGATAATGATTGATCAGTCTCTCCTCTCCTCCCCAAGCGCACACAAGTAGAGTACCCTAAGTGTTCCTCTTCCATCAAGCCTACTCTAACTCCTCACCTCCATAGATTCCGCCTTCATGCTTCTTCTTATACCGGTCCATCCTTCAGGATCCTCCCTTGTAACTAAGGGCATTTTTAGACGAGGGCGGGAATTCATGGGTTAAAACCACTCCCGCTATCCCCCCAGTACATGCGAGATAGCAGGCATGCTCTTAAACACTCAGCCTGTTCGCACAAGTGATGAGGAGAGGGCTCCGGAGCAGCACACCTTTCCCCAGCTCCCCAACAAACAGCTGATGGGAGGAGTGGGTCCTGAGCAGTGTGCACTTTCCCCACTTGCCCTGACAAACAGCTGATGGGGGGCAGGCAGGGAAAGTGTGCGCTGCTCCAGGCCTCCTCTCCCCATCAGCTGTTTGTCGGGGCAGATAGGGAAAGTGTGTGCTGCTCCAGGCCCCTCCCCCACAACCCCCATCAACTCCTGGGAGAAGCGTTTAAACATGCAGGTAATTTGCATTTTACCTGCAATCTCCTGGGACATGTCACGTCTAAAAATGCCCTAAGCTAAACATGTGAACCTTTAACTTCATGAATGTATCCCTGTGCCTCCCTATGTCCCCCTCCCCTTGTCCATTCTAGATTGTAAGCCCCTTGGGGCAGGGACCCATCTCTAAAGTCACAACTGTTCAGCTTCAAGCACATTGCTTGATTTTGTATAAACAATTAATACTACTTCCTTTCTAAGCATGATAAATGGTCTCTTTATATTGTAGAAGAAGCTGAAAAACAAAATCATGTTTCCTTCAAATATTAAGAAAACTGCCTTCCAGTCCATGAATCTTCTGAACAGTTTATCCCTTTTGCATGTGAGCAATAATAATGCTCAAAGATCTAATCCCATTTATACCCCGAGACACTATTGGTAACCCAAACATTTGCCCTCTCCAACACAGTGCATTCTGCCAGCATCTCTGGAGGCAAAAGATTCGAAAAGATAATTACACAGTTATTTTACTGAGGATCCCTGGGGGTGCAGCAGGCAGCCGGTTATGTTCCAGCATAATTCAGTTCAACACAAACAATATAATTCAAGCGAGACAATCTGAAATAGCAGTCAACACTGTCAGTCACAACGTCAGTTTGAAAAGGGATTACGCCTCTTAGAACCAGACAGTGCAGATGTTTCACCTACTGTTTCCCCTTATTTCACCCTTTTGAGGCTACAGCCACAATGCCTGGCTTTCATGATCCAGTTTTGTCTTCTATTCAAAGTGAAGATACAATTGTTAACCTTTATTGCTTTAGAATAAAAACGCAAATCACAAATTAAAGGTTAATAAATTGGCACATGCTTTTCATACATAAATTTAAAACATTTAATGACTGATGCACCTTCTGCTTTGAAGCAGCCAGTGGAAGAATACCCTTACTAAGAGAAAACCAAATTAGACATTCTGTTCCATTACCAAAGATTGCAATGATATTCAAGTTGTAGAGGGTCAAGAAAAGTTCAGTCTGGAAATATTATTCAAAAGGAAAAGAGATGCAGGAAGCCAGAAAGCTAAAAGAAGTTGGGAGAGTATTGAGCATGGAAATATTAATGCAGTGAGATACTGCTCATTCATGAGTGGATAACATAAGAGAAAAAGCTGTTTGCAGAAACTATTCAAAGACATAATTAGTTACTGACTTTACCAACTGTTTTGTATTGTCAGCAGTGTAATACTGTGTCTAAAACTGCTGCATATGTATGCATGTGAAATTCCCACTGAAGTGATCAGTAGAAGCCAGAAATCACTAGAATAGTGTTTTAGTAAAGACAATAGGGATGTATTCAGAATATTTGAGTTCAGTTCTGAATATGGGTGGAATCAAGCGAGATGATAGCCCACATTAGCCTTCACCAGACGCGTTTCTGTGTGCCGATCTATTAGGCATCTGCCACATGGCATCCACATGGTCACCATAGAGCCACCACTCACGGTGCAGTCCAGGGACATTGTGGGCCCGCTGTGTGGACTAATGGGTGCCCATGTGTCTGTGTCTCATCAATTAGGTTCACCTACAGCTTCGCCAGCATCCAGGTCTGTAAGCACATAAGAGTCCCACCTATCTGAGAGGAAGTAGCGTAGCAATCTCCCTCCACTGCGGCCGCCTCTCAGCTAAGATGCAGCTAGAAATCTCCCTCCCTGCATCCTTGCAGCTGAGAGGTGGACACGGGATAGGGATTGCTAGCATCACTGGTAGAAGCTGCTGCAAACCCATGAAATATGGGCAGAGGGCTGCCCTTTTGTTAGGCTGGATGTGCTAAACATGTACTTAGGAGCTGCACGGACTCCAGCAGGCTATTGTCTCATTTGATTCCACCTTCTGTGACTTTGGACAAGTCAGAGAGAGTTCAGATACTTCGGGTTATTTTGCATTAGTGTAGCTACGTCACTGAAAGCTTGTGATTTGTACATGCAGACAAAACAGACATGGACATTTGCATGAGACTATTTTTAAAAATTGGCTCTGGTGATCATAGCTGTATAAGGTGTGTCTGCTCTCCAAAATAGTTGTTTTCTTGTTCATGTCCATCTACTGGATTGAATAGATGGAAAACTGTTTTTGTTTTGATAACATCCGACCTTTCCCTTCCCCATTTCCTTGTTAGTGGGAAACATCATCTTTTTTTCTCACTCATGTGAGCGAGTTCACCATATCCTTGGTGTTTTCATCTCTTTCTACTTTGAGGCATAAGAGATTACATTCATGAATTCCAATCTGTATATCCTGGAAGGTATGCTGTATGATTTGTGCTTGATGTGATGATTTCAGAATGAAGATACGACATTCCAGCAGAAGATAATTCAACTAATGAGCTTTGTCAGATAGTTAGTGACCTCTGTGTGGAAGTTTTCCATCAAACAAACCTAAAGTTGCTAGATCGAAATTTCAAAAATAAGAGACACCATGCGTCCATGGGGGTTCTGAAATAACAGACCTCCAGTTATGATCTATAGAGCTATAGGGTTCTGAAATAAGAGAGATTCTCTTAAAATAAGGGATACCATGCAACCATAAACAAACGCTAAATATGGCTTAAAAGGCCAGTAGTGGCTGACTTGAGCCCTTTGTCTTCCTAACGCAAAAATAAGATAACTGAAAGAATAAATGGCCATTATATTTATTAAGAGAGATGATTAGATCTGCTGTAGTTAATGTGTCTACCCTGCAGATATTTGTTCACAGGGAGCCTACATTAAATGCAGCAGAAAGGGTTTTAGTAACAACAAATTCATTACCATTTTGAGCCTTAATATGCTCTTGTTCAGTCAAATTTCTCCCTTTCAAAAACTTTCCATCTCCTCTCCCCGAAACAACTGGCATCTATTCATGTTCTGATTATTTTTCTGCATGGAAAAGTAGTCTTGTGGTTAGGTACTGGACTGCTCATTTAAGAGATCCTGGGTTGGATTGTAGCTCTGCCACAGACTTCCAGAAGATCTTGGATGAGTCACTTAATCTCTTTGTTTTGTCATCTGTAAAAGGGAAAGGGATGATAAAAAATGTGTTGTCTCATTTTTCCTGTCATCAGTTGGGATGGCCTCTTCCAGTGCTTGTTCAACAACTGGTATAATGAAATTCTTAAATGGCTGCCTTTTTAAATAATTAGATAAACAAAAAACGGTTTTACAAACTTAGTTAAGGCAAATTCATACCAAGCAAACTTTAACAAACCTAGAAATTGCGTGTTAAGGCTCCGGCCTTAACTTCCACACCATGTAAGCACTAAACGGGTTGTATGGCTTCACGTACTGTGCTCACTTACAACTTAGGCTCCATGCACCCACACTTTGCCTTGGTTTTTCATCTCCAATCCTCTTCCTTTGCAGGCTGGGGGCAACAATAAAGCTGAGCAGAATGCTATGTAAGTGTTTAATAAGAATTTGGGTACACGTTGACATTAAATGCATGTAAAGGCCAATGGAAGGAATGGAGGAAACATTAATCCTAATTTGGAATTAAATTATATTTCATTAAGTGTTTCTGAAATAATACAATGGAGATGCATCTTTGGGAGCGGGGGGTGGGTGGGAAGAGGATGTGGAATAATAAAGGCAGCAGGGAGAGATGGTGGAATGACAGGCAGGAGGATATAAGGATGAAGTACAGGAGGAAGGAACTTGGTGGAAAAATAGGAGGAATGACATAAGAAATTAGTAGACTCTCGAGATTGTTGGTGATGTAAATGACTGGGAGGAGTGATAGAGTATGGGAAACACTACCATGGTTCTATTAAGCACCATA
>QEPC01007860.1:703954-737520 GCA_003113815.1 Sphenodon punctatus | reverse complement strand
ACCGTTTAAGTTTAATAGCAATTGTTAATGAGTTAATAGTTAAGGTTGCAGGACTTAGAAGGGCATAGCCCCCTCCCTACCCGACTATGGTCTAATAAAGTTTTCGGTGCGGCCTAGTTTAACCCAAATAATGGTGTCAGTGTCTTCCTTTCGGGGTGTGGGACAAGTGGAGGAGAGCAAGAGCCACAGAAGCGGGGTCTGTGATAAGGGTGAGAATTTTTCCTGTAGGTTCTTATAGGAGTTGGGGGCAGTAGGGGAGCTTCAATATGAGGGAACGAAGGGGAGGATTCAATTCACAGTTACTTGAGAAGGAAGGACAAAAAACTCAGGTGAAAATGATCCAACCAGCAACACACTCTTCCTCTCCCAGCAAAGTAAATTCATGTATCTATGCCATGGATCAATCCCATGTCCTTGAGTGCACGTCCTCATCTCTACTCCCTTCTTCTAAGCGCACATTTACAGTGCTTGAGGGTCAGGGGCTGGATTCTTGGGCCAAATTCAGAAATCGGAATGGGGTCAAATAAAAAAACAGCTATCCGATTTGGCCCATGGGCTGCAGGTCCTTGGAGCCTCCTGTAATATATGTCTTTGAGGGAGAACATGAGGCTTTTTGTAAAATAAGGAAAATACTTTTGATCTGAATGGGGATTTGAACATGAAACTAGGAATGAGAGACTAAGATAACAGGTCTTTCTAAAGTGTGGTTTTTTTCAGTAATTTTTATTGGTCAGTGTTATCAGTAAGTCTGTAACAGGACAATTACAAGTCCTTGCTGACTAAAACCTGCATAGTCCATAGCTCACCGGTATTTACAGTGCAAGGCTACAGCTCCCCAAGTCCCACAACTCTGCGGGCTTTCCCACCACCTCCACAGGCCCTCTCCGGCCACAGTCTGCTGGGTACTCCCTCTCTTGGGTCTGAGCTCTGGCCTTGGACCTTTCATACCCCACCAGCTCCTGACTGTTGCCAGGGTACCCCAGAGTAGAGTGCCTCATACAGCTCCGTTGCTGCACTCTTTCTGGTAGGCCCAACTGATTTGGGGTTAAGTTCCCCTAAGTGTTGCTAATTTCAGGGGTCCTCCAGAAGAAAGCTTCTTTCTTCTCCCTCATGGTTCCCTCTTTTGAATTCTCTGTGAGGGCTTTCATAGTCATTGTCCCCCAATTAGCTTAACTGACTGCTGGTGCTTCTCTTCATCACCTGTCATCCTGCAGCCAGCGGCTCGCTAGCTCAGAGCCTCACACCTCAAGTTTTTGGGCTGCTTCTGTTCCGATCTTATTTTGTAAAAGTTAGAGGAAATTTTTAAGACTGGAAAACTTGCGTACTTGTCTTTCAGAGACTAGTTGAGATGAGAAAAAAAACCTTAATTGTGCATACCTTGTTATCAAGCGCTCGCATGTTTTTATTACTATTTGTGTTTTAAAGAATTGGTTTTTTGCAGTGTTTCCTGTTTCCATAGACCGCTGGTGATGCTGGGAGAAATCAGTGAAAGCCTTTCTTATTTATAAAATTAGAAAGCAACTACTTTGTAGAGTTATGGTCCTCATGGACTAGTTGAAGAAAAGGCTGATCTTTAAATTTTTTCCTCCTCCTTTACAAAGCTAAAAAAAGACCATGCACAAACTTCTTAGCAATTAACAAAAGAATGTTACAAAATGTAAACTGCTCCTGCTATTTTTAAAGCCTGTGAAGGGGGTGGGGGCGGGGGAATGAAGTACAGATGTTTGTGTCCATTGAATAGATTCCCTGACAAGCTAAACAAATCATTTTGTTACATTGGCGCTCAAAGCACTTGTCTGCTTTAATAAAGGGGGGGGGAGGGGAGAACTCACTTCCAAATAGGGTCTGTACTGGTATCTGGAATCCTTCTTGTATTTGAAATGTGTAGCATTTTAAAAATATGGGGAAACTGATATCTGGGGAATGTGCAGGGTCATGAAAATAGCACAATTTCAGACAATGGCATTAATTCATAACTCACTTAATGGCTGCGATACACAACCCACTTACTCTAGAGAAGTCCAAATGAAACCCAACTTCTCGGCAGTATCTGGACCGTAGATTGTGGCCAATATCTTTAAGCTTCGTCAGTTAACTGTTTCTGGCCGCTGAAAATTAAAGCCAGAAAAAAACACCATCTTATTTTTTGCTAGGTGGCAGTGTTCAAGACCATCAGCTTTCGGTTTGCTGCATCTAATCCTCAAAAGGAAGGAAGAAGAGGCGATGATTGGCAACACTTAAAATATGCAATAGTGTCTGACTTGAATTATAGAAAGTGAGACTGCTTGCTGATGTGCATAAGACTCAGGACAAAATCTTCTGAGCTATTCAGGAGTTTTCTGTGCTTTCTGATGATTTTCAGCCACCTACTGGCAAAGTTTCTGCCCAGACAGAATGTTTGTCTTTTCTAGTTTTTGATGAAATTTAAAAGAGAAAGCATTTCCCCCATATGCTTCCAAAAGAAGAGACCAGCTCTCTTGTTCTTGTTCAGTCAGTTTGCAGTGATGTAGATATTTCTCAGGACTTTCATATACAAACACTTATCTGTACTTAACAGTAAAAGCCCCCCCACCCTCTTCATTAAACCATTCTCTGCAGTAGCTTTCATGTCACTGCTTAGTTTTTAAATCCCCAATTGTTGTAGGAGTTATAACTCCACTGCAGATTAACCGCAAAATTCTATTTGTTTACCTGGGTACTGGGAAAGGGGGTAGGAGGTGTAAGAGAGGGTGCTTTCCCCTGGAATTCATATGCCCTGCCTGTTTGGAGCACCGTGATGCTGCAAGGCTCCATGAAAGGCAAAGACTTTCTGATGTGTCCCACTCACCTTTTGGATGATGTCACGATGCTTCCCAGAAAGTAGACCTGTGTCAGAAAAGTGGCAGTTGTTTATACCATCGCTTTCTCACATGGCCATGCACCCTGCCTCAGCCCCCCTGAATACATTTTGGCTGGTAAAGGTACAGCACGTTACAAATGAATCTAGTGCATGACAAATAATATGTAGAATGGAATATCCCCAAATACATTTCAGAATATATTTTAATGGACAAAAGATTGTGGAATCAGAGTACTGAGGAATGTGAAGGAGCCAGAAGGGTTATCTAGCCCAGATTTTTGCTTCGAGACAAGATGGCACATGAAAGGATTGTACTTCAAAGTCTTATATCCTGGCGAATAGGTGTTGGTGACAGTGGTGTCTCATCGTGCAGTTTGCGTCAAGACTCAAAATAATAAGACCCCCAAAAAGCTTTTAGTCCATTCACTTAGAATACATGGGTGGGAAGAGTGCCATTTACCAACACGTAAGCCAAGTGATACTCCAGTGTGTGGACTACTACATCTGATGCAGAACTTGTCTGTCACAGGTGTGTCACCAAGAACACACTCCATCAGTGATTCAAGGTCTGCACTGGCCCCCAGTAGCTTTCTGTGCACTATTCAAGAACGTAAGTGCCATACTGAGTGAGTCCATCATGCCCAGCATTCTGTTTCTGACAGGGACCATTCTCGGTTGCTTCAGAGAAGTTCCCAACAGGTCATAATGGACTGATCTATTCCCTGCTGTTTGATCCCAGCTACTGAAAGTCAGAGGTTACACCCCCCCCTCCCCCAACCTACTTGGCTTAATAGCCATTAATGGACCGAATGGTCTGGGCCCCACATATCTGAGAGAACGATTGTCTTTTCCATACCCCATTTCGGCCCTGCGATTGGCCGGGAGCGCCTTCCTGTGGGTGCCATCCATTACTCTTGTTTGTACAACGAGAGCTTGCAGGGAGGTGTTATCAGTTGCTGCCCCAATGCCTTGGAGCTTCCTTCCCCTTAGAGGTTCATTTGAACCCGAGCATCTTCTGTAGGCAGTGTAAGACCTTCCTCTTTGCAAAGGCATTTGGTGGACACTGGGCAGGGATAGGGGATGGGGTTTTGGGGGGGAGGGTTGTGAGAAGGGGTTTGGCTGTGGGGAATGGGGAAGGTGCTGTTGGTGGGGGAGTTGGTTGTGTTTTTGTGTGTGTTTTACTGTTTTTATGGTTTGTGAGTTGCCCTGAGCCTTTGGGAAGAACGGCATAAAGATTTGACTAAAATAAATATCCTCTGAGAACTGTATCTAATTCTTTTGTTTGTACCCAGCTGTGCTACTGGCCTTGACTACATCCTCTGACAGCAGATTTCATAAGTTAATAGTGCACTGCCTGAAAAAATACTTTATTTTAAATCTGCTGCTGGTTAGTTTCACGGAGGGTCCCCTAGTTCTAGTACTATTTGACAGGGTAAACAACTCCTCCCTTATTTACTTGTTCTCCAACCTGGAGAGCCTTAAGCTATCACGCCTCGTCTCGTATGGAAGCTATTCCATACGCTTGATCATTTTTGTTGCCCTTCTCTGTACCTTTACCAGTTATACTGTATCTTTTTGAGACAGGGTGACCAAAACTGTGTGCGATATTCAAAGTGCGATCACACCATTTATATCGAGGCATTATGATATTTTCTGTTTTAGTCTCTCTCCTTTTTTGAATAATTCCTAACATTCGGTTTGCCTTTTTGGCTGCTGCCGCACGCTGAGCCACCAATTTCAGTGAACTGTCCATAATGACTCCAAGCTCCTTTTCCTGAGTTGTAACCCCTAATTTAGAACCCAGCTTTGTGTAGGTATGGTTTGGATTATTTTTCCCTATGTGAATCACTTTGCACTAGTCGACATTGAATTTTATCTGTCGTTTAGTTGTCTAGTCGCCAAGTCCTGCAAGATCCTCCTGTAATTCCTCACAGTCCTACCTGGTCTTAAATAACTTTGGGTGTTAACAAACGAGATGATCGCCCACACCAGGTGGATGTCCACCTGCTAATTTGTTAGGTGTTTAACCCCCACCGGTCACGTGGCGCCCACCCACAGTGGGATCTTGGAGCATGTGGAGCCCGCTGTGCATGTAAACGCAGGCTAATGTGCCTCCATGTGCCCGTGTCCCATCAGTTAGGTTGCAAATGTGGGTTAATGTGCACCCACGTGTCCATGTCCTGTCAATTATGCAGCGGGGAAGAACACCTGCATGTGCATTAGGCTTGTTGCACTAAACCTGTGAGTGGGGCTGCCTGTGTATTAGGCTGTACACGGTAAATATGTGAATGGGGGCTGCATGGATCGAACACAGACCTCAGCAGGCTATTGCCTTATTTACACCCTTTGTGTCATCAGCAGATTTTATCAGCTCACTTTTTACTACCTTTCCCAGGTCATTAATGAATATATTAAGCAACACCGGTCCCCGTATAGACTCCTGGAGCACTGCGCTATTTACCTCCCTGAGTTTCCTCTGTTATGAAAAGTGACCATTTAGTCCTACCTTTTGTTTCCTATCCTTTAACCAATTACCAGTCAATGACAGGACAGTTGCTCCTATCCCATGACTACTTGGTTTCAAGAGTCACATATGAGGAACCTTTCCATGTGAAAATCCAAATACACTATATTGACTGCTCACCCTTATCCACATGATTGTTTAAACGCTTAAAAAATTCCAATAGTTTAGTGAGGCATGATTTCCCTTTGCTAAAACCATGTTGGTTCTTCTCCATTACGTCACATCATATTTATCAATATTGTTTGGTAAAGGATTTGAACTACAAAACCCTAAATAGCTTGGATGCCACATATCTGAGACACCATTTTTCCTCATATGTTCCATTGCATCTCCTGAGATTGGTTGGGAGTTCCCTCTTGCATTTACCATTGGTATTTCAAGGGCACAAAGAGGCTTTCTGTCTTGGTAGCTAATCCACAATGATCAAATTCCCTTGCCCTAGAGGTTCACCTAAGTCTGAGCATTTTGGGTTAGGGTTGGGTTAGGGTTTTCTTGATCCCTCTCAGTCGGGATTTCGTCCGGGTTATGGCAATGAGACTGCGTTTGTGGCCTTGGTGGATGATTTGCGCCAGGAGATGGACCGGGTCGCTCGACCCTGTTGGTTCTATTGTATCTGTGAGCTGCTCTTGATAGATTGATCATGAGATGTTGGTGGCACGTCTGCAGGACTGTGCAGGTGTAGGTGGGACTGTTCTTGAATGGTTCTACTCATTTCTGACTGGGAGAACCCAGCGAGTGGTAGTCGGAGAGTGTTTTTTATCATAATGAGACCTTGCGTGTGGTGTCCCGCAGGGTTCGGTGCTGTCTCCCCTCCTGTTCAATGTATATATGCAGCCTCTTGGCAAGGTTATCAGGAGGTTTGGCATACGGTGCCACAAATATGCTGACAACACCCAGCTATACCTCTCTTTTTCAACAAACCCAGACCCTGCAGTCTCCGTGCTTACTCGGTGTATGAGGGCTAATCGACTGAAGCTGAATCCTGACAAGATGAAGGTGATGCTGGTGGGGAAGGCGATGGAGTCAACGGCCCCCATCTTTGATGGGGTCTGTCCGCCATTGGTTCCCCAGGTGCGGCGTCTGGGGGTACTTCTCGATGCGCAGCTCTGCCTGGATGCTCAGGTGGAGGTTGTGGCGAGGGGTGCCTTTCGCCAACTACATCTAGTATGTCGGCTTAGGCCGTATGTTTCAGACTCCGACCTGGCCACCATCATCCATGCTTTCATCACCTCAAGACTAGACTATGGTAATGTGCTCTTCGTAGGGCTACCCATGGTGATGTCCCGGAAGCTGCAGCTGGTGCAGAACGCGGCGGCCCGTCTTTTGGTGGGACTGGGCCACTGGGAGCACATTACACCAGTGCTCTGTTCTCTGCATTAGCTGCCGATAATCTTCCAAGCCCAATTCAAGGTGTTGGTTTTAACCTATAAAGTCCTAAATGGTCTGGACCCTGTCTATCTGGGGGACCATCTCACCCCCCGGGTACTGGTCCGGCCCCTGCGGTCATCAGGGGATGCCTTTCTTGTGGTCCCCCGGTCTTCTGGGGAAGATGGGTAGAGGGTGGGGGGTGGGGAGTGATGTGTTTTTATAATTTTATGGTTTTATAATTGTTGATTTATGTTGTTGTAAGCCGCCCCGAGCTGCCTGTGGCAGGAGGGGTGGGATATTAAATCTTTTAATAAATAAATTAATAAATAATGTTGTTTGGCCAAGTGTTTGACAAGATGGGATAGTTTGGAGAAGTTGAGGATAAGGGGATTTTAAATGGTTTTATGTAAATAGTTTCCTGTTATAACCTGCCCTGAGCCCCAAGGAAAGGGTGGGATATTAATTTAAATAAGCACTGACTAATGGAAAAGGTGCCTACTATAGGCCTTCCGGGGAACTTCCGGGTTTCCCCGGAAGGCCTAGAAGCGTGCTGAAGCTGGTGGCAGCCACAGCCAGCGCTGAAGCCGCCGGATCGCCACCGCCTGGAGCTCAAGGTAGGAGGCAATGGCATTAATCCCTGGGTGGGGAGGTAGGGTGATCCCTGGGGTGGGGGTGGGGGTGGGGGGGGTGTTAAGCCACCCCCCACCCCAGGGATCAGTAAAGTACCGGTACACTTACCTGCTGGCTGCTGCAGTGCTGGTGCGGGCTCTGGGTCGCCGGCGGCGGCCCGGAGCCCACACTAGGGGACTTAGGGGAAATTATTTTTGGTGTTTAAATCCAGGCTGGGCAGGGTGGGTGGGTGGTGTCCCCTCTTCCACCCGCACAGCCTGGACTCGGGGAGAGGGGAGGCTTTTGTTTTTTTCCATTGATTTCAATGGGGACAGTTCCCCATTGAAATCAGTGGAAAAGATCCGGTACCGGTAAGCCGGTATTAATCCGGTAAACCGGTTTTTGTAAATCCGGGAACTGGTAAAACTGGTACCCGGTATTTGGCCTGATGTCCCACCCCTAGTACTAGCTACCAGTATTGGCATCCAGATACCTCTTCACTGAAAGTGTAAGCTGTTCAGCAGTGCATATTTGCATTGCAGTAGTTTAACCGTTTCCTGTTTTATTTCATGTTTACACCCCGCCCTGTCCCTGTGGGTCTCAGCGTGCCTTACAAGGGAACAGAACACCACAAGACGGTTGCCAGAAAACCCCATGAATTCAGTCAATACAAAATATCAGGAACCCATGTTCACTGCATTTTCCCTATTTCCACCAATGGGGAAAACACAGTAACCACGTGTCCCTGCTTAATACGAATAAATAATTGTCCAGCCCTCCCCCAACCCATCCAATTCAATATCTTAGTCACACCCTTCTTTCTTCTGCCCCTAACCTGCTCACTGCATACCTCTCATCAAAGAAAGTACAAATACAATATAACCAATCCAAAACCTAACATGCCTCCTACCCCAGCTCCAGTCGAAACCACCTGCCACTGAAGGAGGCCTTTATATAGTGTAAGGCAGGAAGGAGGCTACAACCAAGCAAAGCAGCAGATAGAATGTAATTAGCCATGTTGGAATTTAGGCAAGACTCTAGGGGCAATATTCCTACTTGAAAGAAAAGCGGTTAATTAATTAATTAATTAATTAATTAAATATATTTATACCCCGCCCCTCCTGCGAACAGCTCGGGGCGGCTAACAGTCCAATATAAAACAATATTTAAAACATAAAACAAACAACAATTAAAACAGAGATAGACAAAATTGTACTAAAAAATAAAGAAGGGTAGAGGGAGAAAAAAAAAGTCCACTGACCCACCCCCCCACCCTTCGCAAAGGCCTGGGCGAACAGCCAGGTTTTACAAACTCGCCGGAATGTTAAAAGGCTTGGGGCCAGGCGAGCTTCCTCCGGGAGGGAGTTCCAAAGACGCTGCCTGGCCACTGAGAATGCCCTCTCCATTGTGGGCCCCTGCTTAACATGGGGGACCTCCAAGAAGGCACCCCCGGCAGACCGAAGGAGCTGTTCTGGAGCACGGAGGGCAAGGCGATCCCTGAGGTATGAGGGGCGGAGACCGTGAAGGGCCTTATAGATTAATTATAGGTTAAGCTGTGATTATGTTGAGCAAGGTGGTTCTCTCTGGAGTAAATTATTGTGTCCTGGGAAGAGGGGTGTGTGGGGTCTCTGTGCCAAATTGGATGTGCTAGTTAGCTCTTATCTCCTTCAGAGAATACTTGACACCTGGGCAAGTCAACATGGGCTGTACTTTCCCTGTGACCTCAGTTTTGTGTGAATGCATCCTTGTTGTGTGAGGAAAATTAGGGTTAAAGTGAGTTAAAGGGTTATTGTTGTAACAAACCCATAGGCTCTTAAAGACCTTGTTTTTCTGACTTGAAAAACACCTCCAGTGGCACCATATTTCCCCAAAACATTTCATAAGAGTTGGTTCATTATTGCGTAAAAGATTGCCATTTCATTTACCCCTCATTGCTTTTTGGAGATCTAACCAACAAAGTACTGACCTGGCCTCACTTACTCTGTTTAACTTACGAGATCTGATAGGATCACAGCACTAAGTGCTATAGCACAAATGTTTTCATTACTTAAAAGTATTATTGTGTGTTTCTGATTAAGCTTTTAAAATAAAAATAAATTGTGGGTTAGTTCACATTTTCTTTGTACGCAAAGAGTATATGTGCATGAGAAGGGAAAAATAAGTGTGCGTGTGTGTATATATTGTATGTATGCAGGGAGAATAAAGTAATATTTCAACATTCTGTTAACATTACAGGCATGAAATGTGATTGTTTATAGCATTTGGCAATGGATTTCAGAACAGATACTCTCTCCCCATCTGAGGGCGGTAGGAAGTGTTCAGGCTCTGATTGCAGAATTTTTAAACATTAGCCCATGTTAAACTAGCATTTGAAAAGCTACAGAATCTTGTAACCCAAGATAGAAGGCAGGATTACTTCTTGGGAACTAGGATTTGATTTAAGGTAAACGTATATTTTAAGAAACAAAATCCTAGATATTGCTTCCTGGTGTTAAGTCCAAGTTTTTGTAGAGTGTACGGTTTATGGCTCTGCATTCAGATCTGATCTTACGTAGAGTTAAATTGTGGGAGGTTTGGTTCCAGGATTTAGGCTATCTCTGGTCAGTTGTTGGTATAGCTTTACATCTAGCCAGGGTGCACACTTGTGCACGCTTTTTGATGAATAAAACTCAACATAGAAGTTTGCACAGCATAGATAGTGATATTCGGTGTTCCCAGAAATAATGATGAATCTCTGGGAAAGCTACTGTCTGTTGAAACAGCGGACATCGTCTCAATCCCATAGCTGCTCCTAAAGATGCTTGTGCTGTCATGTGTTAGTGTCTACCAAAGAGTCTTCTTTTATCGGCTGTTGCCTGGATGATATCATGGGCTCTTGGATTACCACAGATCAGAAGTGGGGCAGTGCACGTATCTAAATGTAACACGTGCAAGAGGCGGCTCCTTATTGTCCACATCCAAGATTTTTCAGATTTCAGTCCGTGATAAAGGGGTGTTAAGAGATATGTTAATACAAGCAAACTGAACTGAATGTGTGTTTAATCCTGAAAAAGAGTAGCTAGCATTGCATCTAATAACACCCAGTTCATTCAATTTTATGTTTGCAAATGACAGGTGGCATCTAGCTCTTTTAAACATTGCTGAACCAATTGTGGACACTGCTGGTTTGTAAGGAGGCTCATTCTTTCTTACAATACCACTAAGCCCCAAGCTTGGTTTATGGAAGTGAAAAGAACCAGCTATGTATAGCCTAAAATGTCGTCCTTGTGCTGGGGGAAAAATATACTGGTTTAACATCTTTTCTGACTCTTTACATTTTCCATGCAAACACGTTTTCCCTGGACTGAGAGGGGATCATGCACCTTGGCTTGTAAAAGGCAGCACTGTGGAGCTGACATATTTAGGAGACAGGAGGTCACACCAGTTGTTCTCTGGAGACTGGAACAGATGTTCCCTCCTAAAAAGGACATGCTGTACTCTTTCTTCAGTGCTCTGGTCTCCGAAATTCTGTATATCAAATACTGGCGCTCTTGTGTAGAACGCTTGGCATTAGGTATTTATAGTTACTCCTACACTAGATGACTCAGTCACTTCTTATACACAAAAGGACATGATTGATTAAATTGTTCCAAAAATTCCAGTGGGAAAAGTTTTACAATTGAAGTGGATCATCCCCGGGAGATTTCACAGCCGTTTATTCTTTGCTTTGCTGACAGCCTTCTGTGGTGACTACTTGGTTTCTGAATGCAGATACTTACAGTTTAACTATGAAATGCAGGACTGAAGGGGGAAAACAATCCCTGTAACTCCTTAAAGAAAGCTTCTTGGATGCTTTCCTAAACAGCTGCTAATAAAGGTTAATATTTTTTCAGAATCTCATTGACTCCGGTGGATTTATTGTGAAATAAACACTGAAAATGAACTGAGGAAGGAAATAATTAACCTCGTTTTTAAATGTTTTTTATTTTTACAAAAAAGTCCTGCTATCATTCCCTTTCTGGACTCGCTCTATTAGAGGATGTATTGTCCTCCACTGTCACTTTGATAAACGAAGTAATGAGATGGTGGCAGGCAATGGTCTGTCAGTCTACGATTTAAAGCTGCTTTAGTTAACTAGAAGTCAGGTGTAACAAATTGTGAAGTTGCTGACCAAGAGCTCTGGTTAAATATTTCTCCCACGGACCTCTTTTCACATTTGGGACAGCACTTGCTTGTCTGTCATTATACAGATATCACAATTTCTCCTGTGCTGGGAGTTCTCCTAGTAGGATTTCCATCTTTGCTGGATCTCACTTTGCTGGTAGCTCCAGAGTAGTAGAAATTATGTTGTGTTGGAAATGTGTTCCCCTCTCAAAACATGGTGCAGGCTAAGGGTAAGAGTTCCGTTTGGGGGCAGAACCTTCTGAATGTGTTCAGACATAAGAAAAGTGCCACGCTGGGTCAGACCAATGGTTCAACTGTCCCATTATCCTATCTCCAGCAGTGGTAAGCTTCGGTTGCTTCGGAGAAGTACATAACTCATGATGCAGTGATCAATTTCCTGCTATTCAGCCCCAGCTCCTGACAATTGGAGGTCTTATCCTCCGACCAGCTTCGCTGTTAGCCATTTATGGACTTATCCTCTAAACTTAACTAATCCTTTTTAGAACCTAGCAATGGTCTTTAGCCTTGACAACATCCTTTAGCAATGAGGTCTATAGGCTAATAGAATGGAAAAAATTATTTTATTTGTTTTAAATCTGCAGTTAGCTTATTCCATAGGGGATCTCCAATTCTCTTACTTTGAACTATTTGAATAGATTTTTGAACTATTATTTTGAGTATCTCAATATGTTCCTTTCGTATGGTGCAGATTCTAGAGACAATCTGCATTTTATCCCATTGCTTTGCAACTGTCTAAATACATTACTTGGAGTTCCGCGTGTGAGCCTGTAACAAGCCATCCTGCAATAAACCTGGGTTCATATATATGCTCCCTTTCCCAAGATTAGGGTTTCATTCCAGTTAAGCTGTGGTGTGTTGAATAAACTCACTTTACGTGCAGGAGTTCATAGCTAAATTAGAACTGCCAAGGATTTTGCGAATTAGTTAACTAAAGCTAGAGGAACAAAATAGCACACGGGAGTGCATGCCTTTGTGCTTGGTTGAACAACTATCAGCCATAATTCCTCAAGTTCTGTTGGGATTTTAATTTTTGTATTTCACTATGGGACATTTCACCAACATACCATTCATTGTCTCTAATTTCGTTCAGCATCATGTAAGCTAAGTCAGAGAAATCATGAGAAATTAAAATATTTGTTAGGGCTGTCCTCTGAAAGAACCTAAACTCTTTTATTTATTACCCTTGGTGTGTTCTAGGGTAGGCAGTGTTGAACAGAACTTGCTTGAAGACTGATTTCTGAGGAGTTCTGTGATCCTTCTCCCTTTCATTTTGTGATTGGAAAACCACTTTTTTTTCCCCTTAAAAGAAACATTCAGCAAGATGCTATTACCTGTTTTGTTTCTAGCCATGTTGACAATCTGAGGACTGCTTGTTTTGTGGCATGGCGTCCTTTATGAAATTTTGACACAGGCTTTGACTCGGCCACTGCCCCCCTTCGCATTCTCTAGTTTGTTGATTTGCCTAGGCTGTACCATGGCACCTGAGACATATAGGGTGTCTCTACGCAATCCCCGTGGTGGGCAATCGCTGCTGCTACACAGTGGGGCAAGCACTGGGAGCTGGTCATAGGGAGGCCGGGTGAGCCGGTCCCTGTCAGAGGCGCTGCTATGTCCAGAGACTGGAGGCTCTGACTCCTCCAGAGGGGCAGCCAATAGACAGCTGTTGGGGGTGGAAGATGTGCACTCCTCTCCTCTGCCTGACAGCTGATGAGGAAGGGGAGCGTGGAAAGAGTGTGTACCTCTTCTCAGCTCACCTCCCCCCAATCAGCTGTCAGTTGGGTGGAGCGGGGGAGCCTGGGAAGAGCGCAGACTCCCCTCCCTCTGATCCACCTGACAAACAGATGACCAGGGGGTGGGGGAGCCCAGAGGAGTGTGCGTTGCGCACCTCCCTCCAACCCAGCAAACAACTGATCGGGGGGAGGAGGGCCCAGAGGAGTGCCTAGGCCCTGCGCATGCTCCTCTGGTACTCCTCCCCGATCAGCTGTTCGTCATGGTGGGGAGATGGGGAGGGGCATGCTCCTCTGGGCTTCCCCTTCCCCCGATCAACCTGGCTGGACTGGGAGCCCGCCCCTGGCTGTGACGTGGCTGCACGTGTTGGGCACCAGCGCCTCTTGCTCATGGCCCTGCCACGGAGCTTGCCGTGCGATGGGCAGAAACGTCCCGGCCACATGGGTTGCCCTGCCCTGGGCAGCCTTACCCTATGTGAGGTAAGGTGCTCCATGACACATCCTTGTAATTTTTCTGAGGATGCGTCATGTAACAGGCAACTGTTCACCCTGCCATGGGGTGGGAGAAACATCTGGCTGCTGCCACCCACATAATGCACTGCATTGTGTGGCCAAGATGCCCAGAGGGAGAGGTAAGACTACCCAAGTCATGGTAGCTTTCCCTCCCTGTTTTGTCTGGAGACACCCATATGGTTCTTACAATTTCCTTAGTCCAACAGAATCCAAAAGTAGTACAAAACCGTAATCCCCTGGTGATTCTGAAAATCAATGGTTTGATGATGGTTCTCTATCAACAGAACAGGCAACGCAAACTGTCCACCCTGCCTACCAGTATAACTGGCAAACTCAGCAAGGAAGAATGCTCATTGTTCATGACCATTCAGTTGGCTGAAACGAAGGCGATGGGGAGGCATAAATTAATATCCATTGTAGTTTTTGTTTTAGATCACAAATGGATGTTGAATGGGAATGAACTGGGGGTTGGGACTCCAGTTTGGGCTAGGCCGGGTTTCACCTCACTCCAGGAGGAGAGTAACAGTCCAAATTGGCAGATGGGGGCAGTGCTGTCCCTTTCACCCACCAAAGCCCCACTCCCTGATCTGTAGTCTGAATTCTCACTACCTATCCTTGTCCCTTTAAAAAAAAAAAAAAAAAAAAAAAAAAAGATCCATAAAATTGCATACACATAACATCCCCTCACATAAGCTAAACAGGAGCCCCTGATCTTTTCTTTCTTTTTCAAAGCCCTGCTTCAGCTGTAGAACCAACAGCTCTTTACTGGCACCCCCCAATGAGACAGGACAATATCAAGTGGGTTTAAACGGCTGCACTCTTTATTCAAATTATGATTAACTTCTGATTAGAATAGGTGGGGTAATTGCCTATGCGATTTGGGTCCAGTACCTCATTTAACAAATAACTTGAATTCAAGGGTTGGCCTGATGTACCATTGGGTACCAAATCCCTGTTAACTTCCCAACGTCTCCCCCTCTCCTACGACGGGCTACTGGGAGGGGGACAAGGTTCTTTCGAGCCGGAGGAAGGATGATGGTGCCCTCAGGCTGGGGACAATTCATGTCCCTACTACCCTCACGGTCACTTCTCCCAGGGGGCTTACCGCACTGCTTGCCATACCCTGCAATTGTGGCAGGTGTCGCCTCCCCATCTCTTATGGAGATGCCTCATCTTCTACATTTATCCTAACCTATCTACAGTACTGGACCTCTGCAGAGTGCAACAAATGTAACATCGAGCAATACCCCACTCTTATTCCTACCGGAATAAAGACCAAGGGTGAAAACAGACATGACGCTAACCACCCTTGGTGGTCATTTATGCATGTTTCAGGGCTGCATAGGGCACCAATACAGCCCTGCAACATGCATAAATAACTACCAAGGGTGGTTAGCGTCATGTCTGTTTTCACCCCAAATGAAATGAATGGCCCCAACACTATGAGGAAGGGAAAAAAACGGGAAACCTTGAGTCAATTGGGTTAACCCTTCAAAATTCCTTCCTGGCCCCACTAAGCGACGGAGTTAACAATAGTGTTGTAGGGCGGGCGGGAGGGTGCTGCTCTGCTGCCCTCACCACCTGGACTGACAGGTTGAGTGGCAGCCACTCATAGCCTCGCCCTTCTCCGGGTGGTGCTCCAATAGGGTTCTGCGCCTTTTGCACCAACCCGGCCAGGACTGCCTAGCAACCCTGGCCGGGTAATTGCAAGGCAACGGCCGCCTTTCCCCCTTTTCCCCCCCATGGGCCAACCCTACTGCACCCACGGGGGATGGTAGAGACCCTGCTCCTACTCCTGCGGCAAGGACCCTGTTGCATCCAGTGGGGCTTCCAAAGGGGCAGTTTTAGTTCAGCTACTAGATTTGTGTATTGTTCAGTAAGCCAAATAACTTTCACAATGATTCTGAAGCAGCAGCATTAGGAGTGTGGCTTCGGAGCTAAACTTTAACATGGGGAAACCATGCTAAGAAACCTGAATTCTATTCCTATTGCTTTTGTGTTGCCTCTGTTAGCTTGTTTAGAAAATAAGGGAGTTGTTCCTGGTTCCTTACTTTCAGAGCAGGGGCTTGTACGAAGGGAAAACGGGTGAGGTGTACAGTAGGGCACAGTCAGGAGAAGGGAGATTGAAACTCAGATTCTATTTTGTACCAGCTTGGGAAAAATTTGCAAAAGGTACAGGATCCATGTGCCTGGAGTCTCTCGCTTTCTAGCACATTCTAACAAGAACAGTGCTAAACTTTAGGAGACTGTTCCCCTTTTCTCAATCTTGGATGGTAGAGGGAAGAACCAGCCTCCCCCCCAACCCCCTTCATGCTTCCTCTTTTTTTTATTTTCATGGCTAGGATCAACTTTTAGGGTGAAAACAGATATGACGCTTTATTTATGCATGTTGCAGGGCTGTATTGGTGCCCTATGCAGCCCTGAAACATGCATAAATGACCACCAAGGGTGGTTAAAGGGTGGTTAGCGTCATGTTTGTTTTCACCCATAGTCAGTATGGATCGGGACTGGATTTGAAGCAATAAGATACCATGAAGGTGAAATGTTCTCTAGTCAGCTTCATGAGTCATCCAGTATTAAAATTAACAGTTATGTCTGTGGCTCTGTCACCGCTAGCAAGTGCACACTGAATTTTATCTCGGCCCTGAGACCATGCACTTTTATTCAGCTCTGTCATTAGTTCCACTTACCTCACTGGGTTTAGAAATTCATTTGTATCTTATTTTAATTGGGGTAGCATTGAAGCTATTGCGATTTCCAGGTTGGAAATTTTTCCACTGCCCCTTTTGGTTACCAGTAGGAGAAATGCATTTATTTATTTTTTCCATTTCAGTTTGTAGTCACTGGATTGGGTGGTAATTTCCATCCCTTTTAAAATCTTTCGGAACTTCGGATTACTCCAGAAGCATATTGTCCCTCTAACTTGCTTATAATATGAAGACAAAAATGTGTACATTGGAGTACTATCTGTTTTAATGTTCAGTGTCCCAATAAGAGTAGCTTTTCTTTTCAGTAAGCTGATCACAAAGTTAAAATACAATAGGATCAACATAAGAACACTTTATTCGAGTCAACGTCAATCTTAATTTCAAAGTTCACTTGAGGTATTGGAGACACGTGTACTTAACAATTCATGGACAACCCAGAGAGGAAGGTAATTCAGTTGTGGACTTAGGCAGTGTAGGCCCTGGAACCCATAGTCACTGCTTTTATTTTGATTTTAAACCAGGTCACCACATTTATCATGTGCATTGTTCTTTCTGCGACAATCAGTCCTTCATTCCTTTTCACATACCCTCCATTTATTGTGCCTTTTCTTTCTATTCACCCTAGAGGCTTGCAACTAGAGCTGCCATTTTGACCTATGGAAGTGTCTGGGTCAAACTGCAAGAAGTGTCAGCCCTACCTGCAACCTAAACTCAACTGGGCCTGTGTGTTGGACTCAGGTGAGGTTGGCCGCACTCTCTATCTAACCTCCTTGGCCAGGTCTGGCTTCCTATTGATGTGAGACCCAGCACCTTAAAAAGCACTGCAATGACACAGTGCTCTGCATGGGTGCGGCCATGTTGGAAAGGGGTGAGTGATCCACCTTAGTTCTGTCCCTTTCTGACCGAGCACTGCCCCTTACAGTGTGTTATGTCATGGTGCTCTCTGGGAAAGCAAGCCCATCCTGATGCACCAGGCCTGAACTCAGAAGAGCCCGGCTGCTGATAGAATCAAATGCTGTCAGGCTCAGACCCAAGCATGACTCTAACTCACCCTTTGGTTAACCTGTACAAAGGAAGAGGTGTCATCAAATCACACGCAATATGGCTCTAATCTTCTATTTAATCTACATTTCCACACAAAATTATAAGATGCAGCACTCCAATCATCACCATAGCAAGAAAGGGAATTAATTCATATCCTCCAGCATTTGTCAAAGAGGGACTCTTACTATTTCAGAGGAGGGAAAATGAAAGTTCAGGAGCCACACGTAGCCCTCGGGTGCCTGCCCTGTACTATCACCGTTCCCTCAGGACTAAGAGAAGCCAAGCTGCTGTTTCCACTGTTGCTACTACTGGAGTCTTCCAGGGGCCATGGGGTCAGGAGCAGTATCCCATGAGCCACTCTTGTTGCTGCCCGAACTCGCAGGACCATCTGGGAGCCAGAGCTTTGACATGACTGAGTGGGATGTTGGGAGAAGACAGACTGTCTCCTCCCCAGAATTGGGGGGAAGCTGACAATGAATGTAAAGTGTCTTGTGGCTCTTGGCAATGTGAAAATGTTGGTATGTGGCTCTTGGGCTTGGGAACGTTGCCCACCCCTGCTGTATTGTCTTCGATGAGCAAAACCCCTCATTAAGGAACTGATTTAGGCCTGATCTTGCAACAGCTCTGAATGAGAGGCCGCCCTCCTAAAGCTAAAGCTCTGAAATGAAGTGGGTGACACATGAAACTAGCTATCACACCAAAGCTGGCCTTAGGCAGTAAGGATGAAGTGTGGTGTCCAACACCCATCACAAAGGAGACGCTTCCTCTTAGCCCCCTCATTCTTTCCCATGCTCTCTTCTACCAACCCCTCTTTCTCTTTGCTGGCATGAAAGATTGTTCCAGTCCTCCTTGTGTTAATTCTCTCTGGAGGGGGAAGAGAATCTGCTCTTGGTCCTCCATGTTCTCTCCCCTCCTGCTTGTTTGGAGGGGGGCAGAACTAAGAAAAGTACACAAGATAGTTTTACAAGTATTGGGTGCGAAGTGGCTGCTTCGCTCACCTCACCTTACCTATAGGCCAACTCTGTATAATTCATAAAAGAACTGGTGCTGGGATATTCCAAAATAAAAAGCCATTCAATTTCGCAAAATTTGATGTCTTCAGACCCATTTAGCCACGTAAATAAATGACTTGTTTTTCAGAACTGGTTCTTGCAATTGTGGGTGGCTTTATTTTTGAGAAAAAGCTGCTTATTCAGATGACTAAATACAGATTCTCTACCAACTTATTAGCTGGACCTCTCCATATTATGCAAGAAACAAATACAGGTTAGCTTCCTCCTTCCACTTCTTTAAATTTTATAACAGGTCTGTTGATGACTGATAATGCAATTTTAAAAAAGGCTATTTTTGTTTCAACATCACATGCACAAGCCCTACTCAGTTACTCCTAGGGATGGGCGAACAGATCGTGGTTCGGGTTCGTCTGTTCAGTTCGGCTGAGTTCGTTTCGTCAGTTCGGTTCGCCCGTTTGGTTCGGTTCGTCGGTTCGAATGTTCGGCCGTTCGGTGGTTCGGGTCGAACGTTGAGTTCGGATTCGTTATTCGGTTCGGTTGGGATCGGTTCGGTCTTTAGTTCGGTGCAATCAGGAACTGAAAATGACATTTAGTTTTTGAAATAAAGGGAAAAAACTGAAAAACATATTTCTGGCTATAACATTTTTGTTTCTTATTACTTTTTGATGAAATTTAGGGATATTGTACCCCCAATGGAGGGCACCAAGTGTATCAATATTCGGAACGATTAGATAAAGGAAACCGATTTCAGAAGCAATTGAATGTTGTGATTTTAAGAAAAGCTCCATACACATTCATGACACCTTCTTTATCTTGCATCCAATGTTCATGAAACTTGTGCATGTTACATCGCTCCATATGCTTAATATTTCTGCCAATTTTAGGAAATAGTGGATAAAGGGTCCCAAGGGTATAAGACATTAACCTGAAAATACATTTCCAGCTGTTACATTTTGATATTCCATTCTGTTTACAGGATATTTGACAGGAATGTATCAAATACCTTTCCTGCCATTTCAGCAAATGTACAGGAGATTTTGATAAAGGGACCCAATTATATAAGCAATAGATTTTGTCCCCATGAAGATCATTATTCAGATGAATATCAGCATATTCAGTGCCAGTCAGAGGCAGGCACCCTGCATGGCAGGGGGAGAGAGACTGTAGGAGGAAGGATGTGGAGCAACCCCAAAGACTGACAGACACATTCAATGGCCAAACACATTACTGCAAGCTTCTAGCTTTACAGGACCAATTGGTAGTGGTTTCGAGGTGGGCATAGGGGGCGGCCCTGTGGCGGGCATAAGCAACATAACTGGGACTTCTGAGATAGCATCCCAGCAGTCAGGAGACATAGTTTAAACACATCCAGGCTGGCCAACTATCAATCACATCCTGCAGCACTGAGACAGAGGACATAAGAGAATTTCTATTGACTCTTTCCTAAACAGATGCTTCTGACTTCCCAGAAACAAGTGGGGGAGATATGTTGGGATGGTCCCAGCACAGAATGAGGATATTTGGTTGACACTTCTGTTGGCCAATTTGCATCACAAACCAATCTTATACCACAGTGACATAAGAGAATCCCAGGCATAGGCCCCTTCTCTACATTTGTTGTACAGGCATATAAAATTTATAATATCTTTCCGAATTCGAGTTCGGTTCGAACGTTCGGTTCGGTCGACCGAACTATTCAAGTTCGGTCCAAACTTCCAAACTGCGTTCGCCCATCCCTAGTTACTCCCTCCTGCCCTTAAAATTGGTTTCAGGCACTTGATAGACTTCAAATTACTATACAGTAAGGTTTCCCGAGATAATACATCCTGGGAGTGTTTAGATAAGCTCCTGCATTCCAGTTCAGAAGGAGGTAGTTACCGCTGAAGAACAGAGGTACCTTCCCCCTCTATTTCATCTTGGATAGACCAACAAATTATGGAGTGGTAGGCTGCAAATTGCCAAGCATCATGTGAATACAAGCTGCTACTCTCCGTGAATGGCAGTTGCCCAGGGAAGTTGAGGCCCTATGCCAAATGATAGTGACTCTCCTCCTAGCATAGAAATGTAAAGGACACACATTGACTCATTCGTTACAACCCCCCTTCCCCTCCCCACACACATTACAAGAAACATTTTTTAATGTAACAAAAAAATAAAATATGTTTTAGTTCTGTTCATTGTGTACTTTGAAGTTCTGGTTAGTTCTTATTTTAATTGATTTTGTACAACTGTCTTTAGTCTTGAAATGACCAGCAGTCTCCATGTGGCCAGTGGGTCACACACTTGTACAGTTTTCTGAATTTTCATCAATAGGGCTTTGCATGAGTCCAAGTGGATTGCTGTAGTCATTTGCAAAACCAGCAAAGTCAAAGGGGCTATGAATACAGGAGTTTGCCCATGTAGAGCGCTGTGCTGGATCAAGGCCTTCATTTTTATTTAAGTATCCGGTTTGTTTCATTATTTCCAGTTAAAATAAATGAAATATTCTGTCGCTGTGGGCATGTGGAGACGCTTGAATCCCAACAAAATGTATTGGCGTAGTCTTGTCTTCCTGGCTTTAAGCTACAGTGTCTTGTTGAGACAGGGAGGGGGAAATTCCCTTATAGTTTCCAAAACAATTATAGTGTGTGTGTATGTTTCTTTTTAGTTTAGCTCATGCAAATTATAGGGCTTGCCTTGTAGCAGCTGCTATAAATAAAGTCACAAAAGAGTTACCCTGTTTTTCACACTAGTGTGACGTTGCACAAAATTCAATTTTGGAGTGGAAGTTTTCAACATGGAAGTAAAAGCAAAAAGAGTTTCAACTGTGTTTGAGTTCTGCCAGGTTGATTATAATGCACTTTTGCCTTTTTAAAAGCCCATTGTTTCCACCTTTTCACACAGCTAATTCACAAGTAGCTGAACTTGTAAACCTTAAATTTTAACAACTGGATAGGTCTCCTAGTGAAATGCATTCATGACCGAGGACAAAATTTTCATTAGTACCTGGGAACGTAGTCACTTAATTTTATTTTCAGAGCTTGTCAATATGTGGAGTTATCAGCTTAACTAAAAAGAGTTATTGGATTTTAAACTGCTACAGAAGGCTTCATGGGTGCCCTTTCTTTATTTTATGTAAACCATTGTTGACTAAAGTGAATTAGGTCACTCTAAATTAGTATGTAGCCATTATCTTCCATCTCTTTAGCTAAACCAACTTAAGGTGTCCAAATTTGTGTGTAGATGGTCCCCCCCAGGGTTTAAAAATGGTTAGATAATAGTAAAGTTAATATGGGAGAAATGGGAGAGGGAAGGAAGGAGGTTTGCTGGAGAGAACCTCTGCATTTTGAGCCTCATGTTTCCCTGGGACTTTACATCTGTGGCATATAGAAAACCCTGCCTCCCTTATAGCTTCCTCATATCTTCCGCCTTCCCCATCCTCATGCAGGCTATGTGGGAAGCCAAACAAGCCTTTCAGATTTCAAACCTGATCTTGTGAAGTCAGTGGGAGTTACTGGTACTCATCATCACCTGTCTGGATCAAGCTCTTGGAAAGTATCCTCACGTAGGGGAAGAGGAGGAAGAATTTTTGGAATACAGGTTTCTAAATGTAAGATATAAGCATAGAGTAGATTCAGGGGCATATGCATTTTATAAATTTAGGAATTTGTAGTTTGTGAAAATACTTATGGTGAATGCAAAACTAAGGGAAGCTGTAGATCAATCTGATCTCAAGATGTATTCAAATAATGGATTTATGATGGTGTGTTCTTTATAAAATTTTCTGCCACGCAGCTTATTGTGCTGATGGTGCTGAAGCCTCAGTTCCAATAAATGGAAGATTTAGGATTAGCCAAGGGAGCAAGTCATTTTGAAGAAGTGAGGATAAGTCAGGTGTAGTAACAGACACACAGGAAATATGCTCCTTGAAAATACCACCTTGCTCAAATTAGGCCTAAGGTGAAATGCATTATCCCAATTTGCAAGTCCGAAGCTGAAAGTCAAACACCCAGCACTACTTCAGTGGGCCTAATTAAGAAATAGAGAAAGCATATGGTAACACATGTGAATTTTTACTGGCCTGTGATGGCTTTTAAGAGAGATACTTAAAAATCCCTTTTGCTTAAGTGATAGAGCATGGCTAGGAGTGCCTGTAATTGGTTTTTGAAGATCAGGGTCTTTAAATGTAGTCTTATTAAGACCAGAACTGACTATAAAAATCTTGAAATGGACAAAAGACAGCTTCCTGTAGTAATCAAAGTTTGGTTTGGGAGTCTGACTGATAGCTGGGGACACATTCAGGAGATTGGAGCCTCAGCTTTATGATCCAAATATGTCCTTCTTAAAAGATACATGACTATTTTAAGGCAGACTGTGTATGCTTAACTGTTGGCAATACAAAGGCTCACAGCAAAGGTGTTGAAACCAGGTAAGGCATGAATGAGATAGGGGGTGTCTTTAGACATAACGAAGATCGGGTTTCAAAACCCCATAGCATGTGTTTGACAGTTGTGTGTAAGCACCATAACAATCCCACCATCAATTTGGCCACCCGTTCAACGTGCCATGTGAACATCATTGCATCACAAGGAGAATTTGCGTGTTTCGGCTCAACACGTGGCTGAAAATGTGTAGAATGATATCGTGTGGCGTATTAGCAAGTACAACATGGAGAATGAGGCTGCACTGCTTGCGTGCTGGGATCGGGTGGCGAGCAAAACACAGATTTGCTCCAAGAAGGGCTGTGTGTCTAAGCAGCACCATATGGTGAACACGGGGCCAAACCAGTTTTCATGTCAAAGTCAGAACACACATTCAGACACACATTGACATTTATGTCTAAAGACACCCATAATATTTATTTCTCAGTTTATTTATTTCTTGTATTTTTATGCTGCCCTCCTGCTCACGCATCTCGGGGTAGCTAACAACATCTTAAAATAAATCACTAGAATAAAACAAATAAAAAAATTAAACATTAAAATAATCCTGGCAGAGAAAACAAAAAATTCCCAACCCATCACCCATCTCCCTCACCAAATAGAGTGTGTTACAGTAATCCAATCTCAAGGTAATAAAAGCATGGATGATAGTGGCAAGGTCCGTGTCTGAGACATACGGCTTAAGCCATCGCACCAGATGTAACTGGCGAAATGCACTCTTCCCCACAGTCGCCACCTGGACATCCATGCAGAGCTGTGGGTCTAGGAGCACCCCCAGACTACGGACCTGAGACACCAGGGGAGGATGGACCCCATCTATGATGGGGAGCCATCATTCCTCTGGCTTTTCCCACAACCATCACCTCCGTCTTGTTGAAATTCAACTTCAGGCAGCTCACCCTTATCCAGTCCCCCACAGCTGACAAACACTGGGTAAGCACTGAGACTGCCGGGCCTGGGTCTGATGAAAAAGAGAGGTACTATTGGGTGTCATCAACATATTGATGACACCTTACACCAAACACTAACAATCTCCCTCAAAGGCTGCATATACACGTCAAACAAGAGAGGGGATAAGATGGAACCTTGCGGGACTCCACACGTGCGGTCCTGGGGAGGCTACAAGTGCAGTCTCAGTGCTGTAACTCGGATGAAAGCTAGACTGTGAGGGATCTAGGAAACTGATTAGATCCAGATGCTCCTGAAGCTGACGAGCCACCACCTGCTCAGTAACCTTCCCTAAAAAGGAAAGGTTAGAGACCGACCAATAGCTGGTCAATGTCAAGTGATGGTTTTTTGAGCAGGGGCCACTCTGACACTCTGCCCTCCGTAAGGGCGGTGTTGGCTAACCTGGCCAACAAATATGATTTGTTGGGGTGATCCTTGAAGGTTGTTTGTTGTATAAAAGGCCCTCCTCAGTGCTTCCTCTTCCGCACATTTTAGACTGAGTCAAATCTCTCAGATATTACTGGGAAATGCTAAGAATTTTTTGTTTTGTTTTTTTAACCATGGCAAATGTGAGGTGAGAACAAAGTAGGACAGTTCTACTCATGTGCCTGCATTTCCTCATGTACCCCCCCCCCCAAAAAAAAAAATTGTGTGTGCACATGACTATATGGGAACCTATTTTAGCTCTGAATCCCCAATTTGTGCCTCTCTACATGGTAAGTGCATGCACAAGAATAGATCTTGAGCATTGCTTTATGAAATTGGGCCCTAATGATTTTCTGATGAAAAAGTATGTGGAATAATCTGTGTTCTGGAAGAAGAGACTAATCGTGTGAATGGAGGAAGGTGGTAGATGCTTATTAAAAAAAGGAGGGAATATGACAAGTTAAATTTAAAGCATTAGGAGGACTTGGTATGTGGTACTGAAGCATCAAAGTGGTTAGTGATGGGACTCAACCCAAAGAAGTGTGTGGTGTTGGAAAATGAGGGGTGTCTATGTGATGCTGTGTGCTGCCCAAGCTGCTGTGCAGGAGGGGGCAGCATAAAAATCAAATAAATGAAATGAAATAAATGAAAATGCTGCTTTTGCACTTTCATCTTTTATTTACACTTTATGCGCCTCAGGAAAGTTACTTGACTAATTGGACTCCAGAAACCAAAAGGCTGTATTACACTGGGTAAAAACAAATGTGACAGTTACACACTTTGGCCCACGAGCCATTGTCAAGTTTGTTATCAGGCTCCCAGATGTTCTCCCAGACTGACCCCAGATGTGCTGGTGGCTAGCCCAGGCTTTCACCTTGGCAAATGGCCGAAGACACAGCCCAGGCTAGCATCAACCTGATTGGGGAGAAGTGGACCAGAGCATGTTCACATGTCTGTTCCTGCTGGCCCATCTCTCTGGGCCCTGGCCGCAAGAACATTTGTTCTGCATTCCAGCCCAGTCTACATCATGTCCACGGTGGCTTCCTGACCTGATCCAGGCCCGGATCAGGCCGCAGCATGTTCACTTCTGTTTTTACCCACTGTCTGGATAGGCAGATATTTACCCAACTTGAAAAGAAAGAAGTAGCTAAATACAGCTGAGTATGTATATGTAAAGCACTTTAGAATCTGAAGGCATAATTTAAAACTACCTTTTTCATGAAATATGAACCCAGAGTATCCTTTGACAAAACAATGTGCATTGGTAGAGGTCAAACACAGCTTAAAATATTCTAGGGGTATTGAAAAGCAACTTAAACAAAAGAAGTGTTTTCAACTAATTGTTTACTGTATGTCCATAGTGTATATGCCAATGTTTTATCTATAAACTTCACTTGACTGTTTGTCTTAAATTGGTGATGAGCAAAGGCCTCAGAATGTTATATGTATAAAATCACACAAAATATATAACACTTTATATATATATATATATATATATATATATATATATATATATATATATATATATATATATAAAATCCTGAGGCCTTTGCTCATCACCAGTTTAAGACATAAGCAGTCAAGTGAAGTTTATATATAAAGCATAAGGATTTAGTGCCAGTCAGTGAACATAAGTATGTATCTCACAGATTTGCTCTATTTATTTATATACTTATTGCAGCATTTCATTTAGATAGAATGAGCTAACTCCTCCTCAAAATATGCTTCCATAGATGTTGGAGGTGATTTCCAATATATTTTTGTCGTGTTTTTTTCTACAAAAAATTCCTTTCCAGCAGAAAGCCTTGATCATTAATTCAGTCAGTTCTAAAGGTAGATCTTGGAGATTATGGTGCCACAGACTGGCAGCTAAAGGACTGGAAAAGTCAGCTGAGGCTATTTCTACGTAGCGGAAAGGGCTTTCCTTGCAGAGGCTTTGGAAAAACTCACTGGAGGTGGACACCCACCACCGTAATCTGAGCTTTATTTTTCCCTTTTGTTTCCTTTTCAAATGTAATGTGCAAAGAGAAAAGTCTTCTCTTTTGGTGTTGTACTGAAAACTTGCTTTATTGAAAGAGTTTTGTCCACTTTAAAAACCATACTAGATTATTATCGTAACTGACAGAGTTAAATAAACTGCTGCTTTTCATCCAGTAACTATGATGTCTGTTCATTTCTCCTGCCTCAGCAGAAGGCTTTTGGAAAAGACACAAGCTCATCTATGGGTAGCATAAATCATTTTTGCAGGCTTAGCCTAAGTGTTTTGCATGTGAACCATTCTTAAATATATTTTTCCATTCTAGTAAAAAGTTTAGTTTCATTTTTTTAAAAATGAACCAGTCATTTAGTAAGTGTTAGTTCCAGATATAAATTTGATTTTATGCAGTTATCAGTATTGTGACTCTTTTATACAGTGTTTTATGAGACCCCAAAACCTTTAAGTTGTGATTCTTTGGAATTTCAGAGGAGTTCAAGCTATTAACTACATGTGAAATCAGTCTTGGATGGGAAGGGCGTGAAAAAGGGCATTCTTCCATGTTCAGTGCCTTTTACAGTCCAGGTTCTGCTGTGATGCATTTCCACAGGACTCCCCATTGACTTGATTTCACATGCCATTCTTCACAAATTTGGCCAAATGCTTTTCAGACTTAAGCTTGCCATATCTCTTCAATCAGAGTATCGTTATTCAGCCTATAGCAGCCCGATTAATAGAGGTTAGGTTTTGTTATGCAGGAAGCATTTCTTGGTGCTATTGGAGTCTCTTTCAGTTTGTATGAAGTAAGGGCAGCTGCTCTGAGAAATGTTAGTGGGTATTTGTTCTTCTACTTCTATACTATTCTACCTTTGACATAACAGGGCCAGATCCTAACACAGCATTGCCAAGCCCAGGTGTTCAAAATCACAAGTTAAGCATTCAAAAATCATGAAACAAAACTAAATTATGGATTATTTTTATTTCCTTTCTGATTTCTGGAGCACTTAGTTCATGCTTCCAAAGGTTTACTGCAAATATTTTTATTGTTTTCCGATACCTATAACTATTTTGAGGTTATTGCTTAGCGAGTTTCAAATATTCATGTATTCATTCATATTTCTATGCCGCCCTTCCTGCAGAGGCTCAGGGTGGCGTACAGTCATAAAAACAGAAATAAAAAGCCATTAATAATCCCTTCATACCCCACCCCTACACCTCCCGCCTAATCCCATCCCACGCTATCTCCCTGGCAAATGCCTGGTCAAATAAAAAAGGTTTTACATCATTTCCGAAAGACGAACAGGCTTGAGCTTAGGTGGACCTCCCAAGAGTAGGGAGTTCCATAATTGTGGGGCAGCTATCGAGAATGCCTCCCCACGCACACTAGTTGTAAAAACAGCACAGGGAGATGACAGCTGCAGGTGGCGTCCCTGGCAGATCTCAGGGGCCGCAAGGGGACATATGAATTGTTTTTACGCTGAGAAAAAAGTCACATGGAAGTTTCTAATTTGGTGATTACTTTCACTTCAGAGTCTTGTGACTCAGCAAAGCCTCCTACTAGTACAGGGCAAAACTGTGTGCACATATGCTGATTGACCCAAAACATGGGAGGGGTTCCATGCATAAATGTTGTGAGTGTAATAGTTTATCCAATCCTGCCTGGCATGCATTTTTTTTTGGTAATGAAATGTTGATATTCCACTAAATAAGATGATCAGCTCTGGCCCTTGCTGAGCCTTTGGGGAAGGGCGAGATGTGAATAAATACTTCATCTCTGTCCCAAATGAGCTCTCTACCTTACTAGGGCTTTGTTCACAGGAACTGGTGCTAAGAGATTGTTAATCAGGAGGAATTATTTTGGGACTGTAAACCCTGCCTCTTCATATGATCAAGTACAAACGTACAGGTTTGTTTATCCCCAGATCTACCTTCCTTTCAAAAACAATGTAAAACCTGAATGTTTCGCCGGGCATTTGGCAAGGGTGTGGGTGTGGGTAGGGTGATGACGGGGGGGATTTATTTCCAGGATATCTATTTAATGTTTTATGATGATTAGGGCTATGAATTTGTCATGGAAATTTTCTTAAAAAGTCATGAGTTGGTCATGGCAGGAATGAAAAAAAGTCTCTCTCTCTCCGCCCCCCTTAGATTGTAAACCCAGGATTAGATTGTAATCCCCCTAGCACAGACTATGCTCCCCTAGCACAGATTGTAACCCCCCCCAGCACAGAATAGAAGGATGAAAACAACCCCCACCCCTTAGATTGTAAACTCAGGGATTGTAAAGCCCTTTGAAAGCCCCAGGTTTAGATTGTAAGCCCAAGCAGGGGATAAAGGGGACCCCGCCCTTGCATTGTAAACCCAAGCAGGGAATAAAGGCAGAGGAAATGCTGCCATCTCCTCCTGGGCGCCTCTTGAAGCTCTGACAACGGTAACGTTCTCTGCCTCCGATCCCGCCGCCATACCATGCCACCCCTTGATCACGCCCAAAGCTCTGCCCTCCACAAGAAACAACACTGAGGAGGTGTTTGGAGATCCAGGGAGAGGCTGTGGCTTTACCCGGTGGTGCCTGGCGTGCTATTTTCACCAGCTTCTTGCTTTGCCCCCATGTCTCCACAGCCAGGGAGGAATTTGGCGCTGCCGTGGATCTTCTTAGTGCCATTGAGCGTGCTCTTCTCACCACCTTCTTGCCAGCTCTGCTCTTCGGTTTGGTGGAAACTTCTAAAAAAAACTTGGAAAAATTGTGAAAATCACAGAAGTCACGGGAAGATCTCAAAAGTCATGGAGGGGGGCAAAAGTCACTAATAATGTGACTTTTGTCACTACTGTGACAAATTTGTAGCTCTAATGATGATTATTGATTTTAGTGATATATTATTATTGTAGTATGTTTTATTGCATTTTATGTATTGTAAGCTGTCCCAAACCACAGTCAGGCGGGATATAAGCTGTAGAAATAAACAAATATGGGATCAGCTGTGCAGCAGTGTGGTTGGCACCCCAAGAGGATTCCCAGTCTATCTCCAGCCAAACCCAACACAAGGTGGAAACACTCCATATCGGAGTTAGGCACCAGATACCGCCAAAAGGCCAAGCTGTCTTCACTGTCACTCTGTGCCCCCACCCCTTCGAGCCGAGACTGCTGCTGCAAAGAGTACTCAGCTGGAACCACCTGGGACAATACTGGCCCAGATGCTTCATCCAGCCAGGGCTCTGGAGGTGCAGGGATTTAGCAGGCACAGGGATAAGTTTATTTGGAGTTATATTTATTTTGCATAGTATACTTTTTGAATATGTTTTATTAATCTATATGTATTTTTTCTGTTACCTGTCCTGTGCCTTTGAGATAGAATAGACTATGAATCTGTAAAACAATAAATACATTTTAAAAATAAAAATAAAAATTGTTTGCTTCTCCCTAGAGTAATGGAGACACAATCCCAGAGCGTCTGTTTCTCATGAACATCCATGAAACCAAATGTATCAGTATTGATAAACTATATTTGTACATTTTGCTTCATTAATAAGGTTTCTTAGGACTTAATTACTATCATCTGCTGAACAGGGTTAAAACATTGTTGGCAGAAGAGATTACAATTGCAGGTATTCAGACAAAGGCTTGCCATCTTTCAGTATATATTTTCTTGAACTGTAGATACTTATGCACATTTTTTAACCCTGACTTAGTTGCTTAAAACTTTTTTCCAAGCTATTTATGACACTCTGTCTCAGGAATACATGCAAGATGGGCAGCCTCCTCCTGAATGAGATAAAAAATTATTATTTTCTACATTTTCTCCATACTGCAAACAAAAATCATGGTAATATTGCTCATTCATTTTAAACTAGATACATCACAGTATCAAACCCAATGATTTGCTAGGCATATAAGCCCTCGATAAAATGCCTATTTCTAATTGTCGATTTAATTTATATCTATAAATGTGCGCACACTGAGGGAAAGTTAACTTAAGTAGAGGTCAATCAATCAATTTTATTAAGGGTACTAGCTTTTGCCATGACCCAAACACATATCACAAAGAAATTTCACATGTAAAAATTTTAAAATACAATAAAAAGAATGATACAAAATAATTCAAGGTATAAGCAAAGGGGAATGCCAACAATCCAGTAATAATAGTTTTAGTAACAAAATTGGGATCTAGAATTTTCCAACACTCAAACTGGAAATTCAGTAAAGGGGATAAATAGGACCCAAAACTATAAAGTCTAGTCCGTTGTTGGCACTACTTGACCTCATATCCTTGTGGCCAATAGAGCAAATGAAGCACCGCACTCATAATTGACTCTTCTCGAGTAGTTAATAAAAAAACCATCTTATGCAGCTCAGGCAAAAAATTTCTTTCCTAGGCATATTGGGTCAAGCCAAATTTGTCGTATATTTTTATAGAAAATACAATTAAAGAGCACATGGTATACGTCTTCTACTTCCAAATTCCTACAAGGGCAAAGCCGATCCTTATAGGGTCTACCTTTATACCGTCCAGCAAGCACGGCTGAGTCAAATAATTGCAGACGCAGCTGCATAAAAGCTCTTCGTAAGCTCCTATTTTTTAATTTGTCCAAATATCCCTCGAATTGATGTACATGCTTTAGATGGTAATAGCAAGGTGCCTCTTTCCAATCCGCCACTACTGACAAATCCTCTTGCTTTGCTATATCTTCTGTTCTGCTTATTACCAAGTTCCTTTGCTGGAGTACATCTAACTCCAGTAAGTAGTTAAAGGATAGACCTAACTGTCATAGGTGCAATGAAATTTGGGATAACCACGGATAATGAGCAAAACTATGCTCCAACTTTTCACTCAAACAGAGGAAAGATAGAGCAGAGCTAGTCCGCGCACACAACTTTATCCAATAACGAATGCGTACCTGTCTTCCAACATACGAAATTGGAAGCACACCCGTTTCAGTCCTTACCACTGCGGCAGGTACTCCCTGCGGCACCCCCAACAAGCTACGGATAAACTTATTTTGTACTACTTCCAGCATATCTAAATTATCTCCCGTTTGCACCTCCGTACCATAGGTCAATAATTGATGAATCTTAGCCTTGTAAACTTTCAGAATACTGGAAACAGAAATTCCAGTTGATCTTGCAGCCAATCTAAGTATACCCCTAGAGGTTGCCTCAGCCTTAAGCACAACCTGTCTTTTGTGCCTTTCCCATAGGCCATTTCTAGAGAAAGTAACCCCCAAGTAGACATACAAAAGCAACCCTCAAGTAGACATATGAATCATATGAATTTACCTGGTGATGGTAGAGGTGATGTATAAGATTTAATTTTATTCAAAAAGTTTTCAACAATTTTGCATTTTGTTTAGTTTATCCAATTAATCTCTGCATCACTCCTGCAACACATGATCATCCTTGTCTGCCATCCCCCATTTCTAAGACAGAAACACTAATGCGGACTGCTGCACGGCTTTGCTCACGTTCAGGTAGGGGTATTAAACTTAAAAAAATAAAATAAATATAACAAAGCCCTTTGGTTTCATACGCAGGTGTTCTCCGTTCCTGTTCCTACAATTTTTTGTCAGTACCAACATTTGCAAAGAGAAGCCATTCCTCTGATGGAAAGAGCTGTGCTATAACTGCCATGTGTTAGAAGAAGACATGAAGCAATGTTTTCTTTCAAACAAACTAATTATGTTTTTGGAAACATGGTTCCCTATGAGGCTGCTCCTACTCCTTTTTTTTTTTTTTTTCTGCTTTAAACTTCAGAATTCCTTACAAGACCTGTAATGCTGAAAGTGTAGCAACGAAAAAATATTTGTATACTTGTTAACTGTCAGGAGGTCTTAAAAGAAAACCAGAAGTGAATGTTGTTGAAACACTAGGCTTCTTAACTGACTTCAGATGCAGATAATTACACTCAAATTACCCAAATGTGTTTGCCTTATATATGTGTTTTAGCCAACTATATAAGGTTTTCCTACTTTCTTCTGGAGCAGTAAGTTATATTTGTTTCATTCCTGTCTCTGTTGTGCATTTCATGGAAAGGAATTGCCTTCATATATAATATAAAATTTGCCTTTTCTTCAGTGCTTAGACAGGCCTATGTTAACCCTTCCATTGTATGCAGGAAATAAACAAGGTTTTAATGAGTTCATGGAAGATGGGTTGTAAGCCCCTTCGAGCAGGGATCTTTCTGTAATTATTGAGGACCAGGTACATTGCTGATGCTATATAAATAATATGTCTATCAATGGCTGTACTAGCCACAGTGATTAAGGAATGCCACTTTTGTCTACCATACGTTGGGAGTGAATGACAAGAGATGGATCCCTCCATATAAGACCTGTTTTTGTATGCTCCTGCTGCCATCTAAATGAACCATTAGTCTGATTCAGTTTGGCAGTTGTTATTTGAGGAGATGCATGATTTCAGATGCTTTTGTGTTCGTCATGTTGTCAGATTCTTTTGTGTACTTCTAAATCTCTTAGACCACAGAGGCCCTACAAGATGTTTGGAGTGCCAACTGCAACAGTCCAGCTACTACAAACACAAAGCAAGAGCCTGCTAAAGTGCCAGTGTTCAGCCAAGATATCCCCAAGATGATGGTTGTGTGTGTGTGTGTTCCCTTTACATGGATTCCCATGGAACAGGCCAGTTAGTGGGGAGAGGTGAAGAAGGTAGCGGGTGGGATGTATAGAATTTGGAGATTAGGGATTTGGTTTTCTGCACCGGCCTTGAGGCGGGGGGGGGGTCAGTTAGTAGAAGTTAAGGGTGTAGAGCCTTTGTCATGGTCTGACCATTATCTCCTTCAGGCGTGCATCCTGGCGCATGTTAGCCCCTGACAGGGTGCAGGACCTATTAGACCGGTCCGCCCCCGGAGACTTATGGAACTGGATTGGTTCCGGAATGCTCTGGAAGAGTTTCCCCTGGACCTTGACACCCGCTCTGTCGATGATCTCGTAGCCTTCTGGAACACCTTGTTGGCCGAGACCATTGACAGAGTGGCTCCCAGGTGTCCGCTGCCCTCCCGAGTCTCCCGCAGGTCTCCTTAGTTTAGGGCCTGTGGTGTTTGAAGCGGGAGAGCAGGCAGTTAGAGTGACGGTGGCGCCGGACTCGCGATCAGTATGATCGATCGCAGCATAAGAGCAGTTTAAAGGCCTATGCTGTGGTGGTGCAGGCAGCAAAGAAGCAGTTCTTTGCTGCCCTTATTGCATCTGCAAAGTCACGTCCAGCGGAGCTTTTCTGGGTGGTGAAAGGCTTGGTCAGTCCTGCCTGCCTCCACTTGGACCTGGAGCAATCCAGTGACC
>QEPC01007860.1:642207-701078 GCA_003113815.1 Sphenodon punctatus | reverse complement strand
TCTCCTTACGGGGGTGGGTCGCAGGGAGCACATGACACCAGTGCTCCGGGCTCTGTACTGGCTGCCTATAAAGCACCGGGCCAGGTTCAAGGTGCTGGTTTTAACCTTTAAAGCCCTTCACGGCCTGGGCCCTGCTTATCTGCGGGATCGCCTCACTCCCCATGTGCCCTTGCGACCCTTGAGATCATCTGTGGGAGCCTTTCTGGAGGTTCCCTGGGTGAGGCGGGTGGCCACTGATGTTAGATCTTTTTCGATGGTTGCCCCTGTGCTGTGGAATTCGCTCCTGAAGGAGGCTCGGTTGGCTCCCACTCTCCTGCTATTTCGGCGTGTATGTAAGACCTGGCTGTTCCATCAGGCTTTTGGCAAGGGGTGGGGGTGGGGTTTTCCCCCCCACGTACGGTATTTTAAAATTGTTTTTTAATTTTTTTATTGTTTTATTGATTGTTGTTCGCCACCTCAGGCTGCCCTGTGGGCAGGAGGGGCGGGATATACATTTTAAATAAATAAATAATAAATAAATAAATAAAATATGTGTAAGGATAAAATCAAAAGCTTCCTGGAACGAGCAGGATTATTTCACGTTCTACAATATAAAGAGAGCCAGTGTAGCCGAGTTGACACCATGTTGGACTTGGGCCTGGGAGACATGAAATCAGTGGGTGGCCTTGGAAAAATCACTGTCTCACAGCCTCGCTTCCCCATGTATTTTTTTTTTTTAAGTGCGGGGTGTGGGGAGAGATGATAACCTTCCTCACAGGGTTGTTGTGATGGTGAACTTGGTAAGGATTGTAAATGTAAATCTTCCTATTTTTCTGCCCTCATTTCTCTCACGGCCTTCCTGAACTCCTTATCCCCCATAGATTGTTGTTTTATGCTTCTCCTTCTACCGTTTCATCCTTCAGGATTCCCTTGTTACTAAGGCCACTTTCAGACATGCCCCCCTTGCTGATATTTGGGCTGCAGACCGGTCTGAAAGCCCCCACCCCACCCCCGCGTGGCTTTCCCGAGCTCGATTTCCTGCTCTGCATCCCTCATGGCTTTGCTGGCACATTTCAGACCGGCCGATCCCTGTGCATTCCCCCCCCCCAGCCCAAATATGCATGGGGGGGCCATGTCTGAAAGTGGCCTCAACTGAGTGTGGGCACTGCAATTTCTCAACCTCGTGAGTGTATTTCGTGCTCTGCATCCCGCATGGGTTTCCTTGTGCCTTTCAGACCGGTCGATCCCCGCACATATTTGGGCTGTGCATTCACTCCCACAGCCCAAATATGCACCGGGGGGGGGGGGGGCATGTCTCAGCTAAGTGTTGGCACAGCAATTTCTCAGCCTCGTGAGTGTATTCTTGTTCCTCCCTGTGCGCGTCTTCCCTTGCCTCCTTTCCCCTTCTTCGTTCTAGGTTGTAAGCCCCTTGGGGCAAAGACCTGCCTCCTAATGGAATGTGTCCAGCATCAGTACATATTGCTTGTGCTATATAATTAATTAATATTCGTTGTAAAGCACTCTGAACATGGACGGTACTATACAAATGACAAATACTAATCCTAGTACCCTAGGGCTGAAAGGGATCTTGACGATCATCTAATCCAGTCCTCTGCTGCAAGGAAGGATAGCCTCTACTTATTGCAGGGGTGGGGAACCTCCGGCCCGTGGTCCACTTCCGGCCTGCGGGGTTTGTTCCCATGGCCCGCCAACCTCTAAGGCTTTCCCCATTGTGTGCGGCCCATTGCCTGGCTCGCTGTGGCCCGAGCGGGACTTTGCGGGCTGTACATAATGGGGAAGGCCTAATCAAACTTACCTGCCTGGAGCTGTTGCTGCGGCTGCTGCGTGGTCTGGAGGCACGGTCCTGCGGGGCTTACATGCTGCGCTGCATCGCCGGGCTCTGCTGCTACCCCACACCCCGGCACCGAGCTGCCCCTCCAAGCACTGGGCCAGGGCACCTGCACCCACAGGTCGGATGCTGCCGCCGAGTACGTGTCTGGGGCCAGTGCCGAGCCGGGCACAGGTGAGTCTGGGAGCGAGGCAGTGTGTTCCCTGTGTGTGTGTGTGTGTGTGTGTGTGTGTGTGTGTTTGTGTGTGTGTGTAAATTGATTTACATTTATTTTTAATTGATTTAAATTGTTTTAAAATTGATTATAATTATTTTTGGCATGCGGCCCCCAGCATGTTTGGAGATCGACAATGCGGCCCCTGGCCTCAGAAAGGTTCCCCACCCCTGACTTATAGCATCAGAGGCAAATGTTTATCTAGATAATTTTTGAAAACATCCGAGAAAGAAGATTACACATCCACCCTAAACAACTTTATTCTATTATAAAGAGATTCATCCCCAAAGACATTGAGGAGGACTGCTTCCTTTCCTTCTCTTTTTACATCTGTAAGGAACAGAGGAGGGAGTTTAAGCAGAGATGGTGGTGGGAAGGCTCCGACTTGCTAGGAAGAGGACAGTACTGAGGGTTTACCTATGATCTGAGAAAATGCCTTCTGGACTAGGTTGGGAATCATTTTGATCTTCTGTTGAATTTTGGTTAAGGGTGGCTGGGGCCAATTTGCGCATGTGGAAATGACTGCTGCCCTTAACCAAAATGGTGGTGTCATTTTGGCTGCCACCATTTTGGTTAAGGGCAGCAGCGGCCCTGGTACCCATTTTACACATGTGTGCTGTGGAGCAGGGAGATCAGCAGTGTGCTGCAGCAAGGGAGCCTGCTGGAGGGCTCCCCTACAGCAGCGGTGGGTTGAAGGAGTGTCAGTCAAGCCCTCTGAAGCCAGTAAGTACATGCCAGGGATGGGAGTGGTGGCCTGGTTTTTTATGGTTCGGTTTCCCTTCCCGTTGACTTCAGTGGATAAGTATGAAACTGAAAATACGAAACTGTAAAAAGTTTCAGATTTTCAAAAGAACTGAGCTTAAAAAAAACAACAACCTGAACCGAAATTCCAGCCAGATTCTCACCACTAGAAGCAACCAAAGTTGGCCACTGACAGACAGAATACAGGGCTAGATGGACCATTGATCCAACCCCCTGTGGGGCACTGCTTATATTCTTATCTGAATCCTTTCAGGATTATACTTCAATGTTGGAATAAGTCCTGCAGCAGAAATAACAGTTGGTATTACTCCTACTGACTGTTGTTTCCAAACTCTTTATCTTTGTGGCCAAATTCTGATACTTTCTTCTGTCTTCTGTGAGATTAAAGCCAAGAATATTTCGTCTCCTCTTGCAGTTGGGCAGTATTTTCATTGCATCATTGAGTAGGTATGTTTCAGAAGAATGCAGGTGTTAAGTGAAGGGAAGATTGTCTGCATGCTGTGTTACTGAACCTGTGTATCTTCTAGAAGGCCTTTTGGTGTCTGCAATCTGTAAGAAATGCGGTGTAATTAATAGCTGGTTAGTATTCACACTAAATGTCCCCCCTCTTGTTTAACATCTACATGCAGCCGTTAGGGGAGATCGTGAGGGGGTTTCAGGGCATGCAGTGTCATCAGTATGCTGATGACACTCAGGCGGCTTCAGCCGTATCTCTCAGACTCTGACCTCGCCACTGTCATCCATGCCTTCATCACCTCAAGGCTGGATCACTGCAACGCGCTCACGTGAGGCTGCCCGAGAAGCTGGTCCGGATGCAGCAGCTGGTGCAGAATGCCACGGCCTGTCTCCCTACAGGGGCAGGTCGGGCTCTGCACTGGCTGCCCATAAAGTACCGGGCCATGTTCAAGGTGCTGGTTTTAACCTTTAAAGCCCTTTGCGGCCTGGGCCCTGCTTATCTGTGGGACCGCCTCACTCCCCATGTGCCTGTGCGACCCTTGAGATTGTCCGTGGGAGCCTTTTTGGAGGTTCCCCGGGCGAGACGGGTGGCCACCGATGTTAGATCTTTTTCGGTGGCCACCCCTGTGCTGTGGAATTCGCTCCCGGAGGAGGCTCGGTTGGCTCCGACTCTCCTGCTGTTTCGGCGTGTATGTAGGACCTGGCTGTTTTGTCAGGCTTTTGGTGAGGGGTAGGGGCGAGATGGGGGTGGGGTTTTTTCCCCACATATTGTATTTTTAAATTGTTTTAAAATTTTTGTATTGTTTTTATTGAATGTTGTTCACCATCCTGGGTTGCACTGAGGGCAGGAGGGGCGGGATATAAATTTTAAATAAATAAATAAATAAATAAATAAATTAAATAGCCCACTTTTAGAGCAGACACAACCATGCAGGTCCACCCATGAACCATGCATCCCAACACTTGTCTGAAGGTGGTGTGTTGCGTGTTCCAGTTTCCCGCGCAGCATCCACTCATGGCCGTTTATGGGGCATGGAGTGTCCCATGTGGGGAAAGGCAAGAAAGTGCGTGGGGACACGCGTCCCCTGCACAGGTGAATTGGAGTGTCCCCCCCGCACCAGTGGACGGGTCCATCGCCGGTCATCTCCCAGGTCCTGCCCACAACCCTGCTGGGAGCTCTCTTACAACCTGTTAAAGGTCCCCAGCTGGTCATCTCCCTGGTCCTGTCCACAGCACTGCTGGGAGTTCTTAAAGAAAGTGTGTGAAATACTGCATTGGCTCAAAGCACAATAAGCTCCTATTGCGATGCACGAGAGAGGAGCCAACGCCATGGAGGACAGCTGCTCAGACAGCAGCTTCTGCAGCTTCTTGCAGCAGCTTCTTGCATGTCCTGCCGAGTATACACCTCCATTGTAGCCCAGGACTGCCAGCAGCTACAGCGGCTGCACCGGTTCTTGGGCACTGGCTGCTGCAACTTCTTGTTTCCATGGTCTCTGTGGCTGCGTGTCATGGCAGGGGGCGAGCAGTTGGGCAGGGCTTGGGGTGGGGAGTATTGCCGGTCTGAGGGAGGGAGAGGAAACTGCTGTGTATATGAATTGTTTGCAGGCCTCCTGTGTGGACAATGGCAGCTCCTAAGGTGGCCGTCATGTCCAGTGGACATGACGGCCACCTTAGGAGCTGCCCATTGGAATCCCTCCCCACACACTCGACCTGAGTGGGTGTCCAGTGTTCGTTCCTCTCAGCGTACATGGACACACACACACGCCCCTGTGCTTATTTAAAAACAGTCAAAGCCTCCAAAGGGCTTCTCCTGGTACAAACTAGGTCCCCCCAAAATTCAGTTATAGAGAGAGGCCCTTTCCAGGCGCCTTAACTATTTATTTATTTATTTATTTATTTATTTATTTTATTTATTCAATTGGATTTCTTGGCTGCTCCCTCCTGCTATAGCACCTCAGGGCGGCTCACAACATGAGTTAGTTACTACCTGTTCTCCGCAGTCAAAGTCCCTCTGCTGCAGTTTCTCCGTGGGTGAGGGACTGGTTTGACTCAGTCCTTCTATGGGCCCCTTCTGGAGCTTTGGCCTCTTCTCTGAGGCTTGGCTTGGCTGCTTGCATAGATCTGCACAGCTAGCCAGCTTCCTGTATACTCACAAAACTGCTCCCCCCATCTCTGCTGAGTTCCTTCAGTATTATAGGCAGCTGTTCCCTGTCAGCTGACCCTAATAGACTTTTGCAGCCTCAGTCCTTGAAGGAGAAGTGCTCCAATTCCCAGACCCAATGTCTAAGACAGCTTTCCACATGTGACTGTCACAATCACAATCTAAGTTATGTCAGTATCTGTTCAGAATACATACTGATGTAATTCAGGTTTGGATACTTTGTCTCTTATCTGTACCTGAGAAAGTGAATTTATTTCCTTGCACTCATGTATATGAAACTCATGCCAAATTGTTTTAAAAAATACAAATTTGAGAGAGGAGTTGTCTGGGAAGTTAGATTTTTCTGTGCTTGCTAATCTCATGCGGAATGCAGGGTTGTGGAGGTTGATTTTAGAAATCTGTAGTGAATATTGTAGTAGTGTGTTATCAGAGGAAGCAGAAACCAGGGTCTATATGTAATAAAAAGAGATACATGTTTGGTATGTCTTATTTTATTTTAAGGGCCCTTCATCACTATTTCCCCCCCAAAACATATGGTGATGCCCAACTTAGTACAACTGGCAACTCACCCTGAGTGTTAGGGGAAAGGGCAGGATAGAAATTTGAATAAATAAATAAAAATAAATAATTAATGAATCTCCTTTTATCATGAAGCTAAAATTGCATGATTTTTGGTTCCCTCGGTTTGAGAAATATTTTTCAAGGGTCAAGTTTTTGGAAGGCGGGAACAGTCCAGCCCCCTTCAGGTGTCTCAAGTGGGAAACCAAAAAATGAAGCACCCAGAGTGCAGCTAAAATTGCAGTATTGAAGTTAAATCATTCATTTCACTGCCCACTAATTCCTTCTGAGGCAAGCATTTCAGCTTTGAACAGCCCGTTGTGAATGACAGCTCCTCTCAGTCTTGACATTGCACCCAAATAACTTTTGTTTAGTCGGTTCTTCTTTAAATCTTTATTCTGGTTTGGTTAAAACAAATGGCAGATCTCCCTCTGGCTGCATTAGACCAGGAGTTAGACCCCCACTGAACTAGCTTAGTAGCTGATTTATGGTTTTGAACCCCACCAAATTCAGGTATAAATTCTGAAATGAGAAGACCAAGTTGGCTTGTAGATGTCATCTACCTTTTCAAGTGCCATTGTAATGTAAGTTCTTTACATGCTGGTCTTTCTTACATCTGTATACTTAATTGACATTGTCATAGACACATTCTTTCCCCATTTACTCTTTCAGAAAAGAGTCAAAGATGTGATATCTCCAATTGTGTTTGAAGCCACATACAGCCTTGGAAAACATGTGATAAAGAAGGAGGAGAAGGAACTACCTGCTCTCCAGCCTGTACTCCGTTGGAAAAAGGGTCAGAAGATCGCCCAAAGGAATCAGGTCAGACTCTGACTGGTTTGTTTTAAAATGACTTTGTGAAAAGTAAAGGTGGCAGAAGATGCTGCCTATTTTTGAACTATCACCTGACTTGACCACATTTGAATGTGCAGAGCAATAGCAGATCCTGAAAGCTTACTGTTTCCTTGCTGCTTTAGTTCACGTTTCAGGCTGTGCTTTTGTAAATGTAATGTATGCTGTTGAAGAAATAGAAGTTTATCTAATTAGGTGCTCTCCCCCCCACAATTCCCACTACCAGTGCAGATCGACTGGTGGAAGTATAGAAGTGCAGACAAGGTGCTGGTGAACATTGGTGTTTTTGCCACCATACTGCTTGGCAGAACTTCTATGAGCGAAGTTTAGATAATAAAGCACTAAAACAATGCAGACTACTCCCTGATACTCTGTGCTCTGATTGGTGCTGCCCTTCCTGATTCTGTATCAGTTTTGAGAATGGTATTTGTTGTAGTTTTTGAGAAAATGTGTGTATAAATAGCCATGCCCGATTAGGGTTCAGATCTCCTTTCATTCAGTGAAATAGGACTTTTGCCATTGCCTCTACTTGGACAAAGTGTAGCCCCGTAGTTATCAATCACACATTCTTCAGGAAGCAAAGAGGTTTTAAACACACGCACACACCGAAACCAAAGAATCCAGTCTTCATAGAATGACGATCTGGCTTTTGTTTAAATGTAACACACTTATCTGGAAGAATTTCAGATTTAAGAGATTTGTCAAATATACCTTTTCACCTATTGTTGGAAAGGTTATATTAGACTGTGTAGTCAGTGATTTGTCTCATCATCTAAAAACAATAACTCTAACTTATGGCAATAATGATGTGACTTTAAAATTTCCATGGTGCTCAAACCCACAGGCCTCCAAGTACCTACAAAATAATCTGAAACATTCAGTTAAGGATACTTCAGAAGACCAATGCATACAAATGTGTGTTTTGACATGATGATTGCCCAATGACCATTAGCTCTTACATTGTAAGATATGCAGTATTTATATATTTGCATATTATTTTGGAAAATAAATTTTAGAAAGAGTAATTCAATCCAATATGTTTAGAGTTATGTACTGGTATGGCCATTTTACTATATGTATTTGAATATTATACCCTTGCAGAGTGGAGAGCACTCCCACCTACAGTACATAAATCATCCGTGGCTGAAAATTCAATCCATTGTTTATGTTAAACTTTTTTGACCTTTTACCGCTGCATTTAATCTGCAAAGGTCAACTCTAAGCCTAGGGGCATGGTGTCAGATCTATATTAAAATTCCTAGATATAGAAATTATGAAATACAGAAAGAAAAACATTTTGAGAATTTTGCTGACTTGTTTTCTTCTGTAATTTGGATGGAAAGAAAATTAGTTTAACATTTTTTTCCCATGTGCTTTCCAGATGTTGCTCCTAGCAGTTGAGGAAGATGAGGTTTTTGAGTTGAGTGTGACTATGGTTCTGTGTTGCCCAGGAAACGGGACTCCAGTATGGCAGTTCCAATGATAAAATCCTGATTGACTGGCCTCTGGGAATTAGAATTGTATGGCTGCATACAGTAGCACTCTGTAACTCTCTTAAATATCCTTTCATATTTGTCAAGGTTTGGTTAAAAAAAGACTTGTAAACCTTGGGTGAAAACTAATGTGATGGGTCCTGAGCACCACCATGGACTGACCCAGTCCAGCGATGGACCGGCACTGTGGTCAGGATTCGGCAACACCCCTGAACTGACTTGATGAGGGCCTGGCCACTGGGAAGGGCAGGGAGCTGGGCAGATATGCGGCCGCCCTGCCCCGCACGGCATGCAGCACCCCCCCCTCAATAGGCGGCTATGACAACCAATGACAGCTATCATGGCACCTCTCCCCCACCGCCACACCAGACCACGGTGAGTAAAGCAGGCTTTCAGACGTGAAAGTCTACTTTGCTCTAGGTCTGGCAGCCGGATCCCGACCATGGTGGGGGCTAGCCTGGGCTGTGATGTGGGGATTTCCCCTAGTCACAGTCCAAGCTAGCCACCAGACCAGGGAAACATCTAGTGGGTGCTTCTCCACGTGTCAGTGGCCCCCAGTTTAATCTGAGCTAAAGAGGGTTAAATTGTGCCACCATCAGGTTGGAAAACACTGCCTTGTCGGATAAAGATTAACAGTAATCCAAATTCTAAATTTAGTTTAAAAATTTCAAAAATGGCTAATGATTTTTGGTTTCCTCAGTTTGAATTTTTTTTTTCCCCCCCAACGGTCAGGTTTTCAGAAGGAAGGAACTCAGCACTTTCTGACAATCTGGCCCTTTTGAGGTATCTCAAGTGGGAAACCAAAAGCTGAAGTACCCCAAGTAAAATTTAACCATTAAACATAATACACCATTAGATTCTTGTGGTGTGTGTTTATGTAATATTGACCTGCGATCCACCAATTACTCCAGAGCAGTCCCATTGCTTTGGAGGTTGACTGAAAGCCAGTCCACACAACCTCATTATTAACTTTCGGTTGGAGCCCCCCTGCAGTATGGAACCACAGTGATTCATGATGAACAACTTAGTGGTAGGGCACAGCCAGCCATGCAAACCTATACTTCCTTGATGGCATAATCCCATTCACGGGATCCTTGTGGAATTGTCTGTCTCTTAAGTTATTTTTTCACATAGAGCAGCAGTTGAGCCCCACACTGCTTACTTGGTAATTATGGCAATAACACAATGATCAATGCAGGGACATTGCATAAACATGGATTTATTCTTCTGTTTATTCACATGTATATTTAAAAGTGACTATAATGGTAGTCTATAAAAGTGACTATAATGGTATTGCAATATTTGTATAAAATTACAAGGAGTAGTTTCAAATGAGTTGTATTTATATATTGGTGGCTGTTTGGCTCAGGAAGATGCTCTCATTTCGAATACAATTTGCCCTGAAATGAAATCATAATATGGTTAAAAATAGCCACTTCAAATGGGTTCGAGCAAATGGCTGTTAATTGGAAAATACCCTTGCAAAAGGACACAAGTCAAGTGTGAGACTTCTCTGATGAATGCAGATTCTCTCTTCAACACTTTTCATCAAGGAGCTGCCTCTGATTTTACAAAATGAAATAAAATGCAATTAAGCTGACCTCAGGAAGTGCCTGGCAAAGGGAGTCTAACGTGTGACTGCACAGTGACTTGATGTGTTGTGTTTGCATGTGTAGAACTAAGACTTGCTATATACAGTAATTAGTTGTTGGAAAAGCTATAGTTAAGGAATATGTCTGTGCGTATCTATGGATATTGATACCATTTAAAATTGTTTGGTGGAAAAGCTGATTAGACGGAGAAGATGCCAAACTGCGCTGGCTGGGTGTGGTTAATTAATTAATTCTCTCTTAGATCATAAGCTCTAAGATGTGGTTGGTAAGAGAGAGAAAGCCAGGAAAATTTCTCAAAGTTGAAACATTGTGGGGTTTAAAATCATTCTTTTTAAAAACAGTCTTTTCGTGAGCTGTCATGCCTTTTCCTCATCATGCCCTCCCTACTTAAGAGAAACTGATGCCCCAGTAGAGGGGGAGACAAGTTAAGATTTTGATTTTAAATCATTTCAAGTGACTGTGACATTTATCTTCAGAAATGTATTTTTATGCATGTTGAAAAATAACCAGAGACTAGTGCTGGGATGGGAACCTCTGTTTTGTGGGCCAAATCTGGCCCATTGCTGTTCCTCATTTCACCCCTTTTCAGTTCCTGGAACTGGTCCATGGATCTAGTTCCTACCCTCAAGCACTGAAAGAGTGAGCTTGAGAATAAGACAGCAGAGATGAGGGTATGCACTCAAAGATAGGGGATGGCTTTGTGGCATAAATCCATGATCCGGGGTAGGCAAAATTCCCAACTTCAATAGCCATGTACCAAAGTCTTCATATGACTTAGAGCCACAAGACACACATGGCTGAAATGCTTCAAGAGTGCAGCCAGACGAGACAGACTGGGAAGGCTACTGCACTTCAGGTAGCCTTACACCTCCCTAGGCAAACGAGCCACACGATGCAGTGGCTGGTGTGCCCAGGGCCTGCCAGAAGATCCCCCCACCACAGTGCAGGGGGGGCAGCTGGTTGCTCTTTGACATGTCCATAGAAAAATTCCAAGGAAATTCCAAGGACGTGTCACGGAGCAGCCTAACCCTAACTGAGGTGAGGCGAGGCAGGGGAACCCGTGTGACGGGGCACGTTGGCTCTGCCACAGGAGGTACAGTGCTGTGGGCCCGTGAGTGATGGGTGTGGTCACATCATGGCCAGGGATGGCCGCTCAGTCTGGCCGGGCTGATTGAGAGGAGAGAGAACCCAAAGGAGTGTGCACATGGCCCTCTCCCTGCCCCAACAAACAGCTAATCGGAGAAGAAAGGGCCCATAGGAGCATGCACTGGAGCTCCTCTGGGCCCGTCCTCAGCTGATGTGCTGTTGGAGTGGGGAGAGGCACATGCACACTCTCCTCTGGGCTCCCCCCCGATCTACTGTTTGTGGGGTAGATCGGGAGGAGTGGAGTCTGTGCTCTTCCCAGGCTCCCCTCTCCCCCAGTCCCCCTAACTGACAGCTGATCATAGGAGAGGGGGCCTGGGAAGAGGGTGCACACACTTCCCAAACTCCCCTTTCCTATCAGCTGTCAGGCAGGGGGAAGGAGCACGCACCTTCTCCCCACCAACCACTGCCTATCAACGGCAGGCCTGATCTTGCGTCTCTAAAGAGTCTAAGCCTCCTGGCCATGACAGCAAGTCTGACAAGCCTGCCTGCCCAGGTTCCCTGCCACTGTGTGGCCGGCTCCCCATGCTTTCCATGCAGCGTAGCAGCGGTGATTGCCCACCACGAGGCCAGTGGGGATTGGGCTCCTGCCATGTGGCTGCACCCCAAGGCTGAGATTTGCCTCTCCTGTTTTGTGATTAGCTAGTGGTATTAGTGCTGCAGCCCCAGCTGCTGAGATTCTGAAGAGCATCTGTGATTCAGCTGCTGAGATTCAAGTACATCGAAGTAAAACCTAGGGTCATTAAGTCGGGTCCCAGGACCAGTCCTAGCCAAGAGCCACACTTGAACTGCCTGAGAGCTGCATGTGGCTCCCAAGCCACAGTTTTGCCACTCTTGAGCTAGACCATCTCCTTTGTTTCCCCATCCTGAGCATGTGACATGCCCCTTAAGTGCCCTTACCCCATCTCCTGTCTGGTCCTTGGAGCTTTTACTAATTTTCACAGTGGCCTGTTCCATCAGCAATGCATCCTCTGAAATTAGACTGCAGTATCCCAAATCCCACAAATAGTGAAATAAAACTGCTTTGTATCATGTGGATGGATACACCACCTTTCTTAATGCAACCATACTCACCCAAACTCTCTCTTTATAGTGCTACTGAATTTAAGCAGCTGTCCAAGTCAAACAATGCATGAACTATAAGGGACTTGCTATAGGAGAGTACATTAGTAGGTGTGAGAGGACTTTATTTCTATTCCTGTCTTTTCACCTACTTTAGTATAACTTCAAAGACATCTCTGCATCTCAGTTGCTCCATCTGTAAAATGGGGGAGAAGGGCAAGTGTAGACTGATTTTGTGAGCTGGCCTGGAAGGGATATTTTGTTCCCTAGAATAAAAGGAGAGCATTTTCTTTTAAAATCTCTAATTTATTTTCTGTACTGGTGATAATGGGACTGCAATATTAGACATTAGCTTGAAAGTGACCTTATTGATTATTTATAGTACTCCATGTTTTCTGCTCTGGAGCTACTCAGCAACCACAATTTCTTTTGGATCTTTCCTCACAGTTCATTGTAAACCAGTCTTTCTGTAATAAAATTATTTAATGCCTAAAAAGAGGAGAGAGCAGAGTGGAGAGGACAGGTCAATGGCGGGCAAACTGTGGGTTGTATGTCACTCCCTATGGATCAGCCTGCAACCTTCCTTATCCTGGAGATCTACAATCTGTCCCAGGCTGAACAGGACCCAGTTACGAAGGTCAGGCTTATGCCACCTACCCCATTGTCGAAGCACCCCCTAATAAAGACTCAGACACCAAAGTTGGGTTAACACTTGGCCACACTCTTTATTAAAACCCAATCATAACGAATGAACGACGACTGGTGGGGACAGTTGCACCAAGCAATTTTGGGTCCAGTATGCTAACGAATATCTAAACTTATTAACTCTTATACTGCCCTGGATGTGCCTTCCAGTGTCAGTACCCATGAGGCAAACAGTCCCCTCCTTTAGCAGCACAACTGCAAATGGCCGAAAGGAGGGACAAGCCCAACTGTGGGCCTGAGTAAGGAGTCTCGTGCCCGCAGGGTGTGAAGACAGTGTATGTCCCTACTCACCCTGCTAAGACACCTCTCCCAGGGTCGTGACCCCAGTGCATGCTGTGCCCCGCATTACACCCGAGGTCACCTCCCCATCTCTTAAGGAGATGACTCAATATCTTAACTTATTCCTATTTAACCTATAATAGCATACTGGACCCCTGCCACAAAGGGGTGGTCAATCAGAACCACCCTGACCCCCCACCGCCTCAAAATTATTATTATTATTATTATTAACAAACATTTATATAGCGCCAGCAGTGTACATGGCACTTTACAAAGTAATAAAATAGACACGGTCCCTGCCCCTAGGGCTTACAATCTGAGCGACAGGAGCTGGGGGAGAGACATAGGAAGGGGAACAGAGGGAGAGACAAGGGGTCTAACATTCATGAAGATGCGAGGTCTCAAGTGCACGTACTTGGCTTGGTTACGATGAGAATGACAGCAGGCAGGTCCATGTTGCAAGGATAAGGGTAAACCGATCGTAGGTATAGGAATAGTGGCTCAGCAGGATAAAGAGTCAGACAGAGCAGAGCGAAAGAGGTGAGTTTTAAGGAGAGATTTGAAGGTATGAAGGGAGGGGGCAAGGCGGATGTGGACAGGGAGGGAGTTCCAGGCATGGGGGGCAGCAAGTGAGAAGGGACGAAGGCGCTTAGGGGAGCAGGGAAGGCGTGGAAGGGTGAGAGAAGGGACAGAGGAGGAGCGAAGTGCACGGGCTGGAGTATGGAGGGCGATAAGTGCAGAGAGGTAGGGGGGAGCAAGGTTGTGAAGAGCTTTATAGGTGAAGACTAGGAGCTTGTGCAGGATTCGTTCAGGAAGGGGAAGCCAGTGAAGCGAAGAGAGGAGGGGCTGCACATGGTCGAAGCGACTGGCGAGGTAGATGACCCTGGCAGCAGAGTTTTGGACAGAGATGAGGGGAGAAAGGTGAGACCGGGGAAGGCCAGTGAGAAGGAGGTTACAGTAATCGAGGCGAGAGATGACCAGAGCATGAACAAGAGTTTTGGCAGACGAGACAGAGAGAAAAGGGCGAATCTTAGCAATGTTATGGAGGGAGAAGCGACAGGATTTAGCAACAGAGTCAATGTAGGGTTTAAAAGAAAGGGCTGAGTCAAAGATGAAGCCTAGGCTACGGGCTTGGGGGACAGGCAGGATGGTGACTCCATCAATAGTTATTGACAGTGAGGAAGGAGAGGAAGGATGAGGGGGGAAGATAAGGAGTTCAGTTTTAGCCATGTTGAGTTTGAGTTGACGTTGAGACATCCAGGTAGAGATGTCAGAGAGACAGTTGATGAGACGAGCTTGAACAGAGGGAGAGAGAGAGGGAGTAGAGAGATAGAGTTGAGTGTCATCAGCATAGAGGTGGTATTGGAAGCCATGGGAGGCAATGAGTTTGCCTAAGGATGAGGTATAGATCGAGAAGAGGAGAGGGCCAAGAACAGAGCCTTGAGGAACACCAACTGAGAGGGGGAAGGAGGAGGAGGTGGAGTTGGAGAGAGACACATTAAAGGAGCGGTCAGAGAGGTAGGAGGAGAACCAGTTATGGACAGAGCCACAAAAGCCAAGGGAGTGAAGGGAATCCAGCAAGAGTGAGTGGTCAACAGTATCGAAGGCAGCAGAGAGATCAAGGAGGACAAGAATGGAATAGAGACGTTTAGATTTAGCCACCAGAAGATCGTTGGTAATCTTAGCCAGAGCATTTTCAGTAGAATGAAGGGGGCGGAAGCCAGATTGGAGGGGGTCAAGGGAGGAGTTGGAGGATAGGAAGTCAAGGCAGCGGGAGTAGACAATAGGGATTCCAAATGCCCAGCAAGGGCAGCCAAATATATATTGTTTCCCACTTGGGATGAATGAACCCCGTCTTGTCGATAGAGCTCGGGTCGAGTTGTCACTATTCCTGGGTGTTTAATGACCATCCCACCTAAGCTTGTTACCCATTTTCCTATTTCTCCATTAATGTTCCTTCTGGTTTTGTCCACCCTACCTGGTTTCTCGGCCCTGGCCCAATTCACCCTCGGTACCCAATTTGTCCAAATTATATGTAAGCCTTTAAATTTGTGTCTAATCAATAACAGGTCCCTCTTAATTTGAATTATCAAATTCACACCTTTCCTATCTGTCAGATCATTTTTGCCCAGGTGGATCACTAGAATATGTGGTATGGGGAAATTGCTTGATTCAAACAACAGCGGAAGCAGTTGGTTCCACCACATGCCACTCCGCCCTCTCCACCTAATACGTGCACATGCAGCCAAGCCCAGATGCAATCCCCATGGGGTCTGTGAGGAAGCTCTGCTGGTCCAACGCACCATGCACACCTCTCGTCGTTCGGCCACCGGAGCCCCGCGTCCTGGCAATAAACAATGTTCGTATTAGTTCCTTATGTCCTGACATATTTTTTAAAATGCATTAGACTACCATCTGCCTACTGCCTTGATCGCTTCATCTGGCAACCCTGCTGCTGCTGCAGCTGTGGCCACCCCAATCCTAAACGAATGCAATCTAAACTCTCGAGCCAGCAAACCTAACTGGTTGAGTGCTGTACGTAACAGTGCAGTAAATTGGTGGCTGGTCATACTGCTTCCTTGTTTGTGAATAAACAAGTAACCCTGACACTGTGGTCGGATATCAAGGTACCATCTCAACTGCAATACAGGGCAGATCGTTTCTATGTCACTCTTGAACAATTCAACCATGTGCCCTCTGCCCCTCTGGTCTGTCTTGGAATGTCTCAACCACAACATTACTTGCCCTGGGGCCCAGTTGATGTCCTCTACTGCCAATGCTTGATCAGAGTCGACCTTACTTGATGTTGTTACCACTTCGCCGATTCGAAACCCTCCGAAAGATGTAATCACATAAGCTGTTGTAAATAATTGCACCTCAAAGGAATCGTAACATATCTCGGGAAGGGCCCCAGCCACTCTGACCAATATAGGCGTCGTGATGGGTGCTCTAATGTGCATTGGGGGGACTGCTCTTCTAGACCATGCCTCAAACATTTGTTCCAAATAAAAACCCTTATCCGGTGGGGGAAATCCCCAGAGTCTATTCGCGTATTTCAGGGCTGCCACTTTTCCGGCAATAGTGCCAACTGCCGACCCATTATCCTTTAGTGCCATTGCAAACTGTATAACTTCTGGTTTAGTAATGGGGAACCCTGTCCCCCACCCCTTCCTTGCCCTAAAGGATGGAAATTTGCGCAAAGCCCTACCATAAGCCGTCTGGGTTCTAGGGGCAAGGGATCCTTGAATGATGTCCTGCAATTTTACCTCCCAAGGCTCCATATCTCTGGTAGCAAGGGATCCGGGGTAGCTCTGGCCTCTAGTGTCAACTCCCAGAAGCGGATCATCTGGAACCGAGAAAGGGCATCGGCTATGCTATTATCGATTCCCGGAACATGTCTTGCCTTGAACAATATGTTGTTTTTTAAACACCTCATAACGAGGGTCAGCACGAGGCTCATTACCCTCTCAGATCATGATGAGAGAGTGTTGACTACGTGCACCACCGCTAGGTTGTCACACCAAAATAGGACCGCTCGATTGGCAAATTGCCTCGACCACAGTAAAACCGAATCCCTGACCACCAGCCGCATCTGAGTGCACTTGCAAATTTGCCTGTATTAACCACTTCTTCCTCCAAAAACTCACCCCGTTGAATTCATCAAGGAACTGCAGCCATACACCCATGTCAAGTCTAATCTCTCGGGTCACTCGTATCCAGTGATGGGGCGCCTGGTCCCCCCTTAACCTGGTGTATAGCCTAGATAGGAAAGCCCTTCCTGGTGCCACTACCCGCCATGCAAAATTTAGGCCGCCAATCAGTGACTGTAGTGCTCTGACCGTGATCTTACGTGCTGCCAAACACCCCTTTATTTTGTCCCTCAAGGCCCTTAACTTCTCCAGGGGTAATCGCAAAGTTGACATCTCTGTATCGAGTTCGATGCCCAGGTACGTGAGTTTTGTTGCCGGCCCCTCTGTTTTTTCTGGAGCTAACGGGACGCCTAAGTCGTGGGCCACCTCTTGAAACAACCGCAGGGCGGTGGTTCATTCATCCACCGCCGGGCGGCCCATTAACAAGAAGTCGTTGATGTATTTTGTTACATCCCCAGCCTGCATTCTTTGCCTGAGGACCCACTCCACCAAGGAACTAAATTGTTCGAATGCCGAGCAGGATATGGAGCACCCCATTGGCATTGCTTGGTCATAATAATACAACCCTTCAAATTTGAAACCTAATAGGTGGAAACTGCTTGGATGGACTGGGAGGAGGCAAAAAGCTGACTTGACGTCGCATTTCGCCAGGAGGGCTCCCCTACCCATGGCTTTCACTTTTTCCACTGCTGTGTCTAATGATGCATACCTAACTGCTGTTAGTTCCTTAGGTATTTCATCATTTACTGAGTTTCCCCGTGGATATGACAGGTGATGTATCAAACGATACTCACCCGCTGCCTTTTTTGGCACTATACCTAATGAAGAGACTACTAGGTTGGACATGGGGGGTTGACTGAATGGGCCTACTACCTGGCCTTCCCATACTTCCTTTTCTATTTTTTACTTTACAACGCCCTCAAAACCATGCACAGATTTTAAATTCCTCGCTGTTCCCCGCTGTGGCACTATAACTGCTGGAATAAGGAATCCCTGTCTAACCCCCCCCAACGACACAAGCCACTTCCTCGTGGTTGGGGTGCCCCTTGAGTGCTGTTTCCAAGCACTCAATTTTGATTGGAGTCGGTCCCTTTTGCAGGACGGGCTCCAGTCGTGGGTCCCTGCCCACCTTTTCCGTTTCCAGGACCGTGACCATATCTCCATCTTCCCCCTTTTTGTTTGGGACGGAAACAGTTGGTTGCTGGGTGCCCCTCCCCCCCTCCGCAATTCGAACACCTGTGACGAAATCTACAGTTTCCTCGATTGCATTGGCCCACCTGGTTGTATTCCCAACACGGGCCGGGTTCTCCTTGAAACCCCTTTTGGCTCTCTGCGAAATGTGTCATTCGCTGGTGCGACACCGCCTCTTACCAGGGGGTGGCCACTGTCTGCTCGTGGCGCATTGGTGGAGTCGATCATGCACTCTAGCCATAGATCAGGTGCATGAGCGTCCCAATGGAGTCCTGGTGTGTTGGCTTCCCTATGACGAAACGCCTCGTCATAGCGCAACCAAGCTCCCGCTGGCCTTGTACCGTAAGCCCTGCGCACTATATCAGAATACTTGTGCAATTTCAAACCTCTTCCTGGGTCAACCTGCAGGATGACACCCATGTAAATTGCAAATGCGATGGTCCAGTTTGCCCAATTGCGATCGGCCTTTGGACGGCGAAATTTCTCTTTCTCCTTTTCATCCTCGTGGTCAGTGTGATCCACTATCGGGTCACTGAACAACAGGGTGAAAAGATCCACGTACTTGCCTTTTAGGATTTTCTCTTTCATGGCCGGGAGGAGGTGTTCCCCGAACTGTGCTGCCACACTAGGGATAGCCCCCCCCGGGGGGGGGAAGGGAGGACGGCTGGCTGCCCTGACTGTCGGGCTTCCAACCTCCCCAGCCGTGGTAACAGTGCCCGAACCGGAGACTCCTACCGGCACCACCGCAGTTGTGCCCCCTCTTTCAACTGCCCCCACAGCAGCGTTTGCTGCCGAGGTGAGGCTCTGGGGAACTGCGGGTGTGACCCACACCCATGACCCATTCATATAAGCTAACTGTGGTGCCCCTGCCTGAACTACCGTGGCTGGGAAGCTGGTGGCCTGAACCTCAAGTGGATGTCTGCTGGTGTCCACTGGGGGCACATCCACTCTCTGCTGCCGGAGCCCCATTCCGTCCCCTGCCATGCCCTCAACCTGTCGTGTCCCCCACGCGGTGGCTACTCCCCTGGCCTTGTGCTCACCTCGAGTTGGGATCACACTGCAACCTCCCCGCTCGTAACTGGCCACGGGCTGCCTTGTCATGGGCGGTGCCAACTGCTCACTCCTGTCCCCATAGAGTTCTGCCTCCAGAGCCAGGATCCTGCGCCACACCTCGGCGTCAGCAGGTCCATCCGTCTGTCCTGGGCCGTGGGTCCTCCTTCTGCTCGATGGCGGTGGTTCTTCACTGGCTGTGGATACACCAACTCCAGGCCCGCCAGGCCTGTAGGCCTGCCCTCTTGTTATATTCCCTGCCCCCTGATGGTACAGTGCCATCCCCGGCACTCCGTCTGTATCCCCGATGCCCAGCTCCCTGCCACCTTGAGGGGTGTGTGTGGGAGCTCCTCCCTGCAATAGGAACTGCTGGGTGGCCTCTGTTTCCCATGGCCGGGTTGCCTCCCTCTCAACCCCTTGGTCGGGGATTCCCCTGTTGGGGCCAGCGGGATTCATGCTGGGCCCTGGTTCCTGCTGCTGAGTGGGAAGGGTGGCACACATTTTGTTCCTGATTCTCGCCTTCTTGGGGGGGCTGCGCCATGTTGGGGTGTCCTACTCCCCCAATCCCATCATGGTATCGCGCAGGGGGGGTTACTACCCGCCCCTGACGCTGTACTGCCTCCTGCACCCTGATTGGGGTAGGCCCTAACAGGCCAGTCTCTTGTCCTGCAACGCTGCCCGATGGCTCCATAAGAGGCCCGGGACTCCCATCTCCCTGTTCAACCGCCGCCCCTAAGAAACCCCCACCGTGTGCCTCCACGCGAGTTTGCTCCCTCATGCGAGCCTCACATTTCCTGAGGCGCGTGAACATTACCGCCCTGGTGGGGAGGGGTTCCCCATTCATCCTGTTGCTATCTCCTCCCAGCTGCCCAGTGTCATCCCTCCGTGATCGCGTGGCCGCTGGGGCCTTGCTCTTGATGCCCTTCCTCCGGGCCTTCCCCATTGTGCCGCACGCGGGATGAGTCCCCCCTCCTGGAGCCTGACAATCCAGCAGCAAGGGATTCTTGCTGCTGACTCGTCGCCTCCACGTGGTTGAATGCTGTTGTTTGTGGCTCACAGGAGGCTTGCCCCGCCTAAAAGGGGCGTGCCTCCAAACCCCCCACGCAGCGCAACGAGCGCATGTGCCTTCAGGGCGGCTGCCCGACAGCCTACTATACTGCCGCAGTGGACCCTTCTAACAGGCCTCCGCTGCGTGGTCCCTTAAACGAGTCTCCTGCCAAGCGGCGGAAAAAAGGTGTGGGGGTGGGGCTCGACAATTAGCCCGTCACCGCCATTTAGGCGGTGAAGGGGCCTTTGGATTCATCCTGGTTTGGGTTGCAGACTGACTAGGAGTAACCTCACTCCTTGAAGAACACCATAACATTTCAGCACTTTGCAAGGAGTGGGACTACATCTTAAGTGGACACTGAAGTAGAGTCCTGATAGTAATACTCCTCTTTCTGACACTCACCAACTCTTGTTGGGTCCTGTGAAATCAGGGATTCTAGAAGGGAAGGAGGATACATTCACATTGGGCCAGACTTTAAAAGACCTTGCCATCGGAGGCTTAGGTCAGGCTTGTTGTGTTCAGTAAGTGCTGAGGTGAAGTGTTTGAAGGCTAGATCTGTGGCCCTCTAGATTGTAGCTTAGATTGTACATCACTGGAGCAGGCTGTAGAACTCTACCCTACTTTTAATGTTTCCTATATAAGAATCAAACTTTAATTTCACTTTGGAAAGTGGTCCTACAATTCCTCTTTCCTTGTTCAATGAAAAGTGTTTTTTCCTTTAGGTTGGGTGGGATCCATAATGCACTCATTCCCACCCACATCTGCTTCACACCCTGTTCTTGATGTAGAGTTCAAGGGGTCAGAATTGACCCTAAGCTAGCAATGACTGGGCACTCTCCATTCCAGGAAATCTGTGACCCCACCCTGAGTTATAGTACATCTGGATCCAGCCAAGCTTGAATTTGCCTGGTTTTTTTGAATGGAAAAGAGGAAAGGTTTATAAATCTGGAGCCAGTTTATATCTAAATTTGAACAACATTTCTCCAGATGTATGGTAACCCTATAATGGCTGTCTTTAGTTAACTTTCTTGAAAATGGATTTAGCAATGATCGCTGACTCTGGTATATGACATGTGTTTTGCTCTGCTTATTTTCATACAATAGCAGGTTAGATCAGTGGTTTCTAACCTTTTCCACAGCCTTTGTATAGCAAAAACCTTTCCTGTAGCATTTAACAAGGATGTTTCTGACCAATAGGTTGAGATTTCATTAACTGAAAAACTCATTGACCGGTAGTATGTGAATAAAGAGCTCATAATAATAGCCCACCATCACATTAGGGCACAGAAATTAGATAACTTGCTTGTGCACAATTTTATGATATTTGTGGGATAACTTAATTAATTCTCATGATGTGTTGGTACCAGTGGGGCCCCTGATCTGAAGAAGCTGTTGCTGCTTAATGCGAGGTCAGTGGCAAATAAAATATCAGCCATTTTTGACCTTATTCAGGATGAGGCCACTGACTGCAATGCAGGAGAGAGACCTGGCTGGACGGGGAATCTGGGCCTGTCTTGTCCCAGGCAGTGCCAGCCAGGTACTTGGTTCAGCATCAGCCTAGAGCTGAGGGGGTGGAGTGGCGGTGATCTGTAAATACACCTCCTTGGCTTTTCGTTGGTATCTAGTGCCTGACTCATGCAATATATACTGTGTGTCCACCTGGGGTTGGGTTTGGCCAGGGATAGTTTGGAGATTCTATTGGTGTACTGACCACCCCACTGCACAGTTGATTCCCTGACTGCTCTAGCCAATCTGGTCTTGGAGGTGGTGTTGAAATCACCTAAACTAATTGTTTTGGGCCACGCTGAGACTGGCCTATTAGGGGTGGAGCAGGAGTTCATGGCTGCCATGTCAACCATGGGCCTATCCCAGATAATAGTTGGCCTCACATATGAGGCGGGACACACATTGGATTTGATGTTTCGTACCAGCCTGGAAACAGGGGTACCGATTATTGGGAGTGGTGTTGCAACACTATTGTCATGGTCAGACCATTACCTGCTGAAGACCCCGATCTCTTCCCTTCTATTTCCTTGTTGGTAGGGCGGAGACCAGTTAAGTTGGTCCACCCCCAGAGACTGATGGATCCAATTGGTCCAGAACTCTCTGGGGAATATACCCAGTGACCTTGATGACTACTCTGTCGATGGCCTGGTCCCTTTGTGGAATGACAGTCTGACCATGGCCATTGGCACGGTTGCACCCAGGCGTCCGCTCCCACCACTGCAACAGCACAGGTCCGCCTGGTATACTGAGGGCCTGAGGCAGTTGAAGCACGAGGGTAGGCGGTTGGAGCGCACGTGATGCTCGACTCTTGCTGAAGCTGACTGATTGCAGCATAGATCATTTTTGAAGGACTATGCTGTGGCTGTGATGACAGTTAAGAAGGCTTTCTTCTCGGCCATCATAGCATCTGCGAATTCTCATCCAGTCGAACTGTTCTGGATGGTGAGAGGTCTGGTCAATCTGACTGTTTCCACCAGGAATTAGAATTTTCTACAGCCTGCTGTGATAGTTTTATTAATTACTTCACAGACAAAATTACTCGTATTCACCTTGACTTGGGCGCTGCTGTTTTGACTGCAGAGTCAGAGTTTGGGGTTATGGAAGCTCAGTCTTGTTTAGTAGGACTGGGAAAACCGGATCTTCCGGTATCCGATAATGCTGGTACTGGGCGTACCGGCATTATCGGATTCAACCCGGTAATCTGGCCCGTTTCCCGGATTCCCGGTACCGGATTTTTTTTACATTGCAGCCATTCAAATGATTGGCCGCAATGTAAAAAAAACCCACCAAAAAACCGCGTTTCCCTCCCCCTCCCAGGCTGCGCAGGTGGAAGGGGAGACACCCCCCACCCACCCTGCCCAGCCTGGATTTAAACAAAAAAATTCCCCTGAGTGTCCCCTACTGCGGCTCCGGGCCTCCGCCGGCAACCCAGAGCCAGCCCCACCAGCACCAGCGGCCGTCCCAGCAGCAGCCGGTAAGTATTAAGTAGTGGGGTGGGGTGGGGTTTAACAGACGCTAGTAGGTCTTCCAGGGAAACCCGGAAGTTCCCCGGAAGGCCTACTAGCGTCTGAAGCCAGCAGCCACAGCCAGCGCTGAAGCCGCCGGACCACCGGAGCTCAATGAAGGTAGTATCCCTGGGTGGGAACTTGGAAGTAGGGTGATCCCTGGGGCGGGGGTGGGGGGTGTTAAACCCCACCCCACCCCAGGGATCATACAGTACACTACTTAATACTTACCGGCTGCTGCTGGGGCGGGGGGGCTGGCTCTGGGTTGCCGGCGGCGGCCCGGAGCCGCAGTAGGGGACACTCAGGGGAATTTTTTTGTTTAAATCCAGGCTGGGCAGGGTGGGTGGGGGGTGTCCCCCCTTCCTAGATAAGGAGGGGGAGGGGGGAAGAATTTTTTTATTCCATTGATTTCAATGGAGACAGTGCCCCATTGAAATCAGTGGAATAAATCCAGTACTGGTCTACCGGATTTAATCCGGGAATCCGGTTTTTTGGAAACCGGAATCCGGTAAATCCGGTAGCCGGTAATTGCACTGGGGTCCCACCTCTATTGTTTAGTTTATTTGGATCAATCTGAATTGGTTTTTTCCACCGATGCAGAGTATTTGCTTTGGGTAATGCAGGCAACCAGTTGTGAATTAGACCCTTGCCCGTCTTGGCTAGTGAAAACAAGCAGGGAGAAATTGGGGCCGTTGCTGGTTGTCAATCCCTCCCTTCAGGGGGGTAGGATGTTGGACATTCTTAAAAATGCTTAAGAAGCCATCTCTGGATGCTGACTCCCCAGCCACCTATGGTTCTGTTGCTAACCTTCCCTTTTTAGGGAAGGTTATTGAACAGGTGGTTGTCCGCCAGCTCCAGGCTTATCTTGATGTTATCGGTTCCTGGACCCATTTCAGTCAGGCTTTCATCCTGGGTATGGCACGGAGACTGCGCTTGTGGCCTTGGTCAATGATCTACGCCTGGAATTCTTTAAGGAGCATTGTACTCTGTTGATCCTGTTAGATCTTTCAGTGGCCTTTGATACAGTTGATCATGAAGTGCTGTTGAGATGTCTGCAGGATCTGGCAGGGGTGCACAGGACTGCTCTTAAGTGGTTCTGTTTGTTCTTGTTGAGGTGGTCTCAGCGGGTGGCGATGGGAGATTTCTCATCATCCCCTCATGACCATCCTTGTGGGGTTCTGCAGGGTTCGATCTTGTCTCCCCTCTTGTTTAACGTGTATATGAGGCCTCTGGGTGAGATCATTTGGAGGTTTGAAGTGAAGTGTCATCAAATGCTGATGTCACCCAGCTTTATTTCGCTTCTTCATCCAATCAAGGTCCTGTAGTCTCCGTGCTTGCCCAATGCCTGGCTGCTGTTGGAGACTGAATGAGGATGAGCCGATTGAGGCTGAATCCTGACAAGACTGAAGTGATGATAGTTGGCTGGCCCTGTGACCTGGGACTCCTATTATTGATGGGGTCCAGTTCCCTTTGGTCACTCAGGTCCACAGCCTTGGAATGCTTCTGGACCCCTTGCTGTGCCTGGATCTTTAGGTTGCGGCGGTGGCCAGGAACACTTTTCACCAACTCCATCTGGTGAGGAGGCTGCGGCCTTTTCTTTCTGATTTGGACTTGGCCACTGTCATCCATGCTTTCATCACCTCGAGGCTAGGTTAATGCAATGCGCTCTACGTGGGGCCCTTGCTAACTGTTTAGAAGTTGCAGCTGGTGCAGAATGTGAAGTTCAGGCTCCTTTCGGGGATGGGTTGTTGGGAGCAACTTTCCAGGCACAAATCAAGGTGCTGGCTTTGACATTTAAAGCCTTATATGGCCTGGGCCTCATATATCTGAAAGACCGCCAGTCCTACCATGCTCCAGTGCAGCCCCTGTGATCAGCTGGGGGTGCTCTCCTGTGGGTTCCACCTATGACTCTAGATCGTATTATGGGGGTCTGCAGGAGGGCATTCTTGGCTTCTGCCCCAATATTGTGAAACTTTCTTCCTGTGGAGGTCCATTTGAGTTCGAGCCTGGGAGTTTTTCGGAGGCAATGCAAAACCTTTCTTTTGTTTTTGCACCGGCTTAGGTGGGAGGTGTTGGTGGGTTGTGGTTGGTGTGGGTGTCCATTTCCTCCCCCTCAGTTGTATTTCAGTGTTTTAATTGTACTTTATATCTTCATAAGCTGCCCAAAGCCTTTGGGGAAGGGTGGGATAAAATGCTAATAAATAAAATAAAATAAACAATCTGTAAAGCACTAATCTCCATTCTCTGGTGCAGTCTCTTGAAATATTGTATTGTAGTTTTGGGTACCTCATTGCCAGAGAGTTTTATTGACAATGTGGAACAAGTGTTCGTGGAAGAGAAATATTAATGGGGATTTGGTGGGGGGTACATTTACAACAAAAAGAGTTTAAGCCTTTTGCTCTCATTTGCAGACATGCCGTTTAACATTATTTGGATATTTAGAGAGGATCTTAAAATGTAAACAAGAATGTGGAGTTTACAGGTTTAAAGGTGTTGGATTTTTCACACACAGCACTGGTTTCAGCAGTTATGCTGAATATTATATATAATATATAATATTGCTTGGAGAGGAAGATAGGTGAACCAGACTAAAAAGGTGAAATGAACCATTGAAAAAAATGAAATGAAGCACTGAAAGTTGAGATGGGAAAGCTGCTGCCACTTTATTTTAATTCTTTGTCTGAAGCAAGTGTGGAAGCAAATCCCATCTATCTTTACGTCTTTGCCTCTACTTTGGGGTGGGGGAAAGCGCATGTTATATCCTCATTAATTTATGCCAACTAGTTTTCAGTAACTAGATAGCAGGTTTAGTATATGGAGACTTCTTCAGACAGCTAAGTTCCTCTGGGAGTTCCTCATCCCCTTGTTTATCCGGTTTTCTATCTTTTCCTCTTATAGGAAATGTTTAATGTATTATTATTATTTGATCAAAGGGATAAATAGCAGGGGTATGCTGAAATCCAATGCTAGTTTCTTTGTGGAAGGAGAATTGTTTGTGGCCATAGATGAAGCGATACACAGCAGTATGATAATACCCAGACTTGGATTCAGACCTTTCCACTCAGTACAGCAAATTATTTCCCTGGCTCTTCCCAGTCACAGTAAAATTCAACTTACGTCCGTGCATTGTTTTTCTTACTTGCGGTATTTTAAGACAACAGTTACTGCAGGTCAGTCCTCTCCACCCCCACCCCCTTATTTACTTGCTCTAACCCATTGTAAATGTGATGCTGTGTGTGTGTGTGTGTGTAGTACTGGGAGAAGGCATCTGGAGTTGACCACTCCCCAGCTGCTTACAGACCTCCCTCCTACTCTCACTGTAGGGTCATGACTGTTTTGTTTAATAGGAGGATTCTTCTATGCATTATAACCCATACAGAATTCGTTCCCATGTGCTGCACTTGCTCCACTTCTCACTGAAGATGTTCTCACAATGGTTTGGTCCTATTTTAGCCAGCATGTGTAAATTAAATCCTGACACGTGTTTGCCTGTCTTCTGAAAGCTGAAATCAGGCATTTGCACATGGCTGCATGGGACATAAGGTTTAGATGTGTTCCTTGAACAGTGCTGCGTGGAATGGGTATGTCTGGGTGTGTTCAGTAACTGCTTCTTTATTTCGTGTTCACTGGGGAGATGTACGTTAGAGCTTCGTTGTCAGGGAAATTCAAAAAGCTTAACAGCAACCTTGTTAAGAAGGCTTAAAATAAATGGCATGATTCTCCTGCACCTTTTTAGGGAAGATTATTGAACGGGTGGTTGCCTTGCAGCTCCAGGTGCATCTCGATGCTATCGGTTTCCTGGACCCATGTCAGTCAGGTTTTCGTCTTGGGCATGGCACTAAGACTGAGCTTGTGGCCTTGGTTGACTATTTCTTCTTGGAAAGCAACAGGGGAAATTGGTTTTGGTAGATCTTTAAGTGTTCTTTGATATGACTGACCATGGGGTAGTGTCGACATGGCTGTGGGACCTGGCTAGGGTATGAGGAACTGCTCCTGAGTGGTTCCACTCATTCCTGGCTGAGAGAACCCAGAGGGTGGTGATGGACAGTGCCTTGATATCCCCTCAGGAGCTTCCTTGTGGGGTTCCACAGGATTCCGTCTTGTCCCTACTCCTCTTCAATGTGTATCTAAGGCCCCTGGGCGAGATCGTTCAGAGATTCGGAGTGAGGTGCCATCAGTATGCGGAGGACACCTAGCTCTCTCTCTTTCTCATCTGACCTAGGTCCTGCAGTCTCAGTGCTTATGCTTACCCAGTACCTGGCTGCCATTGGGGGACTGGATGCGGATGAGTTGATTGAGGCTGAATCCAGACAAGACTGTGGTGATGATGGTTGGCCGATCTTGTGACCTGGGGAAGGTGGGGACCCCTGTCATTGCCATCAGTGCCATCCCAGCCTCCCTTGGTCTCTCTGGTTTGCTGTCTTGGGGTACTCTTGGACCTGCCTCTGTGCCTGGATTGTCAGACTGTGGTGGTGGCCAGGAGCATTTTTTACCAACTTCTTCTGGTGAGAAGGCTGGGATCTTTCTGTCAGATTTGACCACCCCATTGTCGATCGTATCCAAGCCAAGCACGTGCGCCTGAGACCTCGCATGTTCGTGAATGTTACACCCCTTGTCTCTCCCTCTGTTCCCCTTCCTTTGTTTCCTCCCGGTCTCTCAGATTGTAAGCCCGAGAGCAGGGACTGTTTCTATTCCATTACTTTGTAAAGCACCAGGTACGTTGCTGGTGCTATATAAATGCTTGCTAATAGTAATAATAATCTGGCCACCGTCATCCATGCCTTAGTCTAGCCTCAAGGTTACAATCTCAATGCACTCTATATGGGGTTGCCCTTGAAGACTGTTTGGAAGCTGCCGTTGGTGCAGAATGCGGCGGCCCACCTTCTGGCGGGGGCGGGTCACTGTGAGCACATTACACCAATGGTGTAGAGTCTATACTGGCTGCCAATAGCTTTCCACCACAGTTCAAGGTACTGTTTTTAACCTATAAAGCCCTAAATGGCTTGCACCCCAGGTATCTGAAAGACCGCCTCTTCCCCAATGTCCCATCACGGCCTCTGAGGTCAGGCGAGGGCGAACTATGCATAAAGTTGTTACCACGATGGTGCCTGGGGGTGGGGCATTCTGATTGCTGTCCCACAACTATGGAACTCCCTCCCCTTGGAGGTCTACCTGAGCCTGTTTGTCTTCTGCATCTGCATTGATGGGGTCACCATCCGTCCTGTTCTCCGTGCCCGCAGCTTGGGCTTCATTTTTGACACGCACCTCTCCTTTAAACCTTACATTGACTCTGTGGCCAAATCCTGCCGATTCGCTCTCCTCAACATTGCCCGCATACGCCCCTTTCTATCTATCTCCTCGGCCAAAATCCTTGTTCATGCCATGGTTATCTCTCGCCTCGACTACTGCAACCTCCTCCTTGCTGGCCTCCCTCGCTCCCACCTGTCCCCCCTTGTTGCGATCCAAAACTCTGCCGCCAAGATCATTCACTCTGCCCGTCGCTTCGACCATGTAACGCCTCTCCTCCTCTCCCTTCACTGGCTCCCCCTTCCTGAACGTATCCTGTTCAAACTCCTGGTTTTCACGTTCAAATCGCTCCATGACCAAGCTCCCCCTTACCTCTCGGACCTAATCGCCCTACGCACTTCTGCGCGCGCTCTCCGCTCTTCCTCTGTCCCCTCCCTCGCTCTCCCTCGTTTCTCCTGCTCGCCCAACCGCCTTCGTCCCTTCTCCCTCGCTGCCCCGCATGCCTGGAACTCCCTCCCTGCCGACATCCGCCTTGCCTCCTCCCTCCGCTCCTTCAAATCCCTCCTCAAGACCCACCTTTTCCATGCTGCCTTTCCCAATGCCCTCTAGTCTTTCCCCTTGCTCTTACTGTCAGCCCTCCTCTGCTGACTGCTGCTACCGACCACCTTGTAACCAAGCCAAGTACACGCACCTGAGACTTCGCATCCGCCTGAATGTTTGTTTGTCTTCTCCCATGTCTCTCCTGCTGTCCCCTCTCCTTGTCTCCCCCTCCTTGTCTTTTAGATTGTAAGCCACAGGCAGGGACCGCATCTGATTGTATGTTCTGTACAGCGCCAGGTTGCAACTGGCGCTTTATAAATGTTTATTAATAATAATAATAATAATAATAATGCAAGACCTTTTTGTTTGGCCAGGCGTTTGGAAGGCAGGAATAGGGTTGGGTGGATTGGGTAGAGGGGTTTGGGAGGAGGTTTGGCGGGTGGGGATAAAGGGGGTGATTGGGATGATGGGGTGTTAATGTATTTTAATGTACTTTATATTTTTAATGTTGTAAGGTGCCCTAAGTCTTTGGAGAAGGGCAGGGTAAAAATATAAAAAATACAAAATGAAAACTGTGGCATTGACCACAGTGTTGACAAACAGGTTACTTCTTGAGATGCCTAAATATTAGGGATGGTACTATCGACATCGGATTAATCCGATAATGCTGATAATCGGCGATATAGGATTAATCGGATAAAACTGATACTATCGGTATCAGCATTTTTTTTTTAACATTGCTGATTTTTCGGATCTTTAACATTGCGGTCATTTTAAAAATGGCCGCAATGTTAAAGATCCGAAAAATCGGCAATGTTTAAAAAATGATATGCCGGCAATAAAACCGGTAACCTGTAATTCTCCGATAGTCCCATCCCTACTAAATATGAATATAGAGCCGTAACTTTCTGAGATACCATGATGATGGGTGTGGTATAAAAACTGAACATACTAGCTCTTTAGCCTTCCTTTTTGTAAATCTGGGCTTGAGCATTTTTAAGTTTAGCTTGGAGACGATATGAAGTAGTTCAAATGATATCTTTTATTGTACCAACTTTTGGTGGAGAATATGAAAGCTTTCGGACCACATAGGGCCCTTCCTCAGATGTATAAACTTAGGTTGTCAGTATTGTAAACTATGTCTAATCCCTGTGTCATCTTTACACATATAGCCCCCGACCCGGTGCTGGTGATGTTAAATGCGAGATCAGTGGTTAATAAGGCAACAACAGTCCAGGAAGCAATCCTGGACTCTGCCGCCTATCTCGGATGTATTGTGGAAACCTGGCTGGACAATGAATTGGGGCCCATTCTGGCTGATCTTGTTCCGGCTGGGTATTCCGTGCAGCACCAGCCACGGTTGGAAGGGGGGTGATGTGGGTGTAGCCATGATTTTTAAGGAGGGATGGTCTGTGAGGAGGTATCCGGTGCAATCCATATTAGGTATTGAGGATCCCCACCTTGTGTTTGATTTGGCAAGTGACAGGATGGGGTGCTGCTTGTATACCGTGCACCTGCCTGTACAGTAGCCTCCCTGCATGCTCTAGCGGAGGTGGTGTTGCGGTCCCTGAAGTCAGTAGTCTTGGGGGACTTCAACATTCATGCCGACGCGCCCTTGGTGGAGTGGAGCGTGAGTTCATGACCACCATGGCATCCATGGGCCTGTCCCAGATGGTTATCGGCCCAACACATGGGGGTGGGGGATGACATACCTTAGATCTTGTGTTTTGCACCGACCTTGCGGCGGGCGCTCCTCTAGTGTGGGAGATATCAACTGTGCCCTTGTCATGGATGGATCATTATCTCCTGCAGACCTCGCTCCTGGCGCACGTCTGTCACCGGAAAGGTGCTGAGCAGCTGGGCGTGCACATGTGCTCTTGTCTTGCATGGCTGTGCGCGCTCGTTCTCTCTCTCCCTCCTGCTCACACAGAGTGATTCTTACAGAATCACTCACTGCCCTAGGGCTGCTGTCTCTGCCTGCCCCTTCCTCAGCCCACCCCCTTCATTTGTTGCTCACCTCTCCCGTGGTCGAAATCCTGTTGACATTGCTCGCCTCTCCTCTCTCTGCCACCCACTGACATGGACTACGCAGCTTCATCTTCTATTTTTGTTTACATGTCTCTGTACTTCCTGGAACCAAAAGTTTAGGGGTATCAACAATTCAGTGTATGGGGCAGTTCTGGCCTAACCAGAAGCAGAATTGGATTTTTTGGGGGGAGGTGAGAGATTTGTTGAGGGATTTAGCTCAATTTCCCAGAACCTGGGAGATTAAATTATAATTCAGTTTGAGTCTCTGAACATCTTGATATGCACATAGTTTTCAGTTGGATTTCTGAAAATATACTGCTTTGCTGGGAAAGAGATTGGTTTTCTTTTAAGTTCCGTAGTATAATATTTCTCTTCTCTGTTTTTCAGACTGTTTTTGAAAGAAATTGTCAGTCAGATGACTGTGCTGCTGATTTGACGCTTCGGGGTAAACTCTTACTATCTAGGTGAGTGACTAAAACTTTCGTTTGATATGTCTAGAGTTTGATTATGCAGATTCTTCCAGGAAGCATCATGATGATGATGATTAAAATCCAGAATCCTTCCCTGCATTCCTCCCCGTATATGCAGGCACCCCTTATGTTCAGACAAGGAGCTCTAATCTCCTGAGGTGTCTGGATATGGGAGGTTATAGATTTCATTTGTATTATAGTAGTGGTGTAGAGATAGCCTAGCTAATATTAGACACACCCACCCACCCACCATTGTGGCAGGATCCATACAGACCCAAAGAAACAGAGACTGCCCCCCAAAACTTTTAGTCTGAATGTAAAAGAGGGAAGAATGGAAAAAGGCACAGGGAGAGGAAATGACTTGCTCAAAATTACACCAAATCTCAGTAGAGCCAGGAATAGAATCCAAGTCAGCTGACTTCCACTCAGCTTGCTGGGTCAGGCTGCCTGTCCAGTGAGAACACTAGCTGAAGCTGAGGCTTGATTAGTCGAGCTGTGTGAAGCTTTTTCACTTTCTTCATAACAGTGCCATATGAGAAATGGCAATATTTTGGGATATTATCATTTTTCATATGGCATTGTTATGAAGCATGCCAAAATATTTTTGTTTCTCATATGGCATTGTTATGAAGAAAAGTGAAGAAGCTTCACATGGACCAATCAAGCCTCAACTTTTTGTTTTTTTGTAAATTTCATCAACTCCTCCCTCTAATTTTAGAAACTCGCTGATGTTTTTTGTATTCCTTTTTTTGCTTTGTAAGGGTTTCATGATCATTTTTACAGTAGTTATCTGGTTTTTGCAAAAAAATGTTCACTTTCACACATTGCACAACCTTCCGAAGAGCAATGAAGTGAAGTTTTTGATTTGTCTTTTATGAATTATGATTCAAGAGAAGAAACCCATTGTATTGTTTGGTCAGGATGTACTTATTCAATTACTGGATTTATCCAGTCTAAGGGTGAACTCTACACATCCCTCCTGTTTCCTTTCTTTCCAGCATTTTTAGCACACTTTTAGTGTTCACGTGCTGATCTGATAATTTAACTATGTCTCTGGGGTTTTCCTGTTTGATCCTGATGGTCTCTGTGAAATCCTTGGCTTTCAGGCCAGGAAGGAGAAGGGGAGGGGTCCCTTACAAATGAGGGAGGAGGAAGGGGAGAGAGAAAAGAAAACATCAGTCAGCAAATATGCAGCAGTTTTTATCAGCATTGCAGCGTACTGTGACCATAGATGAATCCGAACTGAAAACCCTTAAGCCCAGCTTTGGAAAGTTAGAGCCTAATCCAGCTCCCATTGGGTAAGTGGGTGTCTCTTACCCATTTGGTATTGTCTCACTGCCATGGGGATTCCGATAACATATATATACCTCAGCAATACCGATGGCACAGCGTGCAGCCTTACAAAGAACAGAGTAAAATATTTTGCCGTAACACTGATTTTATGACCATAGTCTTTGATGTAGTAATAAGCAGCTGCCTTTGCTTGCCTGCCAGCCAGCCAGCTCTAAATATGCAATAATTGAAAAAGCAGATTAAAACACACTCTAGTCATTACGGCAAATCTAAAACCCAGTAACTTTGTAAGATAAATGAACTGTTTCCAAGAGTGAGAGAGAATATTTCTACTTAATATAGGCATATATATATATTTTAAAACTACATTATTTAAGCATTGAAATTGTTGACAAGTTTCAAAAGGAATGGAATGAAATCTCTCATTTTTAAACAGAGGAAATGTCTTTACAGTAAATAAACTTTTATCAGCCCCTGTATAACTACTCATTTCAAAGACGAAATTTAGAGCTTTTCCTATCAAGTCCTTGTGACTTTTAATGTAATATGTACATTTAAAAAAGTATGCTGGCCTTTTCAGATGAATGAAAAGCACCATGGGATGAAAATGAATGTGAATCTCATTTTACATATCGAATTCTTGAATCAGCTTCAGGTTTCAACCGTTTCAGTGTAATTTCTGCCCATATAATCTTACTCAACCATTAGCATCTTGCAGAACTATCTGCCTGCGTGGGGGCTTGCCCAAAGAGAACAGGTCTAGGAATCCCATTAAAGAAAGAATGCATGGATCTATGTGAAAATGCCATCTGACATGTGCTACAGTAACTATGTAGCCATATGAAATACTTGCTGCATCTGTCCCACTCTGTGAACCACGAACAGCATGTGTTGAATCAGCAAATCCTTTTGAGCCATGTAGGCTGCATTCTGCAAGATTACCTTCACTCTCTGGATGACACTTGGCTACCGTGTCTGGCACTGAGACGTTTTCCTTGCAAATTTAATTTGGATTATTAGGCCTCACTCAGAGTGTTATGGAAACTGATCTGAAGCCATGGAGGGTGTTTGCCTGGGTTTGAAAATGGTACAAGATAATAGAAAGAAAGAAAAAAAGAGAGAAACTGTCCTAGATACAAAAATGAACAGACAAAAAAAAAAAGTTTTCTGTGCAGCAAGCTCCCAAACGAATCACGTCCGCGCCCCCCCCCCCCGGGGGTTGGAGCGGGAGGCCCTTTGCCGCGCCCGCCTAAGCAAGGGGGCAGGACGGCAAGGTTAAGTTTCCCCGCTGTCGGAGGCCTCAGCGGCGCTCCGAGGCGGGAAAAGCCAGCTCGCACTGGAAATGGGGGGATGCAGCCTGTAGTGCTTCAGGCACAGGCTGCACTCCCCATTGGACAAGGTTAGGCACATGACCCTGCCTAGGGGCAGGGCCACGGGCAGTGAACGCCGCTCAGGCTGCATTCCAGCCTAGCACAGTGGCGAAGACGGCACCCACCCCGCCCTCCCTTTGCACTGCAGGTATCACCGGCCGCCGATTCGGGACCAGGAAGGAATTTTTACGGTTAACCTAATCAGGCCTGAATAGGGGTTTTCCATTTTTCGCCTTCCTTGCAGTGCAAGAAATTTGGCTGAATTTACCCCCCTTAGTTCTAGGGGTGGTGTTGTGCTCGTTATCATTGTCGCACTCTTGCAGGGGTCCAGTACTGTGAGTTAGAGTAGTTAGAAGGGGCATAATTTAGGAGTCATCTCTGTAAGAGATGGGGAGGCCCACCTGCCGGAAAGCAGGGGAAGGCAAGCGGCTGGGCAGCCTCCCTGGGAGGAGTGTCGTGCGACGACGGCAGGGGCAAGTATGGCCCCCTGTCGGCAGGCATCATTCTCCTTACTCACAATGAGATGGGATCCCCTCACAGCCTGTGGTGCCGCTTGGAGGGGAGATGCGTGAGCATCATTTGGGGGGCATTCGAGGGTACCTGGTTCAGGTTTTGGGTACGTTTCCGTTAAGGTTAATGTTAAGTACTGGACCCGCATCGCTCTAGGCAATTTACCCCCACCTTAATTGGTATGTTAATTCGAAATAAAGAGTGCGGCCGTTTTTAACCCAATAAAGTTGTCCTGTCTCCTTCGGTGCATCGGCAATGAAGCATGGAATGCTCAGTTAAAGCAGTGGGAGTATTTGACTTCAAAATAAGGCATATATCTCCCTGCCGTTATAAAATGAATGGTTCTTACTACAGTTACCATCCTTCTGGATTTTGAGATGCCACTTACAGGCTCCAAGTGAAGCCCTGATTTCCTCAGTCTTTACAAGGTGCATGGACTAACTCAAAGAAATTTTTTTCAGGTGGGGCATGGGGCAACATAGGAAAAGGATGGGGAGAAAAGTTTCTCTTGCCCCTTCTTTTTGACATTGTCCTTATGGAACATCGTGATGTCACAACACTCCAAAATGGCCGTGGCCATGTCTGAAAGGGTTGGGAAAGTCTCTTTGCCCCTTCACCTTTTGACATGGCCCTGCCTCCCTTAGGTCAAAACTTCAGGAAAGGTAGCAACCCTAGTCACTGTGTACCCTTAGGCTTCTCTCTCTCTCTCTACCCAGGTGTCATGGATAGGAGGGTATTGAGTCCTGACTGTTGATGGATGTGAAAACGCAGCCACCACCCAAAAAAATTATTTAAAAACAGGCACCTCAGGCATATTGTCAGTGCTGTGCATTATCTGTCTTCTGTCAGACTCTGGGCACACCTTCATCTCCAAGGCTTGCACTCTGTGGGCATCCTACTGGGTCTATTGGACTTTGGATCCAGTTCCCCTGGAGCCCCTTATGTAACCCGAGGGTCACCGACTTAGTGTAACCTCACCGAATGAGCAGCCAGACACTTTGAAGGCTTCTGTATAGAAAGCACCCGTCCCACCTTACACCAAATGTGTACAGCCAGGTTCTAATAGATTTGAGACAAAGCAAATGTAATTAGGATAACTATATAAGCAGTACATCAGCAGTGAATAAACACACCTTATATTTGATACTGTTACTACTAAACTCTGCTTTTTTAATGGCTCGGGTTCTATGTTTGAAAAGAAAAAAAAATCCTTGGTTCAGCAATTCCTGATTCCAGTCAACTAGAGTTTTATTTTTGCTGACTAGCTTGTGCCCAGGGGTCATTCCACCTTTTTCCTTCTGCTAGCTCACCAGGTCTTTGCTTTTCAGGACAGCATGATCTTCGATATGCAAAAAGCAAGTAATGGGCTATGAGATCAGAAAAAATCCCAGTTACATTAAAAAGTATGCACAACAGCTTATCTCCTTGTGTAAAACCAAAACCTACCCTACTAAAATCTCTGCACGTAAATGAAACCTTACCTAGCACAACAGAATGTTACAGATGGTGGAGAGCTGCTTTTCTCACTTTCCCCATTTTAACAAAATGGGAACTTCAAAATATAACTTCAAAACTACACAAAAGATTTTCAAAACTGAATGCAGGAAAAAACGAAAAGTCACACTTGAATTTCCAGCACCCCTACATATCCACATACTTCTCAGAAAACTAATGATTGAGGAGCAATGAAAAGATTGCAAAATTGAGGGGGGAAAGGTTTTGCCTCGGATTCAAGTTGCTTTAACTCAGCTGTTTCTCAATCGTATTGCCTGATATTTGGACAGATTCTGCCCCTCATCCTGGTTTTATAGCAAGTAGAATGTTCGTGATTTTAATGCCATGATGCAGCCGCATTAGCTATAGAGCTATTCCAGTACTTCTATTGGAGTATGAAAACTTCATTAGAGACTCTCTCTTTAACCTCATCCCCACCATTTCCAGTCCAGGGAATTTCTACATGCCTCCCTCTCTCCAACAGCTTAATCCAAGCATAGATATCATATTAACTACTTTGTCTCCTATTAACTACTTTGTCTCCATCTCTTATTTTTTTGGACCAAGATGCCAACCATATCCTCTCTCTAGACTTAATTTGTTTGTTCAAAATTATATACTACCCTTCCCATAGAGGCTCAGGGTGGCTCACAGTTCATAAAACAACAACAATAATAAAAGTCAAACAATAAAAACTCTCTCCCTCCTCTCAAAACTCCCATTCTCCCAACATTACCCCAAACCTGAACCAACCCTTATCCCTGCCCACCAAATGTTTTTCCAAATAAAAATGTTCAACACCGCCTCTAGAAGATGCTTAGGCTTGGGCTTACGAGAACCTTCTGGGGGGAAGGGAGTTCCACAAAACTGGACAGCGGTTCTCCCAGAGAACCGAGAATGCTATCCCATTTGCCCCCATTCCATGGACAAGGGTAAGAGATGGAACCTGCAAGAGGGTGCTCCCGGCCGACCCTAGGGGCTGTAATGGAACATGGTAGGGCAGGTGACCTTTCAGATATATGGGACCAAGACCATGTAGAGCTTTAAAGGTCAAAATCAGCACTTTAAATTATGCCTGGAAAGCTATAGACAGCCAGTTCAGACTTTGGAGCACTGGTGCAATGGGCTCCCGGTGACCTGTCCCCAAAAGGAGCTAAGCTGCCGCATTCTGCACCAGCTGAGCTAAAGGCAGCCCCACATAGAGCGCATTACAGTAATCTAGCCTTGAGGTGATGAAAGCATGGATGACAGTGGCCAAATTTGAATCGGAAAGAAAAGGCCACAGCCTTCTCAGTGCTCCTGGCCACTGCCACCACCTGGTATTCCAGGCGCAGCAAGGGATTCAAAAGCACTCCAAGGCTGCGAACCCGACCACCTAGAGGGGGCTGGACCCCATCAATAACAGGAGTCCCAGTTCCCTCCAAGTCACAAGACCAGCCAACCATCATCACTTCAGTCTTGTCAGGATTCAGCTTCAATCAGCTCACCCTCATTCAGTCCCCAACAGTTGCCAGACATAGAGTAAACACCAAGACTGCGGCACCTGGGTCAGATGAAAAAGAGAGGCAGAGCTCAGTGTCATCAGCATATTGATGACATCTCAGCCCAAACCTCTGAATGACCTCACCCAGAGGCCTCGGATACACATTGAACAAGAGGGAAGATGGACTAGAACCCTGTGGGACACCACAGGGAAAGTCTTGAGGGGTTGATGAGTAATTGTCCATCACCTCTCGCTGAGACCTCCCCAACAGGAAAGAGCGACGCCACTCTATAGCAGTCCTGAACACCCCCCACCAGGTCCCACAGACATGTCAACAACACCTCATGACCAATTGTATCAAAGGCCGCTGAAAGATTTAACAAGATCAACAAAGTAGAATTTCTCATGTCCATTTCAAGGCACATATCAAAGCCACAAATGCAGTCTACATGCTATACCCAGGACAAAAAACTGACTCTAAGATGTGTCCAGGAAGCTGATAGCATTGAGATGAGCCTGGAGCTGCTGGGCAACCACCTGTTCAATAACCTTCCCTAAAAAGGGAAGATTAGAGACAGGCCAATAGCTGGCTGGGTGTCCAAAGATGGTTTCTTAAGCAGGGGCCAGACCACTGCTGTTTTAAGGGCTTCTGACACCCTCCCCTCCCATAGGGAGGCATTGACAACATCCCAAGTGTCTCCCTGCTAGCTTTCACCAGCCAGGATGAGTAAGGATCTAATTCACAACTGGTTGCCATCATCACCCTCAAATGGTATTGCTCATTAATGCGGGGGAGCATTAATGACCAATACCATTTGAAACTGATCCAAACAAACAGGACAAGACTGAGCTTCTATAACCTCGAATTCTGACTCTGCAGTTGAAATGGCAGCACCCATGTCGTGGTGAATACAAGTGATTTTGTCTGCAAAGTAATTAATAAAAACGTCTCAGCGGGCAGTAGATGACTCTGTATCCTGGTGGAGAAAGGCTGGGTTCACGAGGCCCCTCACCACCCGGAACAGCTTCGCTGGATGAGACTTCACAGATGCTATGATAGCGGAGAAGAAGCTTTCCTCGCTGCCATCACAGCCATGACATAGCCCCTCAAAAACGATCTGTGACTCAATTGGTTGACTTTTTCATGAGTTGAACACCATCTGCACTCTAGCGTACCCTCCTGCTTCAACTCCCTTAGGTCTTCTGCATACCAGGTAGACCTGTGCGGACAAAGCGGTGGGAACAGACTCCTGGGTGCAACCATGTCAGTGGTTAAGATGTCATTCCACAAAGTGACCAGGTCATCGACAGTACAGCCATCAAGGTCAGTAGGTATATGCCTCTGAGAGTTTTGGAAACCAATTGGGTTCATTAGTCTCCGGGGGTGGACCAACTTAACCAGTCCACCACCCCAGTGACGGCATAGGAGGGCCGGGATCCGGGCCTTCAGGAGGTAATAATCCAGTAGTTCAAGAGGCCTTTTGATGTGCACAGTAATATCAATAGATGTCCCCATTCTTGATTATCGCCTGATGAAGAGTCCTATATGACTCGAAAGCTTGAATATCCTCACCAACATAAACGATATCATCTGAACTACTTTGTCTCCATAGAAATGCAGCCAGTACGTCCTGTAGCAGGAACTTCCTCTCCAATTCCATGCTACATCTGGAACTCTGCATGACGGGATATCTCGGGGACATTCCTCCATGCCTTTTGCATTGTGGAAAACACCCTAGGGATTCAGAGAAATTAACACTTCTGTGAATGCACTGCTTCCAGACTAGACAGTTGCAGATTAAAGAACATGTAGTGATTTTGCAAGGGGAAAGCATGTTTTATGTATTAGCTCTAACAGTGCTGTTTTAATGAACCCGTAATCTGAATTACTATGTGAATGTGAAGAATCTAGTTCTAGTCTCTCTTTATTTTATTTATTTATTTTACTAGTTTCATACCCCGTTCCCTCCTGCTTGAGAGCAGCTCGGGGCGTCTTACAAGCATCAACACATATAAAATATAATTAAAACATTTAAAAGGATAAAAAAGAACTAAAAGGGCAGAATTCCCCTCCCCAATCCACCCCACCCTACCCGTCTCCCTCTCCAAAGGCCCGGCGGAACAGCCAGGCCTTACACTGTCTACGGAAAGACAGTGCCTGTCTCTGTGCATGTGTGTGTGTTTTCCTTCTCTAGGGAACCAGGCTAAAAACAGGCAGATGCCATCCCACAGCAGAATGCACTGGTGACTTCTGAAAAATTGTGCAGCTGGGGAGGAAATCCTGCATGACTCTGTAAATATAACAGTCCATGGGCCATAGGGAGCAGAGTTGCTTGTCACACGGCTTTTGAAAACATGGGGGTGGTTGTTGATTGTCATCTGGCTGCTGCATTCCTCTGGGAGGAGAGGCTGTAATGATCATTGTGTGTAGACTATAAATTAACTGACCGTGAGGGTCCTTGGGTAGAAAGTGCTATATAAATAATTATTATTAATGAGAAAATGTCAAAGGAACCCATGTGTCTCATACTTTTGCCAGTATCCTTCACAAGCGCAAATGTTTCTGGAGCTGTATATTTGTCCTCAAGACCAAGTTGCATAGAGAATGTAACAAAGTTATTTGCATGTAGGCTTTAGAGTCTATCTGCATCTCTCCCAGCTGTCTATTATTACAGACCCAAATTTACATCTGCCCACGTGAACCTACTGTTTTCACTATTTATTAGTGTAAATAATTTACATCAGAAATGCTGAATTGTGAAATGCAAGTCGCAGAACATGTTGTTTTTGCTAAAGGAATTCCATCTGCATTGGTTAGCAACTTCCTGAGCTGCTATTTTTCTGCTACATCTCATTGTTCCCACCTTTGTCCAAACTCCATTGAAGTAATCATAAAGACTCTCATTAATTTTATTGGGCTTTGTATTCACCACTAAGTTAATATGCACATTATCTGCGTTTGGGGGAAACTGAGTAAATTGTGTTGGTTCCAAATGTAAGAGACAGAGAGAAGGTAGTTCAGATTATACCTTTTATTGAACCAACTTTTGTTGGTGAGTGTATGTAATCTTTCAGCCACACAGGCTTATGCATGTAGTTTTCCAGTTTATAGTTCTGACTTTTTACTTGTCTAAGGGAGGGTCCTGTGTGGCCTAAAATCTTGCATATTCTCACCAACAGAATTTGGGTTAGTAAAAGAATTAGTTTGGTAAAGGTATGCTTTGGAGTGTTTAATAGGACCAATGCATACATCTGAAAATGCACAGATGAAATTTGGGGATCTCGTTTGATTCTGATTCTATTAAAATCCATAATAGAATTCCCTTGGATTTAAGTGAGCTCAGGATGAGAAGACTTTAGGCATCTAGGTATATATGCTAACCCTCTCTTTGATTAACAGCGATCTGTCTTGCTTATAACAGAACCTGAACTTGAATGAGTGCAGAAACAGCAGCTAAGTTTGCTTCATGACTGCTTGTATAGTTTTCTTTTGAACACTGAAAGGAAACAGTGTAGAAAGTAGCTGGGCATGTTTGGATCACACAGGCTATGGATTTTTAAAAAAAGAAACACACGACAATTTAATTACGGGTGAAAGCATTAATCAGTTAATCAGTCAGGTTAATGAATAAATGCATCAATCACAGATAAAAATAGTGACTGCAATTTTAAAAATAGTTTTAAAGTCTCAAAATTTTAACTGAAAAAATTGGAAGTTTTTTTAAAATCAACCTTTTTTAAATTAAATAGCAGCAACAAAAAAGAGAAAGTAAATGAACTGTGTTATACAAAGCTGTAAGGAGGTTTTGAAATGTTTTAGTATTAAATATATGAATTAGTTATAAGCAACACAGTTGATATTTATTTTTATGATCAATTATGATCAAAATAATTATTAATGGGAGTTTGTATCAGCATATGTATGTATTTATTTTATTTTATTTTATTTTTTATTTAAAAACAAGGCTCTTGCAGGAGACAGAAGTTTTGCAAACCCGTACAAAAGGGAACACGCCTCTAGTTTATTCTGAGACAGAAAGATGATTGTCATAATTTTGACTCGACTTGTGCCTCAGAGCTTATCCTACTTTGATCAGGGAATTGGTTTCCATCGAGGCCTCACATTTCATAGCCTGTGCATTGTAGTTTTTTGCTCCAAAAAAAGCATCTTAGCAAAATAGTGGTGATGAGGGAAAATAATATCCTTTGATTGGGAGCCTAATTACTTGCTGTGATAATATCTAATTTTTCCTTCCTCTGTTCATGGAAGATGAAGGGGTTTTTTTCTACTTTATTTTATCATTCATCATTAAACAAACATTCCTTTAATCATTTTTTCTGACACTGTTTATTCTAGTCAGTTTGTTCAGAGCAGAGGGGTTTAGGGCTGCTGGAGGGAGGGGGAGCCCAGAGGAGCCATGCGCGTGCCCCTCTCCCCAACCTGACAGCTGATTGGGGGAAGGGGGCCTAGAAAAGCACCTGTTCCTCTGGACCCCATCCCTGATCAACTGTTTGTCATGGTGGGGAGAGGGGCACATGCATGGCTCCTCTGACCTCCCCCCCTATCAGCTGTCAGTCGGGTGGATTGGGGCAGGGGGGTGAAGAGAGCCTGCGCTCTTCCCTGGCTCCCCTCTCGCCTGATCCAACCGACTGATGGGGGAGGGAGAGCCTGGGAAGAGGGTGAATGCACCATGGAAAAGTATACGTGTAGTTGAGTGGTTGTACATGCAGCGTACATAAGAACATCTGCTGAATGTGCAATTAAACAACATTGAGTTTTGTTTATAAAAAAAAAAAAGGTTTTGGAATCCTATTCTGTCTCTACTTTTAACAATAACATGTTGCTAATGAGGTGGACGTTGCGTTTGTGAGGCATGTGGAAAGCTAATGCGGGTCTGATTTGTAGGTTCCTGAAAGGGTTACCAGCAGAACCAGCAACTAATCAGATCATAACGTAAGCTGCAGTAGGAGCATCATCCCAGGGAATTAGCTGAATGTTGCTCATTGTTGAGTGTAAACATTGGATGCATGAACAGCTCCTTGGTTTCCAACTGGCCAGGCATACATAGGGCATTGTAAATCTAGTGCAGCTGAATGTCTATGGCAATGACTCTCTCTGTGCTGCTATATACAGTGATTGAAGCACTCCAGATGGCAGTGGATCCCAAAAAGACTGAAGGATTACAGAGCTAAGAATTCGGAGACAACATAAGAATGGGGATTTCTATTCTCTGCAATAGGCCAGGCAGGGACATTGTATAAATATAGCATGACTGTTTTTAAAAGGCAACTTAGTTCTTTAATAATCATCCAGGTGCATCCACTGTCATAGGTGTGCTACCGTATTTGTTAGAGCATAGCCTTAAATTGGCTACCTTTCGAGCTGACTGTTGCACAAATTAAAAGCATGTCATTCTGTATGGACGTATTTAAATTGATAGCTTGTTTGCCAGAGATGGCAGGGTGCTGTATTGTTCCCTGGTTTAACAGCCAGATAGAGTTAACCAAAGAGGAGGATTAAACTCCAGCAGTATTGTCATCTGTCTTAGCTGCCATTTAGAAATCCAATGTCAGCGGATTCTGTGAAGGCTGAAAATTTGTGATGAAAACCAGACCAGTTGTGTTTTGTTTTTGCAAAATTAAATCTGATCCAGTAGATTCTTTTTTAAGCAGCTACATAAACCAACTTTGTTAACATCCCCTGAAGTTATCTTTAGTGAAACCTGATAAAGTCAGAATTCTTTAAGGATCATATGGCGAGCTGAAATAGAGGAGCTGCCATTGGTAACTTTGCTATATAGTCACATTTTTAGTAAAAATACTGAATTAGTCCTCCTTTAGTCCTAACATAAATCACCTGCTACTGCAAAACAAATTATCTGCAGTAACAAACCTGTATGTTTTGGGAGTTCACCCAGACAGATTGGGTATTTTCAGATGTGACGGTACCGCGGATGGCCATGCTTTGACCTACGTGGCCACCTGCGGTGCCGTCACGTCTGAACCAGCCCACCAGATGTTTCCCTGGGCTGGACCCGTGGTTTCCCCAGGCCATGGTGGTTTTTAACCTGGACTGTAATGCGAGCCCATTGCCAAGTTGCAGCCCGGCTAAGTGCTGCTGCAGTCCGGGGATACCATCTCCAGACTGTGGCAGAGCAGAGTGTCATGTGTGATGGCCTGCTCTACCTGACCCCGGTTTGCGGTTGCCCATCAGGGAGGAGGGTGGACCGTACTCAGCAGTGGGGAGGGGGGTGCAGAGCCATGTGGACCCATGTCCGCATGTCGTCCTGCCCTCTCCCTGCCCCCTCTCTGGCCCAGGTACCAACACATCTGTTCGGTGGCTGGGCGAGATCCTGCCCAGGGTGAGGGCTCACTGGAACCAATGGGTATTAAAAATACCCATTTTGTGGTTGCCATGTTGGTCCAAAGTGACAGAGAGGGAGACAAGGTGATTTGAATGATATCTTTTATTGGACCAACTGCTGTTGGTGAAAATGAGCACGCTTTCGGGCGGCACAGGGCCCTTTCTCAGGCATATATCGTATGAAGTTCATATCACTGTTTAAATACCAATTGATTGTCATCTCTAAATGACTGCTCAACACCTTGGTCCCCCTTTCCCTTGTCTGCATTCACTTGAGCATGCTAATTGATTGCATGTTTTGCAAATCTTGTTCTTGGAGGAAGAATCATAATCCCAGCTTGTTTAGTCAGTTTTCACTTGGGATAAATTGCTGTAGCCTTCATTTTGTTTTCTCCAGAAATTTGGGTTACTTACCAGCAGAGTAACAGTCTAAAGTGTGTCGCTCCTCTCTGTTGTCCTCCCCTCCCTGCTCAAACCCCACTTCTGAACATCCACTCCCAACTTAGCCAACTTAGCTAGCTTCTGGTAAATTCAAATTTTGTTGAACATCAGAATGGCATTGATGGTAGCCCTCTACTTAATGTCAGCCCATGTGATCCCTGTAACAATGGCAGGTCACCACTGCCTGGGTTGCTGGAGGCAAGGGGTGGGGTGGGTGGAAATTAAGGAAAGAACCATCTCCTGTGCCCCAAACTTGGGGGTGGAGGGAAAGTATGTTTCCATTGTCCCATCCTGTTTTTCTTCTATTCTGCTTATTAACAGAGTCAAATCCAGGCAAAGATTGCACAAGGACCCATTAGTAGAGTAAATTTGTGGTTTTAACCTGTTGGAGAAATTCTGCTTTGTGGGGGCAATAATGAGATGAGGCTGCACAGAGACGTCTATCAGATCAGGCTTTATTGCAGGATACACAGCGGCTGTGGGACTGAGGATCTTTGGATCATCAGGTACCCAACAAAGAAAGGCACATATATTTATACATTTTCATCTAGTACCATGCTTCTGATCATGACCCAATCAATGCACAGTTCTTTGTTTCCCCAGCTCCAATCAGAACACAGTATTCAGCATAATTATTGATATGGCACTAGTGTCCAGTGCTATGTAACTGGGGCGAACTACGCAGGTCAAATGCTGAGTCATGTCTGGGATTAGTACTGCGCTTGCATCGGAAAGTCCCTGTGTAATCTGCTGAGTCCGTGTTAATAAATCGCTACAGTGCCTGCGCTAGTAAGTTCTTGGGAACAAACACAGTATTCAGAGCTAATCTACATACTCTATTCTGCCACCTTGGGAAAAGACACAGGCAGAGCTAATCTACATACTCTGTTCTGCCACAAACCCCAAACAAACTGCAAAAGAAATAATCTTTGCACCATTCTGTTCAGAAAGTGATGCTAGATGACATCTCAAAAGTTTACTAACCTACTTGAAGGCGAAATAGGTTTTTCTTTTCCAACCTACTTGTTTACCAAACTAATTGAAGGCAAAATAAGTTTTTCTTTTCCTCTTGTTTTTCCCATAGAACCATATAGGAAACAAGCTTTGGGCTATTAGAGGTCGATGGCCATGTTAGTTAATGAGAAGCAGTCAACTCTAAAAATTTATTTTAGTATTTATTAATAGTAGATACATAAGCGCAATAAGGAAAGTGTGGTGTGTGTTTGTTTGTTTATTTATTTATTTATTTTTATTTATTTATTTATTTATTTAGATTCTTAGGCCGCTTTTAGACAAGACAAATTTTGAGCATGATTGGTGAAAAATGCATGTGTTTTAATGCTCGTTTAAACACCTAAACTGTTTTAAATGTGCATTTGCCATGATCGTGTAAAAGTCAAAACTGTTTTGAATGCGGTTTTGTCTGATTCCAAACCAGTTTTGAGCCCCTTTGATGCTTGGGGGATGCCAAAACCGGTTTTTAAAAATACGCATTATTTAAATGCGCATTTAGGAAACCACATTAAAAGTATCTTGTCTAAAAGAGCCCTTATTCCGCCCTTCCCTCAGGATGGCTTACAAGATAAAACATAAACACATGTGAAAGATAAACATTAAAATACAAACATAACCCTCCCACCTGCCCCTCCTTACAACATCCACCCAATACCACCTTCCCACTCCCCACATCCAACCCGCTTCACACCCCCACCCCAAACCCAACCTGCCTATCCCCATCCACCAAATGACTTTTCAAACAGAAAAGTCTTACACCACTTCTGGAATATGTTTGGGCTCAGGCTCAAATGAACCTCTGGGGAAAGGGACTTTCACAGCAATCGGGCAGCAACCGAGAACGTCTCCCCGTGAGCCCTTGTCGTACGAATAAGACTAACAGTAATCAGTCAGAGACTTTTGGAACACCTAGAATATTAAAAAGTCACTAAAAAGTACATTTCGCCTCAAGGTAGCGGAGTAAACTTTTGATATGTTAATTAATATTTCTGCAATACAAAATTATTTGTGTTGCAATTTTTTTGCATCCCCCCCCCCCCAATTCATTTAGTTTTACTGTACTGATGTAGTTGGGGGTGACAGGAGTGTGAATCTTGTAAACTATGGGCTCATAGAGCTTCAAATGTTGGGAGCTTTAGCCTGAAAAGGGCCCGTGGTGATTCAGGAGGTAGGCCCAGCACATGGGGCCCATGGGTAAGCTAGGAACAACAATATATATTGGTAATATGTGCGCGTACACGGCCTGCAATTCTGGGAGCCCCTCCAACACCTGAAGGGGAATGTTAAGTTTAATTGAATATAAAAAAATTAATTGGAGTAAAACTTTCTTTTTTCTAACAGGAGAGCCAAGAGGGGTCTGTCCAACATTCCTATGTTAGGGGGTGATCCGCCCCACCACCTTGCATAGGGCCCCAACTTCCCTGGAACCAGCACTGTTTTGTTTAGTTACATTGTCAAAATCCTAATTTGTGTACTATGCAGGAAAGAACAACAGAAAAGGGGGAAAGCCCCACAATATACCATAAACAACAAAGTGTACAAAACGCGCAAAGCTGTAGCTACACAAAGTGTGGCAAAACAAACCTCTGTACTACCCAACGATATGGATGAATATTGCGACTCAATAAAACGAAATATATCCAAACAATCTGAAACTTATAAACAATATAAAAATGTATGTTCCACAATTAATATAAAATCAACAAAATATTGGTACAATTCAGTAGAATAGATATCAAAACACACTTATCAATAGAATATTGTCACAAGGATAAAGGTCAGTAAACGTCTGAGTAAATAACATTGTGAGTATACAGAAGAAAACATAGCACATTCAATGCACAGGTTAAAAACATCACATAATATCTACCAATTCCTGGGTCTATTGGCTCATTTTGGAGAGAATCTTTATCAAGGTGTATATTGTCCCATTCATGTGGAACACAGGATACACTCCACACTGATCGTTCCTATTGGATTTCACCACAAGATTACAGATAATAAAGATGCGGGTGTACACCATCCTATTTATATGAACCATAATTAATTATTTAATCCAAACACATACAATATGAAATATCAAAACCCATGATTTTTAACTAGCTCATCATTGGCACAGAAATGAAAACAAAAATCCCATATACTGGAAATTAAATTCACCCTTCTTTTGCTTCTGAGAAAATACAAATAATATAATTGTGGTATATCATGATATCGACCTTGTTTAGCTATAAATATTCTGAAAAATAATTACAGTTAAAGACTGTAATAACCTGAATCTCTAAAACTGATAAGGTAACATACAAACAATTGATAATATGTTTCACAACACATCACAACCACTCATCATAACTTGAATTGTTGATGTCTGTAAGACAGATATTGTCAGGCCCTGGGGCCTGAGGAGATGGGGGTTGCGAGGGCACCACGGCAGGCGGGACGCCCGCCGTCCGCGGCGAAAGGATCGGACCCTGCGCCGCACTAGAAGGAACAGGGAGGCCCGAGCAGGCCGCACTGACATCGCGGCACCCCCTCTACCAGAGCCTCGTTCCCCAGGCACCTTGCAGGCTGAGTCCTCGCTGGCTACACACACACCCCTACGTCGAGCCTCAGGACGAACCCCGTGCCCCGCAGCACCACGGGCGATGCTGCATGTGGCCACGCCCCCAAACGCACCACAATGCAAGGCGGGGGAGACCACGGGACCAGCCACGCCCCCTGTCATCACCCGCACCACAGCCCCACCTTCGCAGACGCCGCTACGTCACTTGGCGCGCCTGCAACGTCAGACACAGGCCCCGCCAATATAAGGGAGGAACGCCCAACCCTTCCTCGCTGGTGCTCAGAGCCTTGCCTTTGTGAAACCGGTCCTTGTGACCCTTGTGACTGAATCGTGTTTTTCCCTTGTCGGAGTGAGAGCAACACTGAGTGAGAGCGAGAGAGAGAGAGAGAGAGTGTGAATGAGTGAGTAGCCCTGAGGGGCATTCCCCGGTTGGGAATCGGCTTTGCCTGTGTCCCTGTGATGAGCTTGGCAGGGAGCGACTGAGTTCCTCCATACTGCCGCATAAGACCCTGAGGGACCCTTTTTCCAGGCACGCTGCTCCCCCCAGGCCCGGCCTAAAACAGGGCTGGGTGGACCGTCCCCGTTCCCCCTTCATTCCCTCCATTCCGCCCCGTGGGGTTTGCAGTCTCTCCCCCTCAAACCCCACAGATATAATAGCTCCAGTGTATCTATCTTCACTGGAATACACAGAGGTGTGTCGATCAATGGTTACCAGCCTGGCATTCTAAATCTGGTTATTTAGCTCAGCTTACCTCTGGTTTGCTATAATCAGCTGCATAGTTTGGAAGCGCATAGTGCCCAAGGCAAAGTCCCCTGCCTCCCACCCTTAGAAGTTAAATTAAAATATTAACATTTTAGGAGGACGAGAATCATTTTTTACCTCAGTGTGTTGTTGATACTGAGCCAAATACTGCATTTAAATGTTGATTTGAAATGTTCACTTGAAATTTCTAAGCAATGTTTCAGAAAATGTCAGTGCCTTTTTAGATGAGCACTGTTTCTTGCAGACTGCAGTGTTCGGGAGAAACAAACTGTGTGTGTAGAATCCCCCCCCCCCCCCTCCCCGGAGTCTGTAAGTTGGCTGGTACCATTGAAAACAGCGCATTCATGCATGCACGGAGATATGGACGTATGAAACCCTGAGGTTTCGGGGTTTCATAAGTCAGGATCTCTGTTCATGCACAAGTGCACTGTTTTCAGTGGTGCCTGCCAATTTACGGAATTGGGGGGCGGGGGGGATGACTAAACACTCTTTTGCACGAGTTTTTCTCCCAAACTCTGCTGTCCATGAGAAATAGCGCTTGTCTAAAAACGCCCTCAGTTTTGATGTGTAATTTTTCATTTGGGCTTTTGATGGAAAGTGAAAACATTTCATGCAACCCCCCCTTGAAATGGTCAGTTAAGATCAAATCACTGGATTATAATTTGATTATAATTGATTATTAGAACAATATTACATAGGAAATGTTACAACCAGTTTTACTCTTCAAGGATGTTGCATTGCCATCTGAAAGTATAACGCAAACATGACTCAGGGTGGTTGAGCAGTTATACTAATGTTTTGTTAATAGCTGGATGGGACCTGTTTGATCTCTTTCAGCACTGTAGCTCATAGAGTTGGGGACCAGCGGTGAATTATCTCTCCCATTTTTGCCAGCATACCTGTAGTTCTCCTCTAAGGGAAATGAAACTTGGAGTGCAATCCTCCATCATTAATGCCAGTGTGAGACTTTAATTGATGGAGGACCCTGTGCCCTTAGATTATAAAAGGGGGAAGTGGTGACCCAGTTTACTAGGGTAGATGAACATTTTTTTGTGTTTCTGCCTCACCATGGCTGCAGTTAGCAAAGGTTACAGAGGTTATCAGTGATCACATACATTTTTACCAGTGATGTGGGGCGGAACATTTTATGCTGTTTTTCTGGAAAAAAATCAGGTTCTAAAATGCATTGGTGTAACATACTTATAACATAGCATTTTTTCCTAATGAAATATTTCAGTTTAACTACTTTGGGGTATTGTAAAAACTTTTGAGATACTTATCCAGCACATAAAATTAACATAGTGTACTGTTTGAGTTCTGTTTCCTAAGTACAAGTCAAATAAACATGCTAAATTAAATCCCAATTGATTTAGAGCACTGGAAAATTTTCCACAAAATTTGCTTCGGAAAGGTTTCCGGAAGGTTTTCCAACTCAAAATTTTCTGGAAAACCCCCGTCACTGATTTTTACTAACTAGAAAGGAAATTTGGGAATAAGTCCCTGTGTACTTTTTGTAAAATAAATCTCCAGGTCCATAGCAACAAAAGCGTCAGTTTTGCGGGAACAGGATGCAGAGTGAAGGATGCAGAATATGTTTACAGGGAAAATAGAAGGTGTAGGTCTTTTTTAGTATCCCCTCTTCCAGTCTTTCTTCTCTTTGTCACTTAAGCAAACCATAGTGGAAGCAATAAGATAGGGGCCAGGCATTGGCACAGAACATTTGAGCTGATCAATAAGGTTATCAGTCATGTCTTGACATGAGTTATTTTTATAATTCAGTTACTTCAGATACTTTTTAACTAAATTGACAATCACTTTCAGAAGTGAGCTGCATCAATTAGTTTTAGTTTTTTTAGTTGAATAAGTTTGTTGTATAGCAAAAGCCATTACAATTATTTAAGAAAACAATCATCCATAAATCAGCACTACATAAGCAGTGAAATAATTTACAAACAGACCTAAACATACCTTACTCCTTGTTTGATACAGAAGACACATAAACTCTCCTAATTTTGGCAGCTACGATTGCTAAAAATTATATCTTCTCTGTTCGGTATGCAGGAAATGGCACCTTTTTGATTATGGTCAAAATGAGTATTTGGAAAAAATACTGCATTTATTGAATTTGGTATATAAAATGGAATTTGTTACCATTTTAAATTGCATTGTTCATGAAATCGGATATTTGTTCAGTTTTGCTTCAGTTGCTCTGTTTTTTTGCTATTTCATTTATTTCTGTAGTACTATTTAGCACAAAATAGTACTGAATAGTGCTAATTAGTGTTAGCAAAGTTAACAGACTACCAAACAAATTAACCAAATAAATTAATAAATTAAATGAATTTGCAAATTTCACAAAAATAGAGAAGATAAATTTGGTCACATGACAAAATGTGCGAATTAATTTTGCAAATGTGAAACCATGTATTTCTTTCAATCTTATCTGATATCAATCTGTTTAAACGTGCACATATAAAGTGATAGCTAACAGTAAAAAGCCTTTCACAAATACGATGACACAAATGTGGTGTATGCACACGTGTACATTTGTGTACATTTGCAGTGTGTCAAAGAAAGCAGAAGAGAATAATGAGGTAAAACTTTTCTTCTTACCCCACACGTGCATGTAGTGTTGCAATGTTAGGTTTACAGGTATAGTTTTCAAAAGTCCCATTTCCAGAATAACTTTAGTAATTTAGGAGTTTGATTTCTAATCACTTTCAATAAGACTTAAGGTACAATCACACAAGTGTCTTCTCTTGCTTTTAAAACTTCCTGCAGGAGAAAACAATTGTGCCTTATATTGCTTTATCGTTCCTCCCCCTCTGTTAATGTTGCTTCCCTGTTTTGAATTTTGCCTCGGGTGTTACTGCCGCTATCGGTTCAATGGTGCTGCATTGCTGTTTCTTCTCACATGGACCGCAGTGCGGGGGGTGGAGGGTCGGTGTCACCGTGGTACGTGTGCAGTGGGTGGGCAGGAAGTTTAGACGAGCGCACACCAACCTCCGCCACCCACACACGGAGCAACCAGCATTTTTGCCAGTTACTCCGCACGTGGGTGGTAGGCGGAGGCAGGTGTGCATGTGTGTTTGCGAGAGCACGCACACACCCACACCCGCCCGTCGCAGATTTCACAAGACACACCCACAAATGAACACCCAGATTTTTGGGTGTTCATGCGTGAGTGCCACCTGTGTGAAAAGGGCCAGTGAGGTTGAGGGAGTAAAAGAGCGGAGTGTCCTTTTCCATGTTAGGAATGTGCATGAGGAAAATAGCTCAGTAGTTCAACCTAGGTTTGCTAAAGATCTCAAGGGAACAGGGTTTTTGCAGTTTTTCATCTCATGAGAATGCAGCCTTAGGCCTCTAAGCTCCTCAGTCACTTCAGGATGCTGAATTTAGGTGTTTTTAAAAATGCTATCGTAATTAATTTTATAAAGTGCATATATTGATCATGTATCGTTTTTCATTGAACAAGGAACAAAATACAGCATGCTTGGCTTTTGTTCCTTAAATTGGTGGTATGGTTGACATGGCTTGTCATAATGAAGCATGGCTTAGACTGATTCTTGTTTCCATAATGTGACCACAACTTCGTGGACATACTTGGACTCTTCTATTAGCCTGTTTTATGTATAGCAGATGCTTGTGAAGGATGGCATCGTATTGGTGATTCAGCTCATGCATCACAGCAGGCAGTCCATGGTCAATGACATCATTGCCCAGAGCAGCAAACAGGGCTTGGGAATTCCCTTCCCAATAGACAGATTTTTTTTCTTAATCCATTTCTTACTGAAAGTGTACTTGATTCATTCCAGATGTACTTTAAACTTAATGATTCAGGAAACTACTCTTAAAATGAGGCCTACAACACAATCTTTGGTGTAGGCTGTGATGAAGATTTGAAGTCCTCTGCCAGCCTCAAGCCAATGAGGCTTTCCACAAAGCTCAGCAACACTGAGAATTTGTAGTTGATGCTAAGTATCTTCATTAAAACAGCACACTCTGAAAAATCAGGATTTTCCTTTGTAGTGACTCAGTTTGAGAGATATTTGCAGCAGATTTAAACATTGTCACCAATGCTATAATTTTGGTCTGGTTCTAAGTGATAAGTGGCAGCTGCAGAAAGTGATGACATTTGGAGTGTTCTGTAGTACAGATCTGTTGTTACTGACTCTGCGTTTTTAATTTAAAAAATATTTTCATTAGGAACTCAGTTTATGTGCTTTCCTACTTTATTCAATATTAAATGAAAGCATTCTTTTATCAAGTCTGTGTGTTAAATCAGAAAATGCCGAAGTAGCAGAATCAGAGGATTTGTTCTATTGTTTGCATTTAATATACTCTAGAAGAAATGAATATAAATTGTTGATAGTAGGTGGAGCCAGTAATAACTGTGCTCTCTTTAAAGTAATTTCAAGTACTTAGTTATGAGAATATTGCATCCTCCTCATGATGAATCATAGAGTTGAAAGAGACCTCGAAGGTCATCTAGAATTCTAGACCAGCTCCCTTCTTGGATGCAGGGTGTCTGGGTTTCGGGCATGTTTGCTACAGGGTAAGGCCCTCAAATAGGCATTCTCAGTGACTGCCCTTCAGTATTTTGTAACTCCCTTCCCCCAGAGTTCTCCAGAGTCCAAGCCTGTGCATCTATCAGAGGCAGTGCAAGGCCAGGCATTTGGCAGGGTGTGGGGATCGGGGGCTAAGCTCTATTTATATTGCATTTCATTTTATATTTCTGGAGTGTTTATTTCTATTCCACCGTATCCCTTGAAGGCTCAGGGTGGCTAACATAATAAAACCACAGATAAACTACAGACTGACAGAAGATTAAACCCCCCAAACTGCATAAAAATACCCATAAAACCCACCAGGACCTACCCCTGCTCATTAAATGCCTTGCCAAATAAGTTTTACACTGCGTCTAGAAGATGCTCAGACTTGGGGGTAGGTGAACTTCTAAGGGAAGGGAGTTCCAAAGCCATGGAGCAGCCACCAAAACACCTCTCTGCGTGCCCGAGTTCTAGAGACCTGAGCTAATGATGGAGTTTTCAGGAGAGCGCACTTGGCTGATCTTAGAGGCCATGGAGGGACATAAGCGAGGAGGCGGTCCTTTAAATATCTATCTTATGTTTTCTTATGTGCTTGTAATTTAAACTGAGCCATCGAGATAGAAAAGGCTATACATTTAGATTTCATAAATTAATCATATTCAGTAGCTAGAAGTTCTTTTAAAATTTTAAATCCAATTTAGCATATAGTAGCTTTCTAGCTATTGATTAGTGTCTTTGCATTTGTTCTTTCACCAGAGAAGCTCAAAATAAGAACATTATCAGATAGTTACTATATTTTTGAAGTATTTTAACAGCTTTAAGAAACAAAATAGCAAAGCATTTACATTTGATTATGTAGCATTTCATCTCCAAAGCACAAATAATTTATTCTTCCTAGTGCTTCTGTGATGTACAGTAAGTGAAGAAAGTGCTATCTTTACCTGACGAACAGGTCTTAAGTAACTTACTTAGAGTCGTAGTGAGAGAGATTAGAAGGCGTTCTGGTCATGTGCTGCCACCATTCAACCACGCAGCTTTCAATAATGTTGATTTTAATTTTGGCTCTGATTTCAATTAAACAATGAGCTATGAAGATTCTCTACTGAATATTAAGGAAGAAGAAGAGAGACGACCACAATGTTAACTTGGATTTGCTTATGATTGCAGTGTGGATGAGAGAACCCCCTACCTTGCTTTGGGAGCAGTAAAGAACATTTCACTCAATATCTCCATCACTAACATCGGGGATGATGCTTATGACACCAATGTGTTCTTCAACTTCTCCAGGGAGCTCTTCTTCATCAAAATGTGGCAAAAGGTAGGAAAGGACAAACTTAATGAGGGCAAATTATAATGTTCTTGCTAATTCTTCAGAAGAACTTGGGGACAAAGACATGTTACAAACAGCCATACCTCTGTTGTTCCTAGTGGAGTTATACTGTACCAGATCTGAATTTGACGCATCGGTTTTCTTTAAGACATTTAATTTCTATTTTTATTGTATCTAGTTGACATGGGCTACATATTTCTATCCTTCAATGAAGACTCAGTTACTGTTTGTTTGCAGTGGGATAATTATAGGTATGAAAAAGAAAGGTTGCCTGGGATGGCTTGGAGAAGGAGAGAGAGACTGGTTGCTTGGGAATTCATAGTGTAGTGAATGAGATTGACTAGCTAGAGATGTCTGAATCTTGTTAACATTACGTCCAATTTCAGATGGTTATAAATCCATTTGTCGACACATCCGGAAAGAGACAAGCACTCAATTGCTGGGTTTAAACGGCCGGACTCTTTATTACGAATCGGAATAAGGCTAGGTAGGGTAAATTCCCCCACAGTTTCAGGTCCAGTACCCTAACCAACAACAGGTTAACTTTAACTGCCGGGGCTTGACCTGGATGTGCCCTCCAGTGCCGGCACCCTTTTGACACCTAATATCTCCCCTTCGTTCTCCGGCCGTAGGCCGTGCTGAAGGGGACAGCATCCTTTCCGAATTGGAGTAAGGATGTGATGCCGAAAGATGGGGGGCTGTGCCTGTCCCTGCCTTCCTTCAAAGACACCCTTCCCAAGGAGGCTACCCCGGTGCTTGCCGTTCCCTGCTTCTGCACCAGGTGTTGCCTCCCCATCTCTTAAGGAGATGACTCTGCCTACTACTTACTTATCCTATAACACTATAATGGTACTGGACCCCTGCCACTAAGGGGCTGCCGTACTTACTCGAACAGGCCCAACCCCCACCCTCGCCTAACTCACTCTCACAACTTCCAACAACTTAGCCTTCAGCGCAGCCAAGTAGCGTTCATTTCCTTCCGGGGACAAGTGCACCCTGTCAGAGCGGTACAATTCAGGGGATCTATAATTTATCCTATGGTGTGAGATCCGTTGCCCCCCTCTTGTGCGAAGCCATTTACCAATTTCCCTGTTGATGTTGCGGCAGGTTTTATCGATTTTGCCCGGGCTGGTCGCCTTGTCCCATTTTACCCGAGCCACCAAGTTGGTCCAGATAATTCTCATGATGGGGAAGAGCTTCTCCACCTCCAGAAGGTTGGCCTTGATGTGCACTAGGAGCCTGACCCCTTTTATCCTTGTCAGGTCATTCTCCCCCAGGTGGATTACCACTATATCTGGTGGCCGTCCTGGTGCTGCTACCCTGAGGGTGGGGAGCATCTGACTCCAGCGCATCCCGCTCAGCCTCATCCAGCGAATCTCTGCTTGGGCAGATAGGCCCAGCTGGGATCCCCACCGGGTCTGGCCAGCTGCTTTCCTAGCCCAGCACACTAAGCTGTGGCCGACGATCCAGATCACACTCCTTCTGGGGGCCATCATTGCACCTACATGCACAGATGAGAATATAAATGAATGGGCAGGGTCCCGGATATAGGTGCGGTATGCCCTGGAGCGCCATCATCCCAGTGCCCATATTTCCTGTTCCGGGAGGCTGGCTGCTGTGGTGAAAGACACCGCCTCTATTTAAAAAGAATGGGAGCCAAAATCTGAGGGGCAGAGGCCAAGGTGGCCTATAGCCGCCCTCAGTACTGCCATGAATTGGTATCTGGTGATGGGGGGACCTGCTGCGTGCCTAAAAAGGGGTCCTGGTGCCAGGGAACAGGCTGCGAGGTACTTCTCGATGGCCCGGACTGGGCACAGCTCGGGAGAGCCGGCCCGATTAAAGGTTAATCACCCGACCTATCCTCCTTTGGTCGATCTTGGACTGCCGTAATCGCAGGTGGAGCACCTGTTGGTCAATTCTTACATCGGTGATGGAGAGGGCCCGCCCCGATCTGTCTTGCTCTGACTCTGCTACAGTCTCGTTTACCCAGATTGCTCCAAAGAAGGCTACCTTAAATGCTGCTGCAAAACACAATCTAACAAGCAGGTATGGGGTGATAGGGACCCTGGTGTCCCGCTCTGTGACCTGCCTGCATGACCAGCTCTCCAGCATTCTCCTGGTGAAAAAACCTCTATCGCCTACCAAATTGCTCATGAAACCAAGGGCTGATAGCTTGCTCGCAATGGTCCCTACAGCTGCACCCCGCTGTCTCAGGGCCATGGTGAATTGCAGCATCTGTGCTTCGGGGATGGGGAACCCCAGACCACATCTGCTGTGGGCCCGAGATTCCTGAAATTCCCTGAAGGCCCTGTTGTATGCTGCTCAGGTTCGGGTTGCCAAGGATCCTTGTATGATGTTGTACAGGTCTAGGATCCAAGGCTCCACATTGCTGGAGGTATGGGTTCTAGGGAGAACCTGGCTCCGGGTGCCAGGGAGCAGAAACGCTCCATCTGAAAGCGAGAGAGGGCATCGGCTATATTGTTACTGATGCCTGGTACGTGCCTGGCCACAAACAAGATGTTGCCCTAACCAGCTTCATAACTCGTGGGAATCTTGAGGACAGGGAATTGATAACGTGAACCACGACCATGTTGTCGCAGCAAAAGAGGATGGAGTGGTTGGAAACTCAGCCGCCCAAAGGTGAATGGCCAGCACGATTGGAAACAACTCCAAGAACGTAAGGTCCATAGTGATACCCTGATTCATCCACTCTGGGGTCCACGGCCCGGCACACCACCTGTCCCTAAAATACACCCCGAAACCATACCACCCGCCACGTCCGACTGGACTTGCAGCTCAGCCTCCAGCAGGAGCTCCTCCCACCAAAAGCTGACCCCATTGAAGCCTTTGAGGAAGTCTGCCCACATTTTGAGGTCATCCCTCATTTCCAATGTGACCCTAATGTGGTGGTATGCCGGGGAGTCACCCCTGAGTCTGGCATAAAGCCACGAGAGAGGCCCAGCCAGGCACCACCACCCTGCATGCAAAGTTAAGGCTCTTGATCAGGGATTGTAGCTCCCTAACAGTGATCTTCACTGCACCCAAATATTTGTCTATCTTTGCTCGCAAGGCATCGAGTTCCTCCCTCGGGAGGTGAGAGATGGCACGTGTCGTGTCAAGTTCGATGCCCAGGTATGTGAGAGAGGTGGCTGGCCCCCCCGTTTTCTCTGGGGCCAAGGGAATACAGAGATCCTTGGCTACCTGTTCGAAACTCTCCATCAGCCCTATGCATTCCCTTGTTCTGGGGGTGCCAATGAACAGGAAATCATCCAAATATTTTGTGATCTCCCCACCCCCCCTGCCCGGCATGCTGCCTGACCACCCATTCCACCATTGAACTGACTCGCTCAAAGGCAGAGCAGGAAACTGAACAGCCCATCAGCATTGCTCGGTCGTAATAATACCTTCCTTGGAAGTGAAACCCCAGGAGATGGAAACCAGCAGGCGGAACAAGCAACAGTCAAAGGCAGATTTTATGTCGCACTTGGTGAGCAATGCACCACGGCCCGGGGCCTTCACCAGCTGCACCGCCGAGTCAAATGTGGCTTAGTGGACAGATGTGAGTTCCTTGGGGATAGCATCATTAATCGACCCTCCCCTGGAGTGGGACAAGTGGTGAATTAGGTGGTATTGGCTGGGTGCCTTCTTTGGCACTACCCCCAGTGGGGAAACGATGAGGTTTGGGAAGGGCGGAGGGAAGCATGAACGGGCCCACGACTCTACCCTCCTGGACCTCCTTGTCTATCTTGGACCTAAGCACCTGTTCCATCCCGGAGACAGACTTCAGATTGGGGGCAACTCTGGTGTGCTGTACCCCCATTGCAGGGATCCTGAACCCTTCCCAGAAACCATTCACTATGTAGGCCAGCTCTTGTCTGTCAGGGTGCCCTCCCAATGCTTTCTCCAATTTCTCACTTCTGACCAGGGTTGGCGCCCTTCCCCGGGGGTCCCCCTTGTGCACCTCCTTGATTACCCTTGCCCAGGGGGTTCTTCCCTTTTGCCCAGGATTGGCACCCTTTGTTACAGGACGTTGTAGCGTGAAGCCCTCCGTAGATGGAACAGGTGGCAAAATCTGCAACCACTGCACCCACATCTTCCCAAGCAGGCAAATTCCCAGAACTGCCCCCCCCCCCCGATTTTGGGCCTTGCAGCCCTCGTTCACAAAGGGGTCATTGGTCAATCATGGTGGCTTGGGAGAAGCACCCAACAGGTCAAAATGGGGGATCCATTCCCTGTTGTTTCCCCCCAGCTCCCGTCATGTTCCCTGATCCTGTCTGGCTAATAGCTGCTAATGGACCTATCTTCCAGAAACTTGTCCAAACCTCTTTTAAACTC
>QEPC01007860.1:629455-640942 GCA_003113815.1 Sphenodon punctatus | reverse complement strand
GGGCTCGCCTCGCCTCGGGGTCGCTCTTACTCTTTTTTTAAACAAAAAGCCAGGCTGGGCAGGGTGGGTGGGGGGTGTCCCCCCTTCCACCCGCGCAGCCTGGGAGGGGGAGGGAATTTAATTTATTTCATTGGTTTCAATGGGGACACAGCGCCCCATTGAAACCAATGAAATAAATCCGGTACCGGTATAGCGGATTTAAACCGGGAATCCGGATTTCGGGGAACCGGTAACCGGTAAATCCGGTAACCGGTAATGGGCCCGGGGTCCCACCACTAGTGATCATATTATGATCGCTATTGCCTAGTGGCTCCACCACTAGTCAATATATGTACTTGGATATACAGTTCCCTATTTCTATAGGGAACTATAGATATATGTACTTGGTTATAAAGTTCCCTGTCTCTAGAAGGTTAGTTAATTCAAACACCATTTTTGCTCCTATTGGCTAATGTTGTCTAGGAACTATATAAACATGACGTGATGTTGCCACTGATGTTCTGGCTTGAACCACTGTCTGATGCATGGAGATAGTTGTGTTGGGAAGCTGTTTTTTATAGCTGTTGCAATGGCTGCATGGAAATCACGTAAGCCACACTTTTCAAACCACTTATTCTGGAATAGTTCCACTGAAATCAAGGCCAATTAGTTTGAGGATTTTGACATTAGTAATATTTTTTTTATAATTTAGCATTTGTTAAGAAAATCAGCAGTGCTACAATCAAGATCAATGAGGATTTTGTACTCCTGTACTGCACTGACTGAACTTTATTTGGTGCTCATTTGCCATGCTGCTACAGTTCTGCTTCTTGCTTTTGGGAAAGAGAGTGTGACAATAGTGCTGTCATAGTGTGGTGAATCTCTGGCCTGTGGGCCAAATCCGGCTCGTGGCTGTTATTTATTTTACACTTTCCCAGTTCCTGTATATGACCCATGGATCCATGCCCTAGCCTCAAGCACTGAATGAGGGAGGTATGGGGAACAGAGGAGAGGTGAGGACGTGTACTGAAGTATGGGAGATGGATCATTCATTGGCATAGACCCATGATCTGGACCCTCCCCTTCATTCTCCCATCCTGAATATACTCTTTAAGCACCTTCGGCCCCCAATTCCTATTCAGTGTGTGGAGCTTGTACTAAGGGGCCCATGAGAGGGGAAAGGTTCTACATCAGTGTCTCTCAGTCAGTTCTTTCATTTGAATGAACTGCTGTCCAATTCACCTCAATTTGATCCAAATGCAAACTGGATTTCAGTGTTGCAGAATGCAATAGCCATCAGTGTCCGTTTCTGTACGTACTTCTCAAGCTTAGATATAGATATATTTATTTCTAAAACATTATGGAAGTCATGACAGCCTTGAAAACTACATGCATTGCAATCTGCATTTTCATTTTTAAAACTTGCTTTGCTCCGGACTGAAAATTACCAGAACGAAATCCAGACATAAAATCTCAAATCAAAACGATGTTTCACAGGAATGTCCTTAGAGGAGCTGTATGGGAGTGAAAGAGCCTATTGTTGTAGAAAAACTTTTTTTTAACTACGACTGCCTTTAAAGAATGTCACCCAAGTGGAGGGGACCCCATTTTCCACTCAGTTACTTGATACTCATTCTCAGCAGAATCTATGGATAAAGACCACCTGGCTAGAACATACTGTGCAGAATTCTCCTTGTTCTTCTGTTATTTTCCATGTGTCTCCAGAGTAATGCTTAGCAGATTAAATGTAATATGCTTTCATCTGGTTATTACAGCTACAAGAGGGGAGGACAAAAGATGACTCTTTTTCAAAAGCCTTATATAAACGGACTTCTTTGGTTGTTGTTGTTTTTTTTGTTTAAAAAAAAATCCCCTCTATGAATAGGCATGTTAGGGGCAAGGAGACAAAATAACAAATATTATAGTTAAAAGGAACATTATGCCTCAGTTCAGTAATTATTACAGTAGCATTTAGTTAAATGAAAGTGTTATTGTGGCGGGCTTTCATTTCCTTTTGGGCTCTGAGATTTCATGGGCCATACAGTGACATTACTTGGCAAGGCAGCCGTTGCTTCTCACTGGGGTGAGAAAGGGTTCATTGATACATAGATTAAAAGGCTTCATTTATTCTCCTATCTCATTTTTCTCTTGCTGTGCAGTCAGTCGTCAGTGCCATGGAGGGAAGCCCAAAGATTTCTTTCCATAGCTTCTGACAGTCCTTTAAATGCAAGAGACATTCTGCAGAGGCTACTATAAAGGACTGGTTTTCATGCCCTATACACTTGCTCATTATTACTGTAGCTTGCAGTTAGCTGTTTCAGCAGAATCATTAAAGAGGACGTCAATACTGACTTGCAAATATTGTTTTCCAGCAGTTTATTACTCCGTACACACCCTTTTTTAATGGAAGGTTTTTGTAGTTTGAAAGTCACCGCTCCCTTCCTACCAACAGTTTTTAGCCTGACTTCCTATGGAAAGAAGGTTTATGCAATCATACTGTGAATGCGCTCATGTGTGCGTGCAGGTTGTGTCCGTCCCTTAAATAACTTTTGATCCTACAAGCCAGTGTCAATGAAATTTGGTAGAAGAGTAGAAGGCCCAAAGGTAAGTAGGATCTAAAATTTTGGAACAATAGGTGTGACTGGTGGGGCTTGGGAAGGAGAGTTTGTGGTTACCAAAAAGTCTTTGGCTTACATTGAGCATGTCAAGCATACACATTTGCCGGCGCACCCCCCCCAATGAGACACGGAAGCAGTATTTGGTTTAAAACTTGGCCGCACTTTATTTCAACGGATTCACTTAGGCCAGTGGGTGATTGCACAAGCAATATGGGTCCAGTATGCTAGCTACTTAATCTTCTTAACGTGTACTGACCGGGATGTACCTTCCCAAGTCAGTACTAACAAATAACTTTCCCCTTCGACAGCTCCCTGGCTCTGGCCGAAGGGGAACAGGCCCAACGGTGGGCTTGAGTAAGGCGGTGAGTACCCGCAAAGCCAGCAGACCGTGCATGTACTTACTGGCCTCACCTGGTACGCCTCCCAGGGTGATGGCCCCTGTGCGTCCTGCTCTCCCTTCGCACAGGGTGTCGCCTCCCCATCTCTTAAGGAGATGACTCATCTTATCCTATTCTTACCTGTTTATCCTACTATAGCATACTGGACCCCCGCCACTAAAAAGGGGGGGGCCGATCCCGGCCTCCCCCGACACCCACTGCCTCACATCAGCAACTCCTTCAGGTGCTGTGCCAATTTCCTTAAATATAATTCATTTCCTAATGGAGAGAGATGAACCCCGTCATCCCTAAAGAGCTCTGGTCGGCCATAAATAATATCGGCATGCTGCACAGTTGCTCCCCCTATACTAGCTATCCATTTTGCTATTTCCCTATTGATGTTCCTACGCGTCTTGTCGATTTTGGCTGGGTTAATAGCTCCACTCCATCTACGTCTAGGGACTAAACTAGTCCAACTTAACTGAACTTGTTTAAACAAACTCTTAACTAGTAACAAATCCTTTTTAATTTTAATTAATAAGTTAACCCCTTTTTGGGCCGGAATATCATTTTCTCCTAAATGTATAACGAGTATGTCAGGTGTTCCTCCTTTTCCAATCAGCCTCAGTCTTGGCAGCAGCTGGTACCATTTCATGCCACCATAACCACACCATCTAATATTTGCCTTGTGACCCAATCCTAGTTGAAGTCCCATTCCCGTCCTTATGGCAGCGTTCTTAGCCCAGCGGACCAGGCTGTGGCCCACAATCCATACGTCTTGTTTTATTGTCTCGTCGGACCTAAACCCTGGGCACGGGAGACACAATGATTGTTATTGATGGAGTCTTACATACCGTTTATATGCATTCGACCGCCACCGCCCAACCCCTTTGATCGCCTCCGTAGGCAAACCTGCTGCAGCCGCCGTTGTGGCTGCCCCTATCCTGAATGAATGCGACCCGTAAGAACTCGCGGAGAGGCCTAAACGGTCGAGAGCTGTCCGAAGGACTGCGTTGAATTGGTAATTCGTTAATTGGGCGGTGTTTTGGTGGCGGAATAGTGAGCCTGTTACCTGTGGGCGTATGGTTAAATAGTGTCCCATTTGTGTAACAGGGCATATTGCTTTATGCCCCGTTCTAAACAATTCGACATTCATGCCCTTGCCTCTCTGATCCGTCTTGGATCTTCTTAATCGCAGTCGTAAGCTAAACGGGTTCCAATCAATGTCGTCTATTCTGAAGGCCCGGCCGGAAAAATCTCTGCTAGATGATGGGACCACTTCACTTATCCTAAACCCCCCAAAGTATGTAACGGCGTACGCAGCTGTAAACAACTGTGCTTCGTATGCATCGTGACATATCCCTGGTAAAATTCCTATCATGCGGACTAAAATCGGTGTGGTTATAGGGGCCCTGTCAGGAGCTGCAGTCGGTGTTGCTCTGGCCCAGCTTTCCAGCATCCTTTTGAAGTAAAAACCATTATCTGGGGGGGGGGTGGCCTTTCAGTTTGCTCACAAAATTTATGGCAGCTATCTTGCCCCCTATAGTGCTCCCTGCCAGCCCCTTATGCCGTAGTGACATGGCAAATTGAAGTATTTCAGGCTCCATGATGGGAAAGCCCAGTGCCCAACCCCTGTCTGCTCTATATGCCTGGAACTCACGGAACGCCCTACCGTAAGCTGCCCGGGTTCTAGGAGCCAGGGATCCCTGTACGATATTCTGAACTTCTAGCTCCCAAGGTTCCAGGCACCCGGCGGGAGAGGGTCGGGGAACTCCCTGGCTTCCGGTGCTAGTTCCCGGAATCGCTCGATCTGAAAGCGAGAGAGGGCATCGGCTATGCCATTGTCAATACCGGGTACATGGCGTGCTGTAAACATTATGTTGTTCCTAAGGCAGGCCCCTACCATGGCGCGAACCAGGGTCATAACACGGGAAGAGCGGGATGTCAACGTGTTTATTATATATACCACCGCCATATTGTCGCACCAGAACAATACAGTGTGGTTAGCGAATTGCTCGGCCCATAGCAATACTGCTATAACTATAGGGAACAATTCCAAAAATGTTAAATCTTTGGTCACTCCCGTCTCGTGCCAGCTGAGTGGCCATGGCTCTGCGCACCATCTTGACTGGAAGTAGACTCCAAAGCCTGCCCCACCTGCGGCGTCTGAGTGCACTTGGAGGTCACTGCGCAGCAGCCACTTTGTTCTCCAGAAACTCACTCCATTGTATTCCATCAGGAAATCAAGCCAGGATCGTAGATCTGCCTTCATTTCCTGATTCACCCTGATTCTGTAGTGGGGGGGGAGGTCACCCTTCAGTTTGCCATATAACCTGGTTAAGAACGCCCTACCGGGTGCTACCACCCGGCATGCAAAATTAAGGCTGCCAACTAACGACTGCAGGGTTTTTACTGTGACCTTTTGTGATTGTATGCATTCTTGTATCTTGGCCTTTAATGCCTCTAACTTGTCTAGTGGGAGCCTGGATAGCTTTTTTACTGTATCCAATTCTATGCCCAGGTAAGTTAAGGTTGTGGAAGGTCCCTCCGTCTTCTCTGGGGCCAGTGGGATCCCTAATTCATTGGCCATCTCATGAAACAGCCCCAGCGCGGACGCGCATTCGTCCGTCCCCGGCGGAGCTATTATCAGGAAATCGTCAAGATATTTTGTTACTTCGCCTCCCTGCCACCGTTGTTTAAAGATCCACTCTACCAGGGAACTGAATCGTTCAAATGCCGAACAGGATATGGAGCATCCCATTGGCATAGCTCGATCGAAATAATACCGTCCCTCAAAGTGGAATCCCAGCAGGTGGAAGCTACCGGGGTGCACTGGTAGCAAGCGGAAGGCTGATTTGACGTCACACTTGGCTAACAGTGCCCCATCTCCCATAGTCCTTGCTTTCTCTACCGCCTGGTCAAAAGACGCATACCTAACTGTGGCTAATTCTTTTGGTATGGCGTCATTCACCGAGGCGCCACGGGGGTAGGACAGGTGGTGAATCAACCTGAACTCGCCCTGGGTTTTCTTTGGTACTATGCCTAATGGCGACAGGACAAGGTTTCGGATAGGTGGTTCTTGAAAAGGACCCGCTACTCTCCCTTCTGACACCTCTTTATCAATCTTCTTCTTAACTAGATCCTCGTGCCCATTAATGGATTTGAGGTTCCTAACTTTTTGTGGGCACACAACTGGACCAGCGGGGATGTGGAAACCGTCCCGAAAACCTTTTACTACGTAATCTACTTCATCTCTGGCCGGGTGTTTTCGGAGGGCTCTTTCGAGTGCCTCAATTTGAATTGGTGTCGGCCCCCTTTGGGGTTCGGGTCCCAGATGGTCCCCCTTGACCCCCTTTTCCTGGGCCTGTCCCACCGCCATATCGTCCACGGCCGCCTTTCTGCCGGGGGCGGTAGCACGTGCTCTCAGGATGTCCCCCCCCGCAACTGGAGCACGCATGCCGAAACCTGCACTGTGACCTACCACACCTGCCTGAGGTGTTGTACTCCCAGCACAGGCCCGGTCCCCCCTGTCCTCTTTTTCGTGCATCCCCCCGGTATGGCTCATTGGCGAGAGCAACCCCTCCTTTCACTAATGGGTGCCCGCTATCGGACCGGGGTGCCCTGGTTGCATCCACCATGCTCTCAAGCCAGATGTCCGGGGCGTGGGCGTCCCAACGGAGGCCCGGGGTATTCGCTGCCCTATGCCGGAAAGCCTCATCATAACGTAACCACGCACCAGGCGGGCCAGTGCCGTGGGCCCGCCGGACAATGTCCGCGTATTTGTGTAATTCTAATCCCCGTCCTGGGTCGACTTGCATTATTACCCCCATATAGACTGCGAAAGCGGAAGTCCAATTAGCCCAGTTTCTGTCGGCTTTAGGGCGTTTAAATTTCTCCTTGTCTTTTTCTTCTTCCGCTTCCGAGTGATCCACTATGGGGTCGCTAAATAATAATGCAAATACATCGACATATTCCCCCCGCCAAATCCTCTCTTTGGTCGCCTGGGTCAGATGGCTCCCAAATGGGGCTGCCACATCAGGAATCACACCGCCCGGTGGGCGAATAATTGCCGATGTCCACGCCCCCCTTGATGTGTTGGCCTGGGAGGCCTCAGCCCAATTAAGGGAAGGGGCTATTTCTTGGCTGTTGACTGGCTCCATTATGCCGTGCCTTGGTGGGGCTGTCAACCCTGTTTGTATTGCAGGCACATTCACCGGGAACACCCATGCCCACGAACCCTCGACCTGAAGTAGGCGGGGGGCCGTGGCCTGTTGCGCAAGGGGTAATACCCTTGGTAATGCTGGGCACACCAGCCCGCTGCTCCCGCCGTGCACTAGACTGCTCGGGGGCATCGCGGCCCCTCCCTCACTTATTGTCCCCACAGGGCCACCCCCGGGGGGGGGTACCCATAACTAAAAGTGGCGGTTGCTCCCCGCTCCCCCTGGTTGGTGGACTCACCCATGCTCATCGGCTGAGGTTGACTGCTTGGCCCGGCTCCTCCATGGTGCCCGCTTCCGCGTGGGCCCCTGTTTTCCCTTTGGAGGGCTTCCTCTATCACCTGAATGCGTCGCAATATGGCTTGGTCTAGGTCCCCTCCTTGTTGTTGGTGTTCATCCCGTCTCCTTCGGGCCGGTGGGGATCCTTCACCTGCGGTAAAACAGATATCTTGGGGCCCCTCGGGCCCCAACCTATGATGCGGTATCACTGGTGGTGCCCCCAGTGCTGCCGCACTGCCCTCCTGCTGACGCTGGTGGCGTACAAGCCCGGGAACCCCGTAAGGGTCCCCGATGTACGGGTGGTCCATAGGGAAACATGGGTTATCCCTTCCCTCCAGGTGGGCTTGCCCCCGTTCTGCTGGGCCCCTGGTTCCATAAGGGTTTTGCCCCATGGCCAGCGGATTAAGCTGCTGCCCTACCCCCCTTTGCCACTGGAGGGATTGGCTTGTCCCCTCACAGGCCTGGCTCAATTGGGCCAAGTTGGTTCCCCCCAACTCGCCTTGTGGTGGGCCCCCTACATCCCTATACCTCGCGGGGGGGGTTATGACTCTGGTACCCCGTCTGGGGCCGAGAGGCTGTTGGGGTATGGCTTCCTCCCCCTCCCTAGCCGGCTGGCTTTCTTCCCCCCCATCTTGCTCAGTCAGGCATTCCACTTGAAACCCCCTATTGGTGGGTTGTGAGCCCATGGTGGGGGGGGGTGTAGGGGTAAGGGGCCGATTTTGGAGCAGGGCCTCACAGGCAGCCAAACGCTCCATTAAGTCCTGCCTGGTGGGGAGGGGCCCTTCACCTTCCCCACTTCCACCTTGCTCCAAGCTGCCCCCGCTCCTCTCATGGCTCCCGGTTTGTTGGGGCCGCTTTTTCGCTGGCGCCTTCTTTTTTCCCCAGCCCATGGCTCCGCTGGCTCGGTTGCTATTTTTTTTAAAGGCCTTCCCTCCACGTGGCCCAGACCCGGCAGCAAGCGCTACTTGCTGCTGAGTCACAAGAACCCTCACGCCGACTGAGGCTATTCCTCGCGGCCCCGCCCTCCCTACAAAGGGCGGGCCCCGCTCTCAATTAGGCGCGGCTCCTCTGCGCACGCGCCGATCGGGTTGCCCGGGCAACCAGCCTTCCCAGCAACAGCGCTCCACGCGCTGCGTTCGTTTAGCCGTATCTCCGACTGGGGGGCGTGGCAATCACCCCGTCGCCGGGATTCCCGCGGCGAAGGGGCCACCTCCTTGGCCAAAGCCCAGTTTGGTTTTGGGTGCTTGTTCTACAGAACTGCTTTTTAAAAATTCAGATGTGCCTTGCAAACTTAATTGCTTATGCTAGAGTTTAATATTTAATTTTTAAAATGCAGGCCAGTAATCCTTTGCATGAAGCTTCTTTCAGAAATTTGAAAACGGGAAGTGATCATTTACAATAATACCAGAGGTATGTACATTGATGACCAAGCATAAAGCCTACTTGCCAGAAAATTGGGCAGGGGGAAAACTCGCCTACTCCTGGCTGTCTATCTACTTGTGAGAGTAGTTGGAGAGCCCCATCTTCAGGGCTAAGTCCAAACTTGGCCTCTCACTGCAGGAAGGAGGGGGGCTCTCCTACCATACTCCTGAACAGATGGCCAGCTGGGATTAGGAGCCTGACATGCAGTGCTGAGCCCAGAGCCCCAGACTGACACGCAACGCTACGTAGAGGGCTTTTTTACTTCCTGCTGAATGTCTGATGAGGGAGACCCCCCTCCCATCTACAGCACTAATTCCCAGTCCTGGGGTTGACACAGACAGAAGGAGAGTCCCCTCCCACTTGCAGTGCCAAGTAGGAAGAAACTCGAACTTGCGTCTTTCAAAAAATCTTTTTGAGATTGCCGATTAGCTGAGAATCGACCATTCTTCACATCATTCTCATGCGATTCTAATATTTTTTTAAAACACTCTGTGCATGCACAGCCCTTCCCCAATATGGCATGGGCTGCATCGGTGCCATTTTGGGAAAGGGAAGCTGGTTCTGCACATGTGCAGACCAACAAACTACCCTTTTCCAAAATGGCAGTGAAATGTCCCGCACCATCTTGGGAAAGGGCTGCGCGTACGCAGAACAGCCATTTGCACGTGCAGAGCATTTGTTAATTTTTTTGAGAACCTTGCAAGATTTTCTCAGTCCTGCAGCCAGTTCTCAATTCTCACAACCTTGCGAGAATCATTTTGCTTCTTGTTTCAGCCCTAGTGCCAAGCTGGAGCCACTTGGTTGACTGGACTCAGTGAAAGGCGTGAGTAGGACAGCCCTGTTTGCAGTGCTGAGCCTGAGATTTGGGGCTGGAACATGGCGGATGGGAGAGGACTCTCCTATTCCCTCTCAGATGGTCAGCGGGAAGTTTTGAAAGCCCCTGCTGTAGCACCAAGTCTCAGGCCGCTTTTAGACGTGTGCAGTGCACACGTGGCGTGAAATCCCACTGCATGTAAAAATCCCGCAGTCAGGGTTTAGGTGCAACATTTCACGCGTTAAAGCTGGTCGCGCATTCTTTTAAAACCATGAACTAAATACCTCAATATTGAGGTATTTAGTTCACGCTTTTAAAAGAATGCACAGCCGGCTTTAACGCGCAAAATGTCGCATCTAAACATTGCCTGCAGGATTTTTACACACGGCATCATTTCATGCTGCCTGTGTGCTGCACACGTCTAAAAGCGGCCTCAGCCAGAGGCTCCTGCTCATTACCATGTGTAGGGCTCTCCTAATAGTCTGCACTGCTCTTGCAAAGGGGTCGGGAGGAGGACAGATGTTGCATAGGGGGATGTGGCACCAGCTCCCCCTTTTCATGTGTGATCAAGAGCCGCAGCAAGTACGTGTGGATCTTGCCACCCCTCTTATTGACCCACGTTTTTATAAGCTTTTTCCAAGTCAATATGACTGTTATTTTTACATGAACAGTCCTCCATAGTAAAAAATCTCCCAGCTATTCCGTCGCCGTCTGGTGAATAGGGCGGTATAAAAATGCTGCATTAAATAAATAAGTAAATAAATAAAATGAATAAACTTGAAATGGTAACATAAGTTGCATAAAACAGGCTTATACAACCTCAAATGTGAGCAGCCATGGCCCATGGAGGGGCTGAGTGCTTCAACCATGTTTTAGCTAGAAGTAACAACATATACATCAAAAATTAGTTATGGTAACATTATTCTTTTTCTAATGCATGCGTCACTTTGTGTTAGCACTATGTTAGCAGGGCCCTACATCGCCACTTTGCACAGGGTGCCATCTTTCATGGATCTAGCACTGCTTTGGTGTGATAGAACTGTTGAATAAAAAACTTGTCTGGCCACCTTTAGGAGTAGGGTTTAAATTCTGTATCAGACTTGGCTTAAAGTCGTCCTCTCTGGATCATTAAGAAACAGTGAACTTTTAATGACCTATTTTTTAATAGCAGGAGGCACTGGGTCCTTGGCTTGTTTTCCTTGTAACTTGAACCCAGAAGTTTATCAGCTTTTACTACAAAAGGTCAGTTCCTTTCTCTTAGGAGTTTCTTTCGCTCACTTTAAAGACAGGCAGTTTTAAGATGGTGCCGGGAGATAAATGGCATCCTGATCTGAATTCCAATAGGATTGTAACTATATATTTTTTTGAAATTGGTCTTACCCTGTGGCAAATTGTATATCACTGTGCTCCTGTTGCAGGAAATGGTAGTAATTGTTCTTTTTCATCTAGCTGCTTAAATATCTCCTGTGGTTTTAATAGATTCTGTAAATAAAGCTGAATCCTACTCCTTTATTTGTTCTGCACATAGGTCCAGGTTCTGCAGTCCTTTGCCGACGCATCCCCCCAATGAGACACAGAGACAGTATTGGATTTTAAAATGGCCGCACTCTTTATTTCAATCCTCCTTAAGGCCGGTGGGTATTGCTCAGGCAATCTGGGTCCAGTATGCTAGCTACTTTAACTTCTTAACACAGGTACTGACAGGGATGTGCACTCCCTTGTCAGTACCAACAACATAACTCCCCTTTCGACAGCACCCTGGCTCTGGCCGAAAGGGGACC
>QEPC01007860.1:601429-625355 GCA_003113815.1 Sphenodon punctatus | reverse complement strand
TCCCTGTGTATAGGGGTGGGTAAGCCCTCCACCTCGGTTACTGGAGGTATGGCCGGCAAGACCCATGCCCACACCCCATCCACCTTCTTCAATTGCGGGTCATTTGCTTTCTGGGGCCTCATCCCAAAATTTCCTTGGGCTTGTTCGCCCAAAGTTACCCCTGCTCTCTCCATTCTCTCTGGGATATAATTATGACTTAGGGGCTCCTCCCCCATATCCCCGCTGGACTCACCCTGTGTTCCTATGTTCAGATTACTCCGTCTCCGCTGTTGATCAGCCCTTTCTGATATCGCTGTCCCATCCGCTTGGTCTCGTAGCGTATTTTCTATGGCCAGGACCCTCTGCCACAGTGCTTCGTCCCCCCTTCGATCTTGTTCCTCTTGTCCCTGCCTGCGCCTCCGTTGGGGCGGTGGTTGATCCCCCGTGTCTGCGGACATGAAACCGGGCAGGTCTTGCCCGTAAAGGTTAGCCCTCGTGCTTGATATAGCTGGGCCCCTTGCCCTCTGCAGCTGGTATTGTGCTAAGCCAGGGATACCAAAAGGGTCCCACTGGGGTACCCCACTGGTTGTGCCGGTTGTATCATCAGCCTGGACCCCAGGCAGACCCACTGCTCGTGACTCAGTGGGCCGCATCCCTGACCCTTGGGGCAGGTTGCCCCTCTCAGCCCAAGCCTGGGCTGGAGGGTTATCGGACGGGCCCTGCATCAGCCCTTGGCGCTGCCCCCCCTCTGGCCTCAGGTTCACCCCTGACCTGGTATCCACCCCTTCATCCCTATAGCGGACTGGTGTGGAGACAGCCCGTGTGCCCCTCCTAGGTCCATCCCCTGTGGGCTGGTTCCTGCCCTGGGGACTCTCCGTCTCTTGCCCCATCCCTCCTGCCACCGTTCCCTGTCCTCCCTCATGGGCCGCATGCATGCCCTGCTCAGGCCTGATTTGTGCCCCACTCGTTCCTGGGGAGGCATCTCGGGCATGCAACATGGCCTCGCAGGCCTCGAGGCGGGCAATCAGCTCAGCCCTGGATGGTCCCCCCTCTGGGATCCCCCCGGCATCCTCCCCTGCCCCTTGCCCTGTTGCCTGTGATGCCTGGGGGCGGCTCCTCTTCTGCGCTGCTGCCGCTCCCTTCTTTTTGGTGCGCCCCATTGTTTGCAATCGATCCTGGCCTATGCAGCAGCGCCGATGCTTGCAGCTGCTTGCTGCAGGTCTCAGGACGAATGCCGCCTCCACGCGGTCCCAGCGGACCCGCCCTCCGAGAAAAGGGGCGGGACCGCTCCCAATCGGCCCGCGCGGCGCCACTGCGCACGCGCAACAATTTGGTTGCCGGGCAACCTCAGCCCGGGCCCGGCGTTCCTCTTAGCTGCCTGACGCAGCACGCTCCTTCCTTCCCCTTGTCTCCCGACGGGGAGCGCGGCAATTTCCCCGTCGCCGCCATTATGGCGGCGAAGGGGGCTACTCAGGCAAAACTCCCTCAAGTCAATGGGAATTTTGTCTGCATATGAGTTATACCATCAGACTCGTATTTAATGAGTGCCATTTACAAGATCACATAAATACGTTCTAAATGTTGCCACAGAACTTTTAGCTGTTCGTCCAAAAAGCAGCGGTTACTATTGCTCAAAACATTGTAAGTACTTTCCTTTCCTCTCATTTTCTTCAGTGCCTAAGGCATTGGCGACACTGCCATGAACTTCCTGACTAGTACCAACGTGGGAGAAACTTCACTAGGCTCTGTTACCGTTTATTTCTCTTTCTTCCTCCTCTTTTTTTTCTTTTTGCACATTTTTCTTCCCTTCCTCCCTTAGAGGATAATATGAAATATTTTGAAGGGACCCTTAATTTTTCTCAAAACTGAAATCATCCCCAGTATTTCACCTGCCTCCTACTCCATCCTTGGCAATTTTCACATTCAAAGAGGAGGGGAAAAGAGAAATGGAGGGAGGATTTATTGGGGTTCAAACAGGATCCAAACTAAGGCCCCTTTCAAACAGGCCGGCAACGCGAGGGGATGGGTGGAGGTGGGGGGCAACCCTGACATGAATGCCCATCCACCTCCACCTGTCTCCACACACAGAGGCACTTCCGTTTTCTCCAGTGCCTCCGTGCATGGGGGATTAGTGGAGGTGGGTGGAGCGCAAGAGTACAGACGTACCCCCACCCACACTGACGGTTACATGGATGCCCCCTCCGTAGGAGTGGGGCGTGTCTCATGTGAAAAGGGCCTATGGTTCCCGTTAACTGAGTTGCGTGGGTGTTTCTCTCACCTAGTGGAGGTCCCTGATGAGTGAGCAGCTTGATTCTCCAAAATAAAAAAGTGAGTGAGAGGATGCATTTAGGCTCTTTATAAGGGGAGGGGAGGGCGGGGGTGAGTCCATGCGTTTCCAGTGTGTGGGGAAGGGTTTAAGCAGCGGTGGATGGGTGCACACCCATCCACCTGTGCAACCTGGGCAGGAGCGCACCCCGCCGCCCACTTTTCCATTGAGTGGACCTGCGTGGTAGTCTCTTATGTAAAAACACCCTTAGACAAGCACCGTCCCACCCACCATTCACCTACTATACATATTACAGGGATGCAGTGGTGCCCTATAGGTGCTTTGCAACATATATAATGGGTGAGAGTTGGTTGGGGAAGTGCTTGTCTAAAATCACCCAGAGAGAGAGAAAGAGGGGGTGGGTGGGTGTATTGAGTATGTATGTAGGGATACTTCTGTAATAATAAAAACTGAAGACTGATGAAAGTTTCAAAATATAACTGTTTAATTGGGCTCTGCTATAGGACATTTTGGCTGTGATGCTTAAACTACCTGCTCCAGAGTACTCCCATTGATATTGATAGGACTACTTCAGAGTAAGTGGTTTGAGGATTGGAGCCTTTGTAGTGGTTGATTCTGAAAGGAACAGATGACATTCTCTCTTAATAATGTCAACAGAGAAACAGCAAGCAAGCTGTGTGAGGTTTAAACAGGCTTGATTCCCAGGGCCTCAGGACTCTTGTAGAGCGGTTTTGCTTTGGGTGGAGTCCAGAAAACCTGTGTTTGACTTTTGACTATAAACAGCTGCAGAATAATAATTTGGTAATTTCCACTTAGTAAGGCGGGGAAAGTCGGTGCTAAAAAGCTCTTCTATGAAACCGTACAGCAGCTCTTAAAAATAAAGCCTGACAAGTGAACTGCTAAGCTTTGGGGAGTAGGGTGGGTTGTTTTTTGAAAGAAATAAAAATTAAGCCCGTTTAAGATTCCGTTTCAGTCTTACCAATTATTTAGTTGGACTTCAAAATTACTAACATTTTAGGCAGTATTTCTTACTTAGTGTGTTCTTCTGCATTGGACCAGGTGTTTGTGATACCACCAGTTGCCTCAGGGCAAAAGTCCTCTGAGGTCCTGAATTCAGGATGCTGCAAATGAGAGAATGGAAGTAAATAATGACAACAGTGACACACACTTCAAAAGAAATTTCCTGGTGATAGATTATTGGCCTGGAGGAGTTTGTTGTTCTAGGTTGGATTGAGGTTCATCGGTCCTAAGGAAATGGTTTGTGCCAAAATCATTATTGCTATAATAAACTAAGTATTCGTTTTCACACTTCAAGAATTAACCTTGAGTCACCTTTGGCTGTTTTCTGTTTCATTTTCTGCACTCAGTACTACTTTTAAAAAGCTTCAGTTATAGGATTTTCAAATAAATTGTTTGGCAGTGCATATAAGTACTGATACCAGCTCCATCTTTGATTTCAGGATTTTTTTTATTAGTCAAAATTTAGAATGGAAAAGTAACATTATTGCCTGTGGGTGACATTTTCAAAAGTGCCTGAGTGACTTACTGCTTTTGAAAATTTTACCCTATGTGGGCGTGGATTGGAGTTTTTTTGTGTGTGATATTATTATAAAAATTACTTTTATGTTGATTCAAATTGGCAAAAATAAAGTGCAAGGAAGTTGTTCCATTTAACTTTTTAAGAAGGTAATGTATTACCTTTCATTATTAAACACATAATCTACCCATCTGACGACATTGGGATGTCATATCATTAGATAATTATCATATCACCGCTGCTTCCTTTATGAATTTATGTTAACCTAATGTAATGTACTGTTAGCAGTCCTGCACAGGCTCCTGAATCAAGTACAAATCCAAACCGAGTTTGATTGCACCAAGCTGATCCCAATGCAGCCAGGCCTAGGACTGAAACTTGATTTTGCAATTCTTGCCTTTCTCAACAAGAATCCGGGTATCTTGTGAATAGCCCTCACCCTCAAAAGTCCCGGAAAGGGCCTTTTGCAAGCCCTGGCTAGATTTGCAAAAGGCCCTGTCCACCATGTACTCGTCGGTACTGCTCCAGCCACTGAGTATTTCTTGCTGCGCAGGGACGGGGGGAAGTGAGATCACAAAACGAATGAATTAATTTATAATAGCTCTCAAGCGAGGTCACAAAATAAATAAAATAAAAATCGCTGCATGTGTGCAAAATGGCCACCAGGGCAGTTTTTCGTATGCGTAGCCCTTTCCCAAAATGGCGGCAACGATGTTGGCAACATTTTGGAAAATGGCTGCACATGCACAGACCCCCCCCCCCCCCCTCCCTTGGCCATTTTGCATATGTGCAGTGATTTTTTACTTTTAATTTATTTATTCATTAATTTATTTGTGAGCTGAGCTGTCTTACGAGATTTCACTCCAGGGAGAAATCTCTTGAGATGCCTCACGAGAATCCAATTGTTTTAGCCCTAGCCAGGCCCCTTTGACTCCAGGCCCAATCTGTATTGGAGATAGCCCCTTCCACATGGAGCAGGGATGGGATTAATCCACTCCACCACCCTTTTCCTGATGTGTCCCCTGCCCACAGAGAGTGCAGTGATGTCACAGTGCTCTGTAGGGGGTGGATCATGTCAAAAAAAGGACAGGAGTTGGGTCATTCTTCCTTTACCTGACCTGACTCCACCCCCTGAGGAGCGTTGGGTAGGGCTGTAGTGGTATACCGCTGCGGCAGCTGTTACTGACAGAAACCCCTATTCCGCACATTGCAGCATGGTTCGGCAGATACAGCTTTCCGACGGCTGTGGCAGCGGTTTGCCGCAAATGGTGCCACGGCACTGCGACTGGTCAACGGAAGCGGAACTTTGGCAGATTTCAATAAGAAGCAGCACCAAATCCCCTTTCCGTCGATCGTGGAATCTTTGTGGTTATCTGATCATTGTATCATGTTTCCGCCCCCCGGAATACAAGATATCGCGAGACTTGGCGGCATGATCAACCCTCGGACCCTGTTGATGACACCCGCATGCTCAATTTCATTGTCTAGGGCTTTCCCAGAGAGACATGTCCCGCCTTCACCATTAAGTATAAATAGGTGTGTTTGTAGCTTTCTTCTTCCTCTTGATCTCCAATCGCAGTGAGAGTGAGTGACTTGAAACCGCGCCACCAGTGTCTGTGTTTGTTAACACACTCTGATCTTCTGCGCTCCGCGACAAAGCACTGCATCGTGACTCGAGGAGAGAGAGGCCTATCTCTTCCTAATTCATAGCATACCATCGATTTTGGATAACATAAAGAAGGTTTTGTGTAAGTGCTTGAACTTTTCTGCTAATTCTTCTAAACTGTGCTTTATTTAACTGCTAATTTAGTACTAAAGCAGCTAAAGATATTCTGCTACAGCTACACTTTACATATTCCATTACCCTTTTTAAAAATAAATGTACACATATGTTTGCTGCTAGCCTTTTAGTGTTTACGTATATGTTTATTGCTCAGTTTGTGCTTGATATTGTTTGTGCTTGATATTGTTTTATTGTTCATTTTGTTCATGAGAATGGCTGTTGGTTGGATGGATGGTGGGATCATTGGTTTATATGTGAAAACTGTGCTGTTGGGTTGATAACTGTGGCTGTCTCGATTCTATTTTTGTGAACGGTGGACAAACGGCGACCACAGCTATTGCCTCCCCCTCCGTGCTCTCCCTTGACTGACCCCCCCTAGCAGTCCCCTCCGGCTATTCCCACATGTGTTCCCCAGTCCCTGCTCCATGCTCGCCGGCGGCTTCTGTGGCTACCGGTTATGCCCCCCCCCTTCCTTGCTCTCCATGGAGTGACTCTTCCCCATGTGCTTCCCCGAGTCCCGACCCGAGTCACTGCTCCAGGCTCGCCGGTGGCTTCCGCAGCTACCGGCTACGGCCCCCCCTCCTCCTGGCTCTCTATGAAGTGACTCTCCTGGCAGCCTCCCCGCCCCCCGGCCGTGCCTATTTCCCCATGTGCTTCCCCGAGTCCCAGCTCCAGGCTCACCGGCGGCTTCTGCGGCTACCGGCTATGCCCCCCGTCCTCCTGGTTTTCTATGGAATGACTCTTCCCCATGTGCTTACCCGAGTCCCGACCTGAGTCCCTGCTTCAGGCTCGCCAGCGGCTTCTGCACCTACCAGCTATGGCCCCCCCCTCCTCCTGGCTGTTGGGATGTCACAGTGCTCCCTGGAGACGGGGCCTCTTGCCCACAAAAGAGTCGGACCAGGACCAATTCCAGAGGGGCCGGGTCAGGAGGGCTCCGAGTCCTGAACCGAGTCTGACCATACCCCTTATGCCGTCCGATCAAGCTTGAGTCAGTACGCAGGCCTCTTAGCTCTAACACATTACTTTTGGTCATATTTTTATCTTTTTAGTCAAAACATACGATCCTTTCCAAACTGGACATGCAACCCCATAATTTTAGGTGTGACTGTTCTGGGCCTACAGGGCCTGATTTCCTTTTTGGATACTGTTATTTCTTCTGGTCAGGCATTTGTTTCTTTGAGATGGGAAAAAATACAGACCTCAAAGTCTTGTTATGAACATTCGTGGCCTAGGACACTCTCTGGTACCTGGTTAGTTCTACCCTTAGCTGGATTACTTGGTGCTTGAAATATGTTTAGTGTAATATGTTTTAATTTTCATTCAAAAGCTGCCACTCTTCATTTCTGTCAGCAAAGGCTTGGTCACGAAGTCCAAACCTGCTTTTTGTTCATTAAGAACCTGTCTGCAACATTTTGATTGTTAAAGAATGTATTTTTGATTGTCTCTCTCCCCCCGCCCCCACCCCCTTGCAAATTTTTGGTTTTCTCTGTGATCATAACTAAACGTATGGCAGCAATTTGGGGTTGTTGTAAGATATAAAAATATATCTTGGTTTAAAAAGATTGACCCAAATGTATTCCTTACCCTTCCCCGAAGGTTCAGGGCAGCTTTCAGGGGCATAGCTAGGTGGGAATGGGTCCCCTGCTGGGGCACTCCGTTCCATTGTGCATATGCATTCTACGTGTGTGTGAGCCTACCCCCATGCACATGGGCCCTGGTGCAGCTGCACCTAGTATGGCTATGCCAGCTATCTGTAGTGTCCTAGGCCATTTAAGTTTCATAGTCGGTTAAATATGCGGGCCGCTGGACCAGCCGTCCACTTCTTGTCTGAGTTACAGCTTCGGGTGCAGGACTTCTTTCTGCCCTGACATGACTCTCCTTTAGTGGACTTAAATCTCGGCAGCTGTTTCTATCGGTAGAATTCCTGCTCATTTCTGATGGTTCTCCTTCCTCTGGCCAACTGCGTATTGAGGCACGATCCAAATCCTCCTGGTAATCCTCTCTTTGCTGTGTGCCTGCTGGCTCCCTTCTGCTGTTCCGCAGTTGCCTACAATTTTGTCTTAATCTCTGCCCTGCATCTGTAATTACTTCATATGATCTTAGTCCTACTTTCACTTGTACTGTAGCCTTTTTCCATTCCGTTGTGGGGTGGTTGGACCCATACCTTCTTCCCTGTTCGAAGGGGCCTGAGGTCCTTGGCTCTTCTGTTGTAGTATGTTGTCTGTCTGATTTGGCATTCTTGAATTTGTTTCTGTGTAGCCTCTACCCTACTGGACTGCAGCAGGCTCTCTCTCATAGGGAGTAGTGTCCTTGTTCTTCTGCCCATCAGTCGCTGTGCTGTGTTGCTATTGAGTTCTTGGGAGGGGGTACTGTGATGGTCGAGCAGAGCCTGGTAAGGATCCTGGCCTGTAGTCTTTGCCTAGAGCATCAGTTTCTTGGTCATCTTCACTGCGAACTCTGCCTTCCCATTGCTTTGTGGGTACCCGGGGGACGAAGTCTTGCTCAGATTCCCATTTCTTGCTAAAACTTTTGAATTCATCTGCTGTATATTGTGGCCCATTGTCTGAGCACAAGATGTAGGGTATCCTGTGCCTTGCAAAGTGTGTCTTCAGTTTCCTGAATATGATTCTTGCTTGCATGTCCTCCAGGTAGTCTACTTCCCAGAAGTTGGAGTAATAGTCTACTGTGATCATGTAGTTCCTGTCATTGAGTGTGAACAGGTCAGTGCCCACCTTTTCCCACAGTCGTGCTGGGGCATCATGGGTCTGCAGAGTTTCCTTTTGTTGTCTGTCTCCATATTCCTTACACACCTCACACTGCTCATGTATGCTCTCTTCTGAGAGTTCATACCTGGCCAATAGATGCACTCCCGGGCTTGTCTCAGGCATGCCTCGATCCCCAGGTGTGAAGCATGTATTCTTTTCATGATGTCCCGTCTTATTTCTGCTGGGATTACAGTTCTGTCTCCTTTGAACAAGATCCCATCTTGCATGTATAGTTCGTCCCTCACTGGCCAATATGGGGTAACTTCCTTGGATAACTGATCCTTGTGGTCTGGACAGCCCTGGAGTACAGTTCACATCACTGCTTGTCGACTCTCATCTCGTTCTGTGCTTTCTTGTATCACCTGGAGACTCCCCTTGGAGATAGGGAGTTATTGTAGCAGGTTGATAGACTCTATCTCCTGTTCCACAGAGCCACACAGACTATACTCGGGGAGATATGCCCTGCTAAGCGTATCTGCCATTAGCAGTGTCTTTCCTGGTCTGGACAATATTGTATGCTCACATCATAGCGTTGGAGTCTCATTAACATGCGTTGGAGTCTCTTGGGTGCACTCAGGAGTGGCTTCCTCATTATACTTTCTAATGGTTTGTGCTCTGATTGTACCTCTACTTTTTGTCCAAAGGTGAACTGGTGGAAGCGCTCTGTTCCAAACAGCACTGCAAGGAGTTCCTTTTCAATCTGAGCATATCCTCGCTCTGTGTCCGGCAGGGCTCTGCTAGCAAAGCCTATGGGCTGCTGGTTTTGCATTAGTACTGCACCTAGGCCTCCTTCGGAGGCATCACATTGGAGTTGTAGCTGTTCTGCCGGATTATAGTACTTTAGGTCTGGTGCCTCACTGACCAGCTTCTTCACTCTTTCAAATGCCTGTTCCTGATCTTCTGGCCAGTCCCACATTGCATCCTTGTGAGTTAGCAGTCGTAGAGGTTCACAAGCTTCTGATAGGTGTGTACAAAATCTGGCTAGATAGGTGGCCATTCCTATAAACCATTGAACACCCTTCACATCTTCTGGTCTGGGCATTTCCATGATTGCTCTCACTTTTTCGGGGTCTGACTGGAGCCCTTCTGAGGTCAGAAGGTTTCCCATATAGGGAACTTTAGTTCTCCTCAACTTTAGCTTTTCCTTATTCAGTTTAATGTTTTTTTTCTCTGCACCTATTTAGGAGTTGCCTCATCTTAGTATCATGATCCTGGGTAGCTTCTTCCTCACTATCTCCTTCACCTACGATCAGGATGTCATTGCCACAATCTTGATGCCTGGAAGCCCCTCCAGGACCTGATTCAGTTTGTGCTGGAACACTTCAGGAGCGGGACTGATTTCCATGGGCATCCTTACCCAACAGTACCTGCCAAAGGGTGTTGAGAATGTTGTGAGATGGCTTGAGGACTCATCTAGCTCAACATGCCAAAATCCAATTTTTACATCACACACGATGAACACTTTTGCCCGGGAGAGGTCAGGTAATATGTCTTCAATAGTGGGCAATGGGTAGTGGCTTCTCTTTAGTGCCTGGTTAAGTGGTTTTGGATCTATGCAGATCCTCAGTTTGCCCGTTGGTTTTCTTACTACCACCAGGCTGCTGATCTTCAGTGCTAACTTCCACTGGGGCAATAATGCCTCTTGTTTCCAGACTTGCTAGTTCCTTCCCCCAAGGTCAGAGGGATTCTGCGTTTGGGCAATCTAACAGGCTGCACCTGGTGGTCTATCTCCAAATTTAGCTTGCCTTCCAGATTCGATCTCCTTGAAACACATCTTTATATTCTGTTAAGATGTCAGACAGAAGTGTTGTACGTCACCAGCACCTGATTGCATTCCTCCAATGCGGTATTGCTGCTTAACAGGGATTACATTGCAGCTAGCCCCACAATCTAGCTGAAATGTAACTGGTCTCCTGTCCAGTAACATAGTTGCATATATGGAAGTTGAATGTGTGGAAGTTTTATTTTGCAGCACATGCACGCTTAGGTCGCTTTTAGATGATCACGCTGTGCGCTCGTGCGGGGTTTCAAAACCCCCACGAGGAGAGATTACACGTGACGCCGCCGGCAATTGCGCGCCTGATACGCGCCGCGCATTCTTTTCAATCCGCGAACTGACCAGGAGCCTGATCGAGGTAGGTCATTTGCAGTTTGAAAAGAATGCACGGCGCCATATCAGGCGTGCGATTGCCGGTGGCGTCACGTGTAATCTCTCCTCGCGGGATTTTCGAAACCCCACGCGAGTGCACAGCGTGATTGTCTAAAAGTGGCCTTAGTGTGCTGGGATCTGCTAGTGTAACGGAGAGGATTTCCTCCTCCCCAAAAATTTCAGCATCCTCCATCACTGCATGTACTCTTGCACTCCTCGTCCCATGGTTGGAGCTGCGACACTGAGACACAAAGTGATTCAGTCTCCCACATCCCTAGCATCTTTGCCCATAGGCTGGACATTTCTCTTTCTGTCTTTCATGTTGCTTTCCACAGTATGTGCACTGGACCTTGGGGACTGCGTTGTCAAGTAGTCCTTTCTTATTATGCTTTCTGGGTTCCTTAAGGTAGACGTTATGCACTTGGTCTTGTTCTGTGGCAGTTGTAGTGATTGCTTTTATTCTTACTTTGGATAATTTGGCTGCCCTTGCTATTTGGAGGAACTTCTCCAGAGTCAGTTCTGTTTCTCTCAGCAACCTCTCTTGCAGTTTAGAATCACAAGTCCCACAGACAGTTCTGTCTCTAATAAGGGAATCTTTTAAGTCCCCAAAGTTACATGTGGATGCCAGTGTTCTCAGCTCCGTGACATAGAGGTCCATTCCCTCCTTTCAACCCTGATTCCGGGTGAAGAAATGGTATTTCTCCACAGTTTCATTCTTTTTGGGGGTCACAGTACTCATCAAAGGTCTTTATCAGCTGCTCTAGGGTGTTGGGCTCTCCTGTTAAGAAAGTAGCGCGCACTTCTTTGCCCTTTTCCCCAATAAGGTAGTAAAAAAGCTTTATCTTGAATTTCTCATCCTTGGGTATTTTCAGACATTATTTGGCCATGGTTCGCGATCTGTTACGGATCCCGGACAGGAATCAGTCAGGCCATCCTTTAGACTCTGATTCCACTCGGGGAGGGGGCTGGGCTGTGCGGAGCGATGTGCGGCTGCACAGCCCCGCCCCCCTGCGCTTCCCTGGCTGCCTGCCCTCTGGGAGACAGGTGGGCACAGTGGCCAATTTGGCCGCTGCGCCCGATCCCACATCGGGGTCTGGGCCACGGTCCGGAATCAGGGGAGGTAACAAATGTTACTTTCTGCCGATTCCGGACCATGGTCCAGCTAACCACGGTTCTGGACCTCCGGGTGGCTGGAGGTCCAGAACCGTGGTCAGTGTGTTTCCCGGCAGAGGTTCACTGTGGTGAACCTCTGGCAGGAACCACCGTAGGTATTTTTTGACATTACGGTACCGCGGCCACGATAGGGGGTTCACTGTGGTTGACCGTGGTATTGTAACGTCTAAAAATACCCCTTGTCTGCCATGGTCAGCCCTGTATATAAAGTCATTTCTTGCTTCCATTGTGTCCATGTCTGTGCCAGGTTTTTGGAGTGGAAATCCAGCTTTGCAGGGGGTCTGAGGCTCTCCATGCTGTCTGTTCTTTCTGCCTGTGTAGATTCTGCTTTAAGCCAAACTCTCCTTCTTGTGGGTCTCTGCTAAATGACCGCTGCCACCATGTTTCATGCACAGTGTGCCATGCGATAAGGAAGGCACAGGATGATATCAAACACAATCAAACTCTTTATTTAACTAAGCTTACTCCATGAGGCTGTGCCTAGTTCATGCATACTCTCCTTCACAAACTGTGTTGTGTTTCCTCTAAACAGTTCCCCCCACGCAACTCCAGTCCCAACCTGCAGGTTCCTGCAGGTTGTTACAATGGTGCTGCGGGCTGGCCCTCCAACCTATGAACAGTCCATCTGAATTCAAGCGGCTTTTGCCAAAACAAGTCCTGAACCTAAACAGATTGTGACCGGACATGACCAGTTTTAACTGCAGGGCTCTAGGTTTGTGTAACCTTCTCAGTAATAGCCGTCTTGTATAGGACTAATTCAACTTTCCTGTATTCTCTGTGAGAGATGTATTAGGATTCTTTCCAACCCCGCTTGGTTACTATGTTCAGTGTATCTCTGTGGCATAGAGATAAGAAGGAAGAAATGTCTTTTGATAAGGTAGGACTTTCCCACCCATTAAGCACAGCAGCCAAATTTTTCTAATGATTTTTTTTAGCATGGACAGCTAACTGGGGGAAATTTGGAAAAGAAGCTAGAGAGCCTGGTAATTGAAGTTAGCCACATAAGACTTTTTCATCATTTTCAGCTCCGTTTTGCCTGCTTCACTCACTCACCAACTTGTTAAATTGCATGTTCAGGTTGCCTCCAACCATTTATTCCAGAACAGTCAAATCCCATTGACTTTGTTTGATTCAACTTTTACAAACGTGTGAATTGTAAATTATATGCTACAGGATGTGCTGACTTAACAAGACTACAGATAATTTTTCAAAATTAGAGGGTATTTAATATTAAGGGAATTTATTTTTGTACTGAGAGGAATGTGGTGCTAGAAACTACAGTATGGCAAAAGTTCACAGTGGAAATTATGGTGCATTCTCTCCCAGTATTTAGAAGGAAAAATTGCACTAAGTTAAATTGTTATGATTAAACCTATAAAAAGACTGAGCAAATTTATTTCTACTTTTTTCAAGAGGGAAATGTACATATGGCTGGACTCTAATATTCCACAGTGGTTTAACCTTGTTATACAAAGTACCTGCTGTAAAGTGGTTGCATTCTGGTCATTTGCTGTGTGTGAGAGAGATTAGTTTTGGCTCTAAGAAATGAAGTTTCTTTTGCTTGGCTGCCAGTATAGTTGCCTTCTTATTTTGACTTGAGTTGCAATAATGAATGGAGTAACGTCAGGGTGAGAGTGTTTATGGAACAAGGTATTTGAATTTGTTCATAAAACTAAACAACGAATAAAGCCCCAATTTGAATCCTCCACCCCTAACTGGCAACCCTAAGCTAAAGTATCTTATTAACCCTCATTGGTACAGAGAACAGTTATGATCATCTTAATTGCTATTTTCTTACACAAAAGCATCATTTTACTGATGGTCTTTTTTGATGTATCCTTTATCCTTCTATATACAATAAATACCTTTCAGTTAAGTGAGGTAGTAAGTACAAGAATTTCTCTGTGCAGCCACGGTTTGCCATTTACCGGTAGAGCAGACACCTCTCTTTCAAGATTGGTTGTGTGGACTGGGCAGCTGCTGAAGAAAGTAGGGGATGAGTAGACAGTGGGAGTAAAGTGAAATAGTGGTAAGTAAGCAAAAGGGTGCTATGTTAAATTGTGGGAACTATAGAGGAATAAAGCTAGTAGAATGTGCAATGAAAATCCTAAGAGGATTGTGGATAAAGGAACATCTGGAATGACATCCAAGTTGGAATACAGGAAGATTGAGTATTAAGTCTATTCCAATTTATCACAGTAATGGATGTATTAAAAGAGACCGCATATAGAGGCATACCATGGATATTACTCTTTTCAAAAGATATAGTGATAACTGCAGAAACTGTAGAGGAATTGCAGAAAAGTGAATGGTTTGGCAGAATCAATGGGAGAAATATGGTCTGAGAATAATTTCTAATAAAATGTAAGTAATGTTAAGAGAAGACTTTGGCTGCATTCAGATGTGCGTTTAAATCGCACAGCAGCGGCGGCGGCATCATGCGATTTAAAGCAATGCGCACTTCTGGGTTGGTGTGAATGCACCGAGTGCGCACGTTTCAGCGTAACGCGAACTGTTGGGAGTGAGGTTTTTAAAGCTGCTCTGAGCAGCTTTGAAAACCGCACTCCAACAGTTTGTGTTACACTGAATTGGTGCATTCACACCAACCCGGAAACGCACGTTGCTTTAAATCGCACAATGCCGCCGCCGCTGCTGTGCGATTTAAATGCACATCTGAATGCGCCCATAGTTGTGATGTACAGGCAGGAAATAACCTTAAAGCAAGTTGCAAAATTTAGTACAGATCTGAGATCAATGATGGGAGGAGGGTGGGAGACAGAAATACAAGAGAGAGTGAAGATGGGATGGAAGAAATGTAAAGAAGTGTCAGGTATTATATGAGGTTAAAAGATGCCAAAAAAAGCCTGAAGGTCAGTCAAACTGTAGTGAGAGTTGTGTTATTGTACAGAGAAGATGACTGTATTATGGGGTGGGGTGTGTGTGTACATTTCTGTACACACTTGAGTGTACAGAAATGAGAATGCTATGAAGGATTTTACAACTGAAGACATTCAAAGAAATGATGGTATTAGAAAGTGACTATGAGTGAGGAACAATGTAAAGGGAACCAGGAAGGCCAGGTTGAGGTGATTGGGACATGTTTTGAGAGCTGAAGGAAATATAGTGAGAAAAGTGGTGGAGATGAAGGTTGAGAGGGAAAGAATCAGGGGAAGATGAAAGCTGAGATGGAAAGATGTACCGGTGGCATGAGGGAATAGGAGTGACAGTGGAAAACAGGTAAGGAATGGAATAACCTTTAACCAACGGAATAACAGTAAGAAATAGATGACCCTACAGTTGGGGGAGGGGGGCTGAAATGAGGAGGGGGGGAAGAAGAAAATGAATGCATCTATGTCAGCAAACATGCAACAGCTACAGTGCACTTCACAGAAATGACAGGCTAATCTGGATGGTACTAATCATAGTTTCCTTCAAATCAGATAATTAACTGCTGGCTGGATGCAAGTTTGCCTAATACTATGGGGTAACGGTTGAAGAAAATAAAAATGCTTGATATTAACACAACAAAATCACTGTCAAGGTATTTGGCCTGTTTTTCAGGGCTGCTAATGATTTTTCTTGAAATTTGAAGAATTTTGTATGTTCAGTTTTGGATGTTCAGCATGTTCTGAAATGCAGTGAAAAAAACCTTGATTCTTGGGGTCTTTTATAAACGGTTACATTATTGCCTGCTGAACTCAATCTTGGGTTTTCACCAGCCTTGTGAAGGAGATGCATACCTACCTATATTTGTTTATAGGCCCAGGTGTTTAGACATGTAGGGCATGTTTTGACAAATTGTTAAACTGAAGTAACTACTTTGATTTTGTTAAATTGAAGTAATTTGTCTACTTTGGCACAGTTCACACTGCAGTCGCAAACAGATGTAGTTACTTTGCAATCTTCCCCTAATGATCATGACAAACAATATTACCCTTTTCTTTTTGCTTTTGAAATAAAGGGGTCACGCTACAGCTGGTTCTAAGTAAAAAGCAAAGGGGGAGTGTGTACTCGTTTTTAAAGAGTACACATACGTCTCTTCCTACTCCTGAATTACTTTGAGTTAGAGCTCCTGCCATGTGAATGATTCTGGTATGAAAGTGATCTAAACTTCTGTGTATTTGTTTTTCAGAACGTGGCCCCAAACAACCGGTGTTTTAGCATGATCTAAGAGGTGTAGGTTGGCTTCTGGATGACTAAACAGGATGTCATATTGTCCATAAAATACCTAGGGAATCTTGTTTCAGCATCTCCATTTCAGTAATGAATTACTGACATGTGGTGGGGTACAGGGCAGAGCTGCCTGGCTCTTTAAGGTGGTTAGCACCAACACGAAAAGCACAGGCACATCCATGGATAAAGGTTTATGGCTAAATATTGTGCAGGGGCTGGACATCTGAAGGACAGCACCCAGATGCTTTGCAGATGGGAAACCATGAGAGTATGTGGCTAAGTGGGGCCTGCTGGGTATGGGTGTAGCTGAGCGAGCCCTAAGCTTCAAAAGAGAGCCCTGAAGCTCAAAGTGGGGGGGACTAGCAGAGTGACAGAAGCTAGAAGAGAGCTCTGTCTAGAAAGGGCTGAGCCATCTTGCAGCTAGGGTCTGTCCCTAGGAGCCTGGTGTCAGGAGGGATGGTACCTGGTCAGGGGATATGGACCGTTGAACAAGCTGGCTAAAAGAAGGACTGTGCCTAGCCAACCAAAGCCCGAAGATACTGGAAAGACTGTGGAGGTTGGGATAACTGTCCAGGAGAGACTGTGCCTAGCCAGAAAGGGGCCTAGGGGAGGAGGCACAATGAAACCCGTGTCTAAGACTATAAAGATGTATATATTGGTGGAGGATGGTGAGCAACCCGTAAATAAAGACACAAAGAGGCGGAGATCCTGCTTGGGCTGGCTTATGGGGTGGGGTGGGGTGGGGGTGTGTAACACCCCTCTTGTTACAGTTACCTTTTGCTTTAGTCCTTAATCAGCAAGATGTTCCTTCAGTCTATGCCCGTGAGAAAAAGCCGATTAACTCCCATAGTTGTGCTTACAAACTAAAAGTGAGGTGTGTGCGTAAGTGTGCTTTTGCACATCACTGAAAATCTCTATGGGACCCTGCAGCAGCACCACAAGCCTGCCTCAGGGTCGGTGGCACTTTCTGTGATGTCTGAAGTTTGACTGCTGTTAGGGTAGAAATTAATTTTTTTGGTGTGATTCCAATTTTGATGAATTAGGACTGGGTGTTTGGAGGAAATTATGAATTCGGATCCATTGCGGATCCAGTTCTGGCATTTCTGGATTTAATTATGGATTCAAATTACAGATTCAGATTATGGATCTGTAGTTAAATAAATAAATAAATAAATAATGTAATTTAAAAAAAAAAAAAAATCAGCGGGTTTGATCCCAAACCCTGTGTGCTTTTACAGACTGTGGTGTGCATCTCACGTGCAAGCTATGTGTGTATTGCGCAAGCATCCATATAGGCAGGACTATGGCCTGTGTGCAAGCTGCATGTATGTGCATAACCCATGTGTGCAGGGGGTTGGGATTGAGCCCATTGTGTATGAGCAAATGGTCCGTTGGCCAGTTTCAAAAGGGTGCACATGCACAAATGGTCCAGTGGCCAGTTTGCACATGTGCAATTTTAATTTTTTACATTATTTTAAAAAACATTATTTTTTAAAAATTGTAGATTTTAATACGAATCTGACAGGCGTGTTGCCACTGTTACAGTTTGTTATGCATTTATCCGTAACTCAAGCCGTTAGATGTTAATCCATATCTGTAATGCACACTCTTACTTTTGTCCTACATAGTTCCTTAAGCTTCAGAAACTTTATTGCATTGATTGTGCTCATAACAATAGTGCAGTAGCACTGTTGTGCAACAGTTTGGTGTACAACAGTACCAAATGAAGGACTGTCACACCAAAGTGACTAAACCAAAATACTAAAATGATCAAACTGAAATACCGAAATGAAGGAAAGGAAGAACTGGATATCGCATGCCCAAACAAAGATTGTTAGAATATCCAATGGTTCATGTGGAAATGCAAACAAATATTCATTAATTTGGAACGGGGCATCTGTTTCAGACCTTGTTATTGTGCAGCTTAAGTCAACCCAGAAACAAGAAAATGAAAGTGGTTTGTCCAGGCTCATGAAGTTAGCCAGTGGCTTATTCCCAGATAGAACCCAGGATGTTATTGCTCCTGAACTTCCCTACAGATACACACATTAATATTCCTTGCATGAAATCTGATTTTAACTTTCTTTCAAAGGCTGCGGTCTGCCGGGGGCGCCTTCTTGGAGGTCCCTCGTGTTAAGCGGGGGGGGGGGGGCACAATGGAGAGGGCGTTCTCGGTGGTCGGGCCGCGACTTTGGAACTCCCTCCCAGAGGAAGCTTGCCTGGACCCTGGGTCTGATGGCTTTTCGCCGAGCCTGTAAGACCTGGCTTGTTTGGCCAGGCCTTCAGAGGGGAGGGTGGGGGGCATATGTTGTGGGGGATTTCTTTTTAAATTTTCCTACTAGATGATGTTTTATGAGTTTTATTATTGTTTTATTTGCTGTGAGCTGCCCCGGGATGCTGTAGGCATGAGGGGGCGGCCAATAAATGTAAAGAAATAATAATAATATAGAGAGATTTTGCACTTAGAGTGGTTTGAAAAGCTGCATGCAAAGCTGTTCTGAACAATGAAATGTGTTTATTGTTTTAGTGTACAAATTCCAAACAGTGCATTCTTTCTCTATGCACCACTCCATTCTAGGGAATCACGAATGCTATAAAACAATAATAAGAAAGAGGTTTCTTGCAAAGTACCTTTCTAATGAAGTTATAAGCTAGAGTGCTTAATGGTTTGACAAGTTAAAACTGCACCAGTGAACCAATGATAGGAACTTTTAAGAAATGATCTGACTAGAACAAGGTTTAGCAAGATTATTTTTTTTGTGGTGATTCTTGCAAGAATCATTGATGTATAACTATTCTGCAATAAGTAAGTCATGTAAAGCTGTGTTACATTTTTATATCTGCTTTCCACTTGAGGAAATCAGGGTAGCCCCCTTTACGTTTTCAACTGTTTCCTTTTGGGGTATGAATTTTAAAAAGGTGCATTACCCTTGTTTTGTGTACAAAAAAAAGAGCGTGTGTCCATGGATTCATTTATTCCATGATAATGGAAGGATAAGATAGTAAATTATTAGTGCAACCTCTTAAACGAAAGTACAGCATGACATTGTTCTTAATGAAGTCATTCTCGTCTTTTTTCATAGCTAAGGATTCTTTTAGAAGAAAGGAAACTGAAAAAGAGGGAATATAAATGTGAATCAAAGTGCAAGCTGTGTTCCCTGCCAGCATGTGTTTAAGGGAGTCTGTTAAAATGCCATGTAAGCTAGTGGATTCCATCTGAAACTTTCCTGTCGAGGAAAGGAAACTATCTTTTCCTTTTTTGGTAGAAAGTGAATGAGCTGACATTTGTGCTGATAATGATCTTAATTTGGCCTTTCCCAAAGTGTTTTACTAGAATTCTAGAAATAATCCCCAAACCTGGGTGCTAAAGATACTTCCAGCCAGGGCTGGCTCTAGCTGAAATACCACCCCAGACAAAATGCTTGCTACCGCCTCCTGTCTCCTCCCCCCCCCCCCCCGCACAAGTCACAGGTTGGGGTTTTGCACTTCTGGTGGGGTGCTTCTGCTTCCTGCCAAACAGCTGGTTACCAGGAAACCAGAGTTCTGGGGATAGTCCCTGGCCTGGCTGTCTGAGACAACTACCAAGGAGTTTGTATGCAGTGCTTAATATGTAAAGAGAGATACCAAGGATCAAACCTGCCCTGGAAGTTCCACCCCTTAACCCCAGACACATGATTGGGGGTGGGGTGTGGTTGGCCTCCACCAGCCTCTGTTTCTGCCCTTACTAGTCCTTGCTCAGGGCTAGATTAAGCTTGATGAATGCTTGACCAATCAGCAGTGCTGCCAAACAGGTGATGAATGGCAGTAGCAGTACCCTCCCTGTCCAACCACAACAGCAGTCCCAGCCTTAACAGGGGAGAGACTCGAGTTGAGGGTGGGGCGTCTTAATGTGAAAGGGGCAGAAGTGGTTGATCAGTGGCAGCCCCAGTCACCAACAAATTATCCAGCTTTAGTTAGGGCCTTGTAGAGTAGCAGCAGTGACAGAGGCTGGAAGAGGTACAAGGGCTGAACTCGGGCACAATTTAAGCCATGTCTGTATGGGTCTTGGAGCTTCTCAGGATGCCAGTGATCCCAGCAACCTGAGAATCTCCAATAGTGCTCACACACTGAGGCATGGCCTGCTTCCAATACAGAATAGTAGGGATAGGAATTTCGGTTTTGGATAAAACCGAAAGTACCCGAAAATGGCCATTTTGGATTAATCCGAAATTTCACGTTTTTTTCCGTTTCGGTACTATCAGTTTTTTTGCATTGAATTTTTTTACCGGATTTTTAACATTGCAGTTTTCCCCCATTGAAAAAAACGCAGTGCTAAAAATCTGGTACAAAAATCAATGCAAATGATCCGATAGTACCGAAACCGAAAACCCCCCAACATTCATGAAAACCGAAATTAACCAAAATTGAAATTTTGCCCAGAGTCCCAACCCTACAGAATAGCAATGGGTGAACAAGTGGAAAGGATTGGGGTGGGGTGGGGTGGGGGGTGCTGGGTTCAAATAAGCACTCAGACAGAATCCAAATCCTTGGATCTGCAATCATGAACATTTCAGAAGTCTTTTTTTTTAAAAAAAAAATTAATCCATTGCTTCCTGCTTCTAGACAGGCCAGTTTCTGCCTCTCCTATAGCATTTCATCATATTTCATCCCCATTCCAGTGTGGTGTGAGGTGTCCATGAAAAGGGAAATGAATGAGAGGGAAAGCGATCTGAACTCTTTAACCCTCAACAGCAGAAGCTTTGGGTGGATGATTTTTTAAGATTTAGAGATGAGGGCTCTTATGCAGGGCTGCAACCTGTATTTTCCAAAAGAAGAGGAGTGCATCCTGAGCACTGGAAGCTCCGCCATCCCAGGGACAGGAGTGGTTGTGGAACTTGTTGCCAGACAAGGCCAGTAGTGAAGCTGGTTTTAAACAAGGACTGGATGCGTTCTTGGAGGACAGGTCCATAAATGGCTATTTGTCAAATAGGTTGGGGGAATACAGCCTCGAACTGTCAGGAGCTGGGAGTGAGCAGCGGGGAGTGGATTACTCCATTATGAGCTTTTGGGTACTTTCCAAAGCAACTGATCGTGGCCACTATTGGAGACAGCTGATTCTGGATTAGAGGAACCATTGGTCTGATCCAGTATGGCGCTTCTTGTGTTCCCTTACCCTGGCTTTGCTTTTCCTTCTCCTGCCATGCATGCACATGTTTTCCAGTCCCTGTCAAGTTGCAGTTCTCTTGATGGAAGCAGCAACAGCAAAGTGAGGGCAAGGAACTCTCAAGCCAAAGTTCACCCTCTCCCGCTCTGCTCCCTGCTGTCTCCTGGCACTCTCTACCCCCCACTCCCACCTTGCTATGACTGCTCCTGCTGCCAATCTTTTTCTCCCTCTTTCCTTCCTCCTTCCACCAGCTGCAGCACCCAGCACTGGGGGAAAGGGAGCTAGATGGCCTGTGAGTGAGTCTTGGGATCACGATGGGGGATAAAGGTGGTCACCTTTCTGGATTCATTGACCTGGAAAGGGACGGGGCTGCGCTGGAGAAAGGGGCAGGGTAAAAGATCTTTATCTGGCCCATTTCTGACCCTCTGTCTCTCTTGAGCATCATGATGTCAATGCTCCAAAGGGGGTGTGGCCACATCAGAAAGAAGGTGGGGCAAAGTGACCATGCTTCAGCTATATTAACAGCTTGGTTTAAAAACAACAACAAATACTCTTTTCTTTGGGGGGGCGGGTACATAAGAGTAGCACCCTGTGACCTGACCTGAGCCCAGTGGGACTCAACTGGTTTCATAGGCACACCTAACTCATGCTCCTCTGCAGCTCCCTGGCAGTGGTAATCCCTGTTCCTCATGGAGCACCACAGTGGGCATTTTTACACACACCTTAAAGTTCCGGGTTTTTCAATCTTCTGGGATTACAAGTTCACAAGTAAGTTCCGGATGTATTTTCTCTCTCTCACTCTCACTCTCACACCGCGAGCCCTGGGGCAGTTCCTGGATGCATTCTTCACACAAACACTGCCCTGAGGCAGCTGAAAGTAGCCGCAGCTGTAGACATAAGGGGCTGCCATGGAAACCAAGTGACCACAACTGCCTGGAGCAAAGCAGTTTACCAAGAGAACTTTTTACACACAAAAGTTCTGGGAGAAGTTCTATGCAGAAGTTCAAAGAGCCAGATGTTTAAGATCTGGGTGAGTGATTTAGACACACAGAAAGTTCAGGATGTAACAGCAAACATGCAGGAGAAATGTGTGTGTAAAAACACCCAATGTCACACTCTTGGGAGCAAGGTCATGCTAGTCCTACCCGTTTTCTGATGGGGCCCCACCCCCTGTGGAGTGCCATGACATCACATGGTGGTCAGAGCCACCTGTATATATTTGGCCTGAATTTCTGGCCTGAGCAGAAGTTATCCTAAAAACCCTTCTCCATAAATATAATCCCAATAAGGGACCATAGCTTCAGATGTTGTAAAACATGAAGTCTAATGGTGTCAGTGAGTCAATGCTTATTTAAACCTTCTAAAAATAGTCCCTAAGTGTTACAGCATTTAAAACAATAATTTTTCTCTCAATAACTCTCATATACATGTCTTGAAAGGCAAGAATTTGTGAACAGAGCTCATGGTTTATGAGGCCAGTCTTGGAGCAGTTCCTCTCAGTTTGAGTTGAATGCTAAACATTTTTCAAAGCTGATCTAACAAACTGTGTCACTTTCTTAGTTGGGGCATTTAGACATTGGGATTCATTACCCGTGTGCTAACCTTTCTGCAGTTAAAAATACATTTACAGAGCACCAGGAAAAAAATAAGTCCAGTGAAAATGTTCAGTAAATAGAGTGGGTTTCCTTGTCCCCCACTCATACATCATTTTATTTTCGGCATTAGCTTAGCTTATCACCATAGCCACTGTACCCCACTCAGAGACTTCCTTTGTGTGTCAGGATCTGTGATCTCACGATCCATAAAGCTCAATTCAGTGGGTTGGGAGACGAGACTCTAGTTAATGATATAGAAATGGTGCTCCTCTCAAAATAAGCAGAAAATCCAAGCTGTGAAGCCAAGCATTGCTGGACTGGGGGTTTGGGGTGTGCCGACACCATTTACTAATGAGATCATGCAATAGTGCAGGAAATCTGTGTTTGAAGCCAAAGAAAATACTTGTTTTCTTTCTCTTTTGCTCTTTATAGAGCAACTGTTTAATTTTTTTTCTGAAATACTTCCAAATAGTGAATCAGAGATTGACATGTTCAGCTTCCATTTCTGCAGTTATGCATTGTGACTATCTATATTCACATGTTAAATTGTGCACATGTTTGTGTTTGCAGTGCTGGGATATTATATGGATCAGAAATATGTAGAGCTTGAGCATTTGTAATGCAAGCGCTTATTCTGTGTAGTTTGTTTTGGAAGTATGTTGATCTCTTAGAGAGTAGATTGGTCACTGCCAATTCCTTATATATGTGTTTTAAAAAATAAATAAATAAATAATACTTGCAAGACTAAAATCTCTTTATTCTGTTCCCCTGCCCTTTAAATTGGTCAGTTTTGTTTGATTCCCTTTGTAGAAGAATTTTTCAGTCATACAATACCAAACAGCATAAATAAATATTGAAGATTTCATCATGAAAGCATCAAAATGAACAAATCCTTATCTTGATACATATTCTTTTTAGTACTATGCCCAGGGCCCCGATTTCTGCAATTTCCCCCCCAAAATTCTGTGACCCTAAATTGAAAATTTTGCGACCCTAAATTGAAATATCTGCGACCCAATAAAGTTACAAAACAGACTAGTAAAATTAAAATTGTCAGATGGCGATAACACATGGCAAAGCAGAGGGCACAGCTCCTAACCCACCCCCCCAAAGGCAGAGCGTGCAGCATGAAGCCCCCCCAGCATGAAAAGGCAGAGCACGCAGCATGAAGCCCCCCCAGCATGAAAAGGCAGAGTGCGCAGCATGAAGCCCACCCAGCATGAAAAGGCAGAGTGCGCAGCATGAAGCCCACCCAGCATGAAAAGGCAGAGCGCACAGCATGAAGCCCACCCAGCATGAAAAGGCAGAGCGCACAGCATGAAGCCCCCCCGGCATGAAAGGC
>QEPC01007860.1:562435-598905 GCA_003113815.1 Sphenodon punctatus | reverse complement strand
GCGCAGCATGAAGCCCACCCAGCATGAAAAGGCAGAGCGCACAGCATGAAGCCCCCCCGGCATGAAAGGCAGAGCGTGCAGCATGAAGGCCCCCCCCCCCAGCATGAAAAGGCAGAGCGCGCAGCAGGCAAACTTATCTGAGTCCCCGGCGGCTGGAGAGGAGGAGGCGGCGGCAGCAGCTAACAGCGGGAGGCAAATGGCTGAGGCAAACTTTTTTTCTTAAGAGGCCATGCAAGCCTCAACAAAGCAAGCCCCTGATTCGCTCACCGGTGAGCCAATCAGGGGCTCACTACTAGTGAGCCAATCAGGGGCTTGCTTTATTGCTCACTGCCGGTGAGTCAAATCAAGCCCCTGATTCACCGGCAGTGAAAGGGAAATCCGTGGGGATTTCCCTGGTTTCTGTGCTAATCCTGCCTAAGACAGGATTCTGCGCAAAAACCACGAATCGCGGCAGCGCGTGTTTCACGGGCCCCTGACTATGCCCTCTAATTACCCCTGCCCGCCGGCCCACCTAATCAGGCAGGGCATTCAGGGACCTGGGGACTTTGCACTGCCCCCTTTCCTTAAAAGGAAAAGTGTGTGCACGACGGTGGCCTAGCCGCCGCGGGGCCACAGGCAGCGAGGCGCATTGCCATGACAACTCCTCAGGAGTGTGCACAAGGGGCAGTCTCGCATCATGAGACTTGCCAGCCGCCATTTTGTGTTACCCGCCCGAGCCTCAGTCGGCTCGGACGGTGCCAAAAGAAGGGAGCACCCACCCGGAAGAATGTTACTGTGGGCACAATCGTCCTTCATGGGGGCCAGGAAGGAATTTTTTGCTATCAAGTCAGATTGGCCTTCAGATTTGATGGTTTTTTCACCTTCCTCACACTGCATTCGCAAGTCGGAGGAACAAGTAATCTGCTTCAATAAGAGTTGAGTTATATATTGTCGCGCTCTTAAGCAGGTGTCCAAGTAAGGCATAAGATAGTAAGGTAAACAGAAGAATTAAAACGAAGACATCTCCTTAAGAGATGAGGCTGTGGAAGGAAGCAAGAGCAGGGGCAGCCAGGTTCCTTCCAAGGCCCAGCATAAAGGAGTGAGCCATACACTTGAGGTCAGGGGTGGTCCCGAGTGGGCCATTGCCACTTCCCCTGCTTTGGGTCACTACAAGGCTATGACGCCTTCACAGCCAGCCGGCTGGCTGGGGCGAGAGTGACATAGAGCAGCTAAATGTAGTAAGTAAGGTAAGGTGGCACTGAGGAAACATCAGGGCGCCTTCACAAGTTTATGTAAAGGATAGATAGGGCTGGACCCGGAAGGAATCAGCCTTCCCCCTTTCAATCAAATTTGAGTAACGAGTGCGGGCTTTTCCGTGTGTGCATCTTCGGGCTGCGGGGCAATGAGGATTAGTGAAAAACTTTGCTGTTATTTTACATTTGTATTGCAGTAATGCATTGGGGCCACACAACATGTTTAGACCATATAGAGAGTTTCTTTCCCCCCCCAAAGCTTAACCTAATGTCCCCCCCATTATCATACCTCTGTGCTGACAAAAATAGTTCATTTTAGTCCCATAATTATCTTTTTATCCTAAGGCTGAGATCCGGGGTCTGTGCACGTGTGTTGTGCGCACTTGGGGACCAAGCCTACCCTTGAGCACATGCATACATGTGTGCACACACAGTGCCACAACTAGCTTTGCCACTTTCTGCAGCTTGACCCTGAGACTCCCATTTTGGCCTATTGAAGTCCTGGGGTCAAACTGCAAGAGGTGGCAACCCTAGCCATGGGTGAGGTCCCCCCCCCCCTGCATCTGTCTGCAGAACTGTTTGACTGCTGCTGTTGGCAGTAAGGTTCCTAGTTTCTTCATTCCACGACATATGGTGCTAGCTGGAGAGTCATCCTGTGTTCTTGTGTCGCCTGTGTGTTTCATGCCCCCACTCTCAGGTCAGCCGTTGTGGCTATGTGAAGGACTCTCGTGATTTAAAAAGAACATGTCTTAGATGCATCATTTCCCCCATTTAGCATCACAGGATTCCTTCAACCATCTTGAATATTTTCTACAATTAAGATATGGTGTGGAAAACCAGACGTTTACAGTACAGCATTTTTGGGTGTAACTAATTGCATTCATAAATTCAGGAACTGTTGAGTGAAAACCCATTTTTTGGCCCTTCTTCCCCGATTGTGAGAGATGCTGACTCGCTCTTGCAAACTGTGCATATCTAAAGGAGCTGAGCATGCTCAGCTGGTAGGATCAGACCCATGAGCATGAAGGAAATACCCTCTCGAGACTAAACAACACTTTTGAGGAGAGAAGAAAAGCAGACATTGAGCTTGCAAATTATCATAAGAGAATGATGAAAGAGAGAGCACTTGGGAATGGGTTACAATTAAGCAAGGTAACAACTGAGATGAATTTAAGATGATTAGGATCTGTGTGTAACTAATTTCAGATGGAAAAGAAAGTCTTCCTCCATTTGGATTATTATGTATGCAGAAGGGAACTCCTAGTTAGAAATCTTGTCCCTTGCGTTTTAATTTTTGCAGTTTAAAAGAAACCAAGCAAAATGCATGTGCACAAAGATGTAAAATTCACAGAATTTTGCCCTGGAAAATTAGCCCTGTTTGATGCAGAGAAAGGAATCAAGTTACCTGCAACTACTTTTGCCCACATTCTCAGAAACAATCGGATCTGCGTTGGTCTTTATATAAATCCTTTGAAGAACTAAAATGTTTTTATTTGCCCTCTGAGTAATGTATGTGCGTGTTACAGTGACCTATGATGACTAAAGTTCTTTAATGATTTTGGAGTGTTATCTTAGCCGTGTAAGAGAGTTGGATAATATTCTCCAGAGGCAGCTGTAGCCATATTAAATGATTGAAAACTCTAACATCCAAGAAATGTAAATGTAAACATGATGGGGAGTATAGGGCAGTGGGAGTTGAGGAGAGAGCTAAGACAAAAATTATACCCTTAAAACCCTGGATAAGCCACAAAAGGGAGGTTGTTAATCAAATATGTGTTAGGCCCCTGCAAGATTATAAGGAGTAATTTTCCCAAACCACCTCAAACATCATCAAAAAGATAAGATTTTCTTTTAAGTTAGGAAACTGAGAGGCCCTCATGCAGCCCGAAGGGCTAGTGGCTGAGAGCAAAGCAAGCACGTTCATACACCATGGAGAGACGTATTCCAGAGAAATCTGGTGCTTTTAAGTATCAAATTCAGATCTCGATAATTCAAGTGATTGGTGTCGAAAGCATATTCAGAATAGAACATGCTGAAGTTGATATGGGGCATGGAGCACATTATATCCTGTTTTGTGGCATGGGGTAGATTTCTACCTGAGTCCTCTGGCACTTAAATTGCTTGGATGTGTAAGCTAGCATGAAATGTGATGGGGTATGTATCTACCCATGGGCCTTTTTAGTCGCATATAAAAAATGGTCAATGGTAACCAACTTTCTTTGGGGATATTGTGTACAGGTGGCAATGTTGGAAAGCTACTAGCTTGCAAGTTTTTGCAAGAGAAGTGCACTCAGGGTAGGAATCCAGTCCAACAGAGAAGATCAGGGTCTTTTCTTGAAATATGGGGCAGATACGGTAAAAGCAACTTAACAACGGTATGAACATTTTATATTCTTGTCCCAAGTATTTTCAGGATGTGGCTTCTTTCCACTTCTGGCAAGCAGTTTAACTCGTTTATGCTGTAGCCTTGAATCTCTTACTCCCTTTGGCTTCATTCGGATTACTCCAGAGTAAATGATCGGCGGATTGTCGCCTTAGTGAGACGCTACGGGCTGATTTTGTCTGTGCTGAGTCCCACTGATTCATTGCAGCTCGTCAGTGGCCTGCCCATATGCTGTACGCTGCAAAATCAGGTCTAGGGTGTATTGTGATAGTGCTTAGAATAGGCCATGGCCCAGCTGTGCTAGGGACTAAACAAATCAACAATAAAAGTCTGTTTTTGAGTCTGTGACTTTTTTCCCCACATTAAAAATTCTCTTGATGTTCAAGTGTTTATTTTAATGAATTGATCCAAACTATTGTACACACAAGTATTTTTAAAGGGCAAAGTCATCTCTGTGTTACAGATAATTTACTAGTATTCAGAAACCTGGTGAATTCCATCATGGTTAGGGAAAACAGGTCTGTCACTCTGCCCTGCATAACACTGCCCAAGACTCTAGTCCAAGCTCTAGTCCTCTTTTGCCTGGACTACTGCAGCCTTCTTCTTACTGGCCTTCTCTGCTCTCACCGTGACCTGCTCTCTTCTGTTCAACACTCTGCTGCAAAGGTTACGCACCTTGCCTGCTGTTTTGATCACATTCAGCCCCTGGCTCCCTCTCCCCCTCGCATCCAGGACAAACTCCTTGTTCTAACCTTCAAGGCTCTTCATGGCCTTACTCCTCCTTAGCTTTCTGACTTCCATTTCCTGCTATGTTCCCACCCAGGAACTTCACTGCCTCTTTGCCTCTGCCCACCCCCAAGGTTCCTGCTCTCTAAATCGTCTGTCATTTCTCAAATGATGCCCCCTGTGTCTGGAACTCCCTCCTTGAACACATACCATCTGTTCCCTCCCTTCTTAACATTCAGATCCCTCCTAAAAATCCTGCATCAGGCTTTCCCCATCTCCTCACCCCCATAGACTGCTTCTTTTTATACTGCCTGTCCCATCAGGAGCTCTCTCCCCCACCTCCCTTGTAACTGTGCTAAACACGTGCGCTTGCAACCTCTCCGCTTCATGAATATATCCCTGTCTCTATGTTTCCCCTTCCCTTCTACAGTTTAGACTGTAAGTCTCTTGGGGTTGAGTCCCATCTCTAACCATGACTGAACAGCACCAGGCACATTGCTTGCACTATATAAATACTAAGGCTAAATAATCCAATTCTTCCTTCTCTTGGAAATATAATTTTAGCACGGAAAGTGAAATCCTGGCTCCTATGAAATCAGTGGCAAAATTCCTGTTTGCTTGATTGAGGCCAGGATTTCAGCCAGTCTATTGGACTCTGATCACACACATTTCTGCATCAGAAACTAGATATTGACCATGTGTAAAACTGCCAGCGTTCCAAAGCTTAAATCCAGAGCACATCATAATTTTGACAACTATCCGTATAATTTAATACAACAACAACAACAAGTATTTATTAGCGTAGCAAAAGCCATAGCCATAGCAAATCATAATAAAATACAATACATTACCATACAATAAAACCCAAACAAATAATTGAATTAAACCACTCGGAACTTGTCAACACTTTGGAAAACAAGTGGTATAAAATAATATAAATAGATATAAATGAATAAATAAATAAACGGATAAAAATTTGACAAACGCACAATATAAAACAGTTACAGGAAGTTAACCGCCCTTAATAATTTAATACCATGTATCTGTTACAGGCAGAGTTGGTTTTAGCAAAACTGTGATGGGGCAGTGCATTCATAAATACTTTTCTTCTCTTTGTTATCCACTCACACAGGGTGAAAACAGACATGATGCTGGCCCGCTATGATCTGCTGTGGCCCAGGACTTGGTGCAGGTCTGCTTCCACGCTGGCCTGCTACTGTCCCAGGACTGGGTAGACAGCTGACCTGGAATGTGTCCCCCGGATGATCGCGGGTGCGCACATCCTGAGCTAAGGGCCCACCCACACAGGCCAATAAATGTGTCTGTTAGGCCGCACCATCAGCTCTACCTTTCCTTTTCCATCGACCCAGGCCATGTAGTCTCCTTATTTTCCCAGTGCCTTTCAGCTGTGGGGGCTTGGATGAGGTCGAGCCATCTACAATTGAATCCTGACAAGACGGAGGTGATGTTGGTGGGTGAGGGTTTGGGGAACCTGGCGGTGGTTGAATCTCCTCTTGTTGGGGGGGTTCGCCCTCCCCTGGTCTCTCAAGTGCGGAGTCTGGGTGTGCTCCTTGATTCATGGCTCAGCCTGGAATCTCAGATTGTGGCTGTGGCAGGGAGTGCATTTCGGCAGTTACATCTTGTCCAGCGGCTTCAGCCGTAACTCTCAGATTCTGACCTTGCCACTGTCATCCATGCCTTCATCACCTCAAGGCTGGATTACTGCAACACGCTCTACGTGGAGCTGCCCGGGAGGCTGGTCCGGAGGCTGCAGCTGGTGCAGAATGCCGCGGTCTGCCTTCTTACGGGGGCGGGTCGCAGGGAGCACATGACAGCAGTGCTCCGGGCTCTGCACTGGCTGCCTATAAAGCACCGAGCCAGGTTCAAGGTGCTGGTTTTAACCTTAAAAGCTCTTCATGGTCTGGGCCCTGCTTATCTGCGGGACCGCCTCACTCCCCATGTGCCCGTGCGACCATTGAGATCATCCGTGGGAGCCTTTTTGGAGGTTCCCTGGGCGAGACGGGTGGCCACCGATGTTAGATCTTTTTTGGTGGCCGCCCCTGTGCTGTGGAATTCGCTCCCGGAGGAGGCTCGGTTGGCTCCCACTCTCCTGTCGTTTCAACGTTTGTGTAAGACCTGGCTGTTCCGTCAGGCTTTTGGTGAGGGGGAGGGGTGGGATGGGGGTTTCCTCGCATTTTGTATTTTTGAATTGTTTTTCATTTTTTAAATTGTTTTATTGATTGTTGTTCGCCGCCCCAGGCTGCTCTGCTTTATTTAAATAAAATAAATAAATAAATAAAATCCCTGCTGCAAGTAGGGTGGCCATACCTCCCCTTTAAAAGAGGATGCTTATGAAAAACACATGTTGCAGGGCTGCATTGGTTCCAGTGCAGCCCTACACCATGTGTTTTTCATAAGTGTCCTCTTTCAAAAGGGAGGGATGGCCACCCTAGCTGCAAGGCAGGGCACCATAGCTGCCCATCATGGTGAGGGGTGGAGCTCTGGGGGCACCCACATGACTGTTGTGGCCCCCCTACCCAGGGCACGCAGGCAGCGGGATAGCTCTCTGGCTGCGGGCACGTTTGGTTGGGCCCTTCCCTGGCCTGGCGAGTGGCAGCCACTGTTGCCCACTCCAGGCTGGGGAGCCGCCATGCTGCCCACGCATCTGTTTTCACCCACAGTCCCATTATTATAAGTATTTGGCACCATCTAGTGTCTAACCTGGAGTATAGCAAGCACTTTTTTCTTTCTGATGTCACATCCCCTGGGTGTATAAATAGTCCCTGCTCTCCAGTGGGCTCGGTTGTATAGGACCACTGTATGGCCTTCGTCATAGGCTTTAGGCCCTGCGCTATCTGTGCAGCAAACACCTGGACTCCGATGCCCACGCTCTGTGCCTCTTTTTCCCAGGGCCCGAGCATAACACCAGTGTGCGCCCCATCTGTCAAGAGTTCAAAGCCAGAGCCAGGAAGGACAGACCGAGCTTGCCATCTGGCTGAATATTTAACTGTCCAGGCCATGTCTGTGCAGGAGTAGGCCCCAGTAGTGACAGACTTGGAGGTCTACCCAGAGCAGCCCCAGTCTTCACCTGCTCTGTCCTGTGCCCCAGCTAGGAAGGCACCATTGGGGTCCGTTGCTAAAAGCACTTACATGCTAAAAAGTTTAAAGCTGGCACCAGCACCAACAAAACCTAAAACACCACACACCTCCCCAGGCCACCCATTGCCACATCATGGCCGTTCTCCTGTCCGCACCCCTCTGTACTGAGAACACTTGCTGGAGCCAGAGTTCCAAAGTAAAAAAAGAGGTGTCAGAGACGTACTTTGACACCAGAATTCTCCCATGAACCTTCCCTGGTGCGGTAGGATCTCACTGGCACCAGTGTTCTAGAGGCATCGGATTATATTGCTTCAAGCAGGATATTGCCCGAGGAGGACACTCGAGGCTTTGGGGCCACGAGAGTGCCTAATAAGGCAGCTTCCAACTCTTTTGGGTCCTTTCCCTGATCCTGTGCTGCCTTTGGTGCCGGGACTCCCCTCGAGCCCACGTGCTCCGGTGCTGGCCTCAGAGCTCATACCATGCATGTCTTCGGTGCCAACTCCTGCAGTACAGGAGCTCTGGCTCCCCTTTACCATTTTATACAGCAATATGCTGCAATGTGTTTGGGCTATGGATTCAGGTTCAAGGACCCCATGGAATACCCAGAAGGACCTTCAGAGTTAGACCATGTTGGCACAGTGCTGGCACTAACAAGTCTCATGGAGTAGGACTGTCTGGCTCCTACTGACCAGGACTCAGGGGTTTTCCCAGCTCAGGAGGTGTCACCGCCAACTGACATTAGGTCCTTCCAGGACTTGTTAGTTAGTATGGTCTCCACAGGGAGAAACCTTGATTTGAAGGAGCCAGACCACTTCTTCAATACATGGGCTATTGGGCAGAGGGGAGCGTATTGCCATTTTCCTTGCCACGGGTATTTTAGAGCCATTTAACAAGGGTAGATGCCTGGAGTCAACCTGCCACGGTACCACCCATAGATCCCAAGATGCTTTGCATGTACCCCGACCTGCGGAAGGAGCATGGCTTTCTGATATCGCACTCAGCCAAGTGATTTCCTCTGATATGTTTGCTTAGAATGCCGCTTGACAGAGCAGTGAAATCCAGCTCGGTTAATCAGCATTCTAAACACGCATATCAGAGGAAATCACCTGGTTTTCAGCATTCGCATTTCATCAAAGACATGGCTAATATGCATTCGCATCTGCTCTGCCGGCTTCCTAATGATTCTTTCCAGCAGGTGTGAAAGTGCCCTATTTTGGTGACTTCTCCCTTACTAATCTTCTAAAAAGTCTATTCCAGAAGGAGGGAGACACGTCCAGGCATGCCCCCCCCCCCCACTGTCTACACATTTAACTGCTCGTGTGACCGTGGTGCGTGGGGAGGCGTACTCCCGTGACCCACGCAGCGGCCACGCACGGAGCACTCCTGAAAACTCCGGATTGCCCTGCGCGGGCCAGGGTGGCCACCTCCATGGACAGGGCAGCCACGTTGGGAGACATTTGTTTGAAACGCTCCCCACACGCGTTGCATGTGTGGGCGCTCTGCAGCCTCCCCACTCAGCAGCTACGGACATCCTGCTGAGCGATGGTTAAAAACACCCTTCGTGCAAGATTTCTTGTAATAATAGCATGCGCCAACATCTGTGCCTGACATAAATTTGCATATTGGGCCAAATGGACCTCTTCCAATTTATACCAGCAATGGGATTGGCTTGTTAAATACTATAAAAGGGAAGACAGGTTTTCCAAATGCCAAAAACCATGCTGTAAAAAGATGATTTGGTCTGACCTGATCAAATGCTGGACAGCTATTTTTTTCATGCTGGCCTGTGTTGCCTGAAAAGCCTGCTGTTCCAGTGCAGTTCAGTTACAGTTCATTTCTATCTATGACTGAAAAAGAACAAAACCTGAATTGTTCTGTGTATATTTTCCCAGATGATGTCAACAGCAATATTATTATTATCATTATTATCATCATCATCATTATCAATCATTTATATAGCACTAGCAATGCACCTGGACCTTTACAAAGTAATGGAATAGACATGGTTCTTGCCCTAGGGCTTACAATCTGAGAGACGGGTGTGTGGCGGGGTGGGGGGGGAGAGATGAAGGAAGGGGAACCGAGGGAGAGACAAGGGGTCTAACATTCATGAAGATGCGAGGTCCCAGGTGCACGTGCTTGGCTTGGTTACATCGAGAATGATGGCTGGCTGGTCCGTGTGGTGAGGACATGAGTACACAGACCTCAGGTAACAGATTGTACTGGATGGATGGTATCTACAGGAGTTTGGTGAGGGGAGCTAGGAGTCTGGGAGGGCAGAGCAGAAGAGGTGGGTCTTGAGGAGGGATTTGAAGGTACAAAGGGAGCGTGCGTGGTGGATGTAGGCGGGGAGGAAGTTCCAGCCATGGGGGCACCTAGGGAGAAGGGCCGAAGGCGGTTAGGGGAGCAGAGGAGGTGTGGGAGGGCGAGAGAAGGGGACAGAGGAGGAGTGGAGTTCACGGACTGGAGTATGGAGGGAAATTAGTGCAGAGAGGAAAGGGAGAGCAAGGTTGTGAAGAGCTTTATAGGTGAAGACTAGGAGCTTGTGCAGGATTCGTTTAGAAAGGGGGAGCCAGTGAAGAGAGGAGAGGAGGGGCTTCACGTGGTCGAAGCGACGGGCGAGGTGAATGACCCTGGCAGCAGAGTTTTGAACGGAGATAAGGGGAGAAAGGGGAGAGTGGGGAGGCCAGTGAGGAGGAGGTTACATTAATCAAGGTGAGAGATGAACAGGGCGTGAACAGGGTTTTGGCAGACGAGACAGAGGAAAAAGGGTGAATTTTAGCAATGTTATGGAGGGAGAAGCGACAGGGTTTGGCAACAGAATTGATGTAGGGATTAAAGAAAGGGGTGAGTCAAAGATTAAGCTTAATCTACGGGCTTTGGGGACGGGAAGGATGGTGACCCCATCGATGAGGATCGACAGGGAAGAGGGAGAGGAAGGATTTATTTATTTTTATTTTATTTATTTATTTATTTCTGAATTTCTACCCCGCCCCTCCTGCAAACAGCTCGGGGATGAGGGGGAAGATGAGTTCAGTTTTATCCATGTTGAGTTTGAGTTGACGTTGAGACATCCAGGTAGAGATGTCAGAGAGACAACTGGTGAGGCGAGCTTGAATAGATGGGGAGAGAGGAGAGGGAGTAGAGAGAGAGCTGAGTGTCATCAACATAGAGGTGATATTGGAAACCATGGGAGGCATTGAGTTTGCCTAGGGACAAGGGTATAGATAGAGAAGAGGAAAGGGCCAAGGACAGAGCCTTGGGGAACACCAACTGAGAGGGGAAGGGAAGAGGAGATGGAGTTGGCAAGAAGGAGCGGTCAGAGAGGTAGGAGGAGAACCAGTCGTACTCATCGTAACCAAGCCAAGTATGTGCACTTGAGACCTCGCATCTTCATGAATGTTAGACCCCTTGTCTCTCCCTCTGTTCCCCTTCCTATGTCTCTCCCCCAGCTCCTGTCTCTCAGATTGTAAGCCCTAGGGGAAGGGACCATGTCTATTTTATTACTTCGTAAAGTGCCAGGTACACTGCTCGCGCTATATAAATGTTTGTTAATAATAATAATAACTAGTCGAGGGAGTGACGGATCCAAGAGAGTGAAGTTCACCAAGAGTAAGTGGTCAGCAGTATCGAAGGCAGCAGAGAGGCCAAGGAGGACAAGAATGGAGTAGAGGCGATTAGATGTAGCCACAAGAAGATCTTTGGTGATCTTAGGGCGAACCGTTTCAGTAGAGTGAAGGGGGTGGAAGCCAGATTGGAGGGGGTCAAGGGAGGAGTTGGCAGAGAGGAAGTCGAGGCAGTGGGAGTAGACAACATGTTCAAGAAACTTGGAAGCAAAAGAAAGGAATGAGACAGGATGGTAGCTAAAAGGGTCAAGAGTGGACTTGAATGTTTGTATTTTTATATTTGGATTATATATTTGGATTTGAATATCATTCAGATGTTTGTCACTTAAATGTTTATTCAATCATAGTCTTCCCCACCTCATGGCATTGGGGTGTTTAATAATTCCTTTATCTAACACCCCATAGCCCAGTCCAATCAAGCTGTATTTAAAATGAACAATGTCCATGCTGAAGTTCTCTATTACCAATTGGGTAGACTGTGGGTAGTGGATGTGAATTACACTTTGCAAACTGGGCCATGTCAAGTTTCCTCTGGTAGTGTTCTTGGGTTAGTAAGAGCCATAGCGAGCCTGTGTAAATGTAAGTACATTTAGAGAGAAGATGGACCTGTGCTCACAACATCTTACTTTCTTCACCAGATGGAACAGTCCAAGAGCAGAGGCAGGATGGAGGAGATTAGACAAAAATGCTAGTGTTATTTTGACTAGTGACATTCTTCTCTGCTCTCAAGCCTTTGCTAGGAAAATTCCAACATCCTGAGATCAGTTTCTCTCTCATTTCATGTTAATGTGGTTATTGCCCTCATCCTGAACTACTGGATTGACTAAAGCAACTCTTTAGTTACTGGCGTTCCAAAACAAACACTCATTTGAGCAGTACACAGGGCAGGCACATCAGTTTTATTGTTCCTGTTACAGCCACGAGCACTTCTCCTGATGCTAAAATAAAATAGTGATTTAACACAGCAAAAAACAACACTTCAGGACTCTGGAGTTGAAGGTTGAAAGTCATGATTCCCACACCAAATACATGTCAGTCATATCATAGAACAGAAATTTGTTTGTGGTCAGCTCTCATTGGGTGGTAATGGGACTGAAGGTATGCGGGAAGGAGGGCAAAGGTTTTCAGACTTGAAACTTTTGCTATCCAATTGGGCCCCATCTTATCTGTCTGTACATTTTAAGCAACCCAAGAAATAACATATTGCTTTATATGATGATGATTTATTATTTATATAGCACCAGCAATTTTCTGGCACTGAACAATCATTAATTAATTAGAAACAGGTAACTGCCCCGGGGGGTTTATGATCTAGGAGAGACGGGGGTGAGAGAAAGGGGAGGGGGAGACAGTAGGATACATTCATGAATTGAGAAGTCACAGGTATATGTGTTTAGCTTAGTTACAGGGGAAGAGGGGGACCCTGAATGAAAGGACAGTAGAGAGAGCATCAGTGAGCAGTCTGGGAAAGACTTTGAGAGGTGTATTTGTCTCTTGTCTAATGTTTGATATTTTGTTTGGGGTGGCGAGGTGAGATGTGCTATTGCATTGGTGGGATGTCATACTATATAACGTGGTGGTTCTTTCTGAGCTTGGGTTCTATGATATTATCAGACACAATGTTAGCACCTGAATTTTGGCATTAAATGCATGTTCCTCTGTTTGTATCTGTATGTGCAAAGGTTTGTTTGGCTATGCATTAAACACACATTTTCCCCAGCGTTTGTCTGCAGTTATATCTAGATAAGCACACCACCCTACTTCCCGATCCCTGGTTATCCAAGGGACCATGAGCAATACATTTTTATGAAGGGACATTGCTGAACCACTCTAGCTTTTGAATGTTTCCATAGTTGATCTGTAATGAGCCGGAAGGTCCACCTAGGTTTGAACGGGCCATACATTTTTTTAAAACTAGTTTTTCATGCTCAGCTTGGTTCGAGGAGGTAGCCAGCCACCAGCGTTCATTAAGTCACTGAAGTGATATAAAGAGTTGAAGGGGATGCTTCCTGAGCAATACCTGAGCTGGTTGCACTTGTTCTCCTGGCTAAAAGATAAATGGCTTAATCCACTTCCTTTGATGTCAATGGCTAAGCTCTCATTGACTTCACTGGGAGCTGGGATATGCCCCAAATGTTAACATGTAGTGGAGTTTGGCACAATACGCTTGCTGTGTTAACAAGACATTTGGTGTCTTCAGATGGATGCAGGTCTGTCATCCCCATGTCTGTCCACTTGCAGCCCTGCCTGGGTCGGGTTTAAACAGACCTGGCAGCTGCCACAGCCCACTCACACGACACCCCCCACACCAAAGAGTTGTGGGCAGATCACCCAATGCTCTAGACTGCCACCTGAAACTCTATGGTGTTGCCCAGGGCATCCCCTGGCCGAGAGCAGAGCTACAGTAGCTGTCCACCGAGCAGACAGATAGCAACTCTACCTTGGGTCAGTGCCCCGGATCTGGGTGACCTGCTCCTCTGGCGGTGCTTCTGGATGTTCTGGAGCACCACAAACAGGGCTGGAGCAGAGCAGGGACAGCCTGCTCCATCTCTGCTCCGCCTGCACATCTGGTGGCCTGCCTTTAGATGGACGGGACACCCGGGGTTTGCGGCGAAGCAGAGTTGTGGTGCTGTCTGTCTAAAAGCATCCATTGAGATTACCTCATCTTTTGTGGCATATAAAAGCATCTTTTGTGGAAAGCAACATATTAAAAATTGCAGGTGGTAAATTATTATAACATTGAGCAAAATGGATTGAATTCTGAGGTAAATTAATACTGTTGTTGATATTCCAGAGTTATATTCCAGTGGCATCAGGTTGTCTCTGATTCATTCCAGCATGTCTGCTGTTTTATTTGTCAAATACTGACTCATCTGGAGTTGAACAATGAAGTTTACTATTCTGTATTGGTACATTTTCCCACTACTGCTTTGCCACCAAAGATGATGACCTGTTATTTGATTACCTGATATTTATTTATTACAGGAAACAGTTGGAAGGTTAACAATCTGCATCTGATTGCTAGTAATGATGGTGGTTAATTTTGGTTGAAAACTGGTGCATTGACTTTTTAAAAAGAATTAAAAGGAAGATCCTGTCGCGTTTAAGAGAATCTTACTGTTTATAGTGCAGATTTCAGCTGGAACAAATAACCAATTTGATATTTACAAATATAATTTGTATTTTCAGATACCCTTCTGAATATCCAAACTATATCTGTCAGGGAAATGGGTATCTGTTTCAGTATTTTGTTTTGATAATTTTGATATTTGATTTCAGTATTTTGGTCATTGAGTTACTAAGTGCTAAACACTGCCTGAATAACCAAAATCAGTGAAATGAAATACCAAAATAATGAAATATCCAAAATGGCTATTTGTTTCGGTAAATGAAGTGGGAATTAAATAGCAGCTGGTTTCCACTTCATCAGACCCAGTTCAATGCAGGTGAAATAATCAAATATAATATTTTCTTCATAAATTTGTTTTGGCTCTCGTGCTGGTTAATGGAAGCACCTATAGGTAGATCAGTTAATTTCGGTGTCATTCCCAAAGATGATGCTTTCCTGAATTAAGATCTGGGGGGGGGGGGGGGGGGGGGGGGGGGGGGGGGGGGGTAATACATATAATGTAATACTGCACTTTCAGTGTTCAATGAATGTTAGTCTGTGGTACCAGCTTAGATTTTTTTGTTTTGTTTTGTTTGCAGAGCGGGGAGGGATGTGTATTTTTCAAATCAGACTTTTTGTCTTGTTTCACCCTTCCGGTTTTTGCAAAAGTGACACAAATCACTTAATTGTGTATAAATGATTAGGTTCAATGAAGTGATTAGTGAGCAGACAATATTATTTTCCTGGAGCTTTGAACAAAGGCAAAAACCTTGGAGGTGGGGAGTATCAACTACTGTTCACAATTGTTATTTTGTTAACCCTCACAACATCCCTGGGAAGTAAGTTGATCAGTATTATTGTTCCCATTTTACAGATGGGAAACTGAGGTAGTGACGCAGTAATTTTCTCAAAGTCAGCCATTGATTCCAGAACCAAGTCACAGTTCGAACTCAATTTTCTTGACCGGAATCCCCCACGTTATCCAGCTATCCATTAAAATTTACATAAGCTGTGTTAATTGAAGTCAATGAAACTACTAACGTTCAAAATTAGACAAGTGCTTGAGTGCTTTGCTGGATCACGGCCTCAGTAGATAGTTGATAATGGCTGCATTGCAGTTGCAGTGTACAATCCCAAGACAGTACTAACTTTTAGTATTCCATTGAGATAAATGGCAAAACATGTATTAGCTTCAGTGAATCAACATGTGGCTGTTTACAGGTTCCTTGTTGTCATGCCCTTTTTACCTGTGCTATTGAGGTAGGGTTTGTGAAACAATCGTATTTTCCATCATTTCTGCTGAGAATTCACCACTGTTCTGGTTTGGTCATCTCCCCCCCCTCCCCCCCCATCATTAGATAAATAATGTCTTACACTCTAGGAAATGTTATTAACAAAAGAGGATGTAGGGAAGAGCCACCAAAGAACTGCATGATCTGAGCACTTTTTAGCTGTTGGTGATCCCTTAACTGTAATGCATTTCTTTTTCTGGAATACAAAGTTCTCCCCTTTGTCTTTCCTCACAGAGAACAGTAGAATTGTTTTTTTCTCATTCTCTTATTAGCTTTGGTGAGGTTCTCAGATGGAGTTATGAATCACAGTGCTGAGCGTTTCCTTCATTTGTGACCATTTGTGGCTTGGGAACGGTCCTGCTAGAGGTGCTGATGGCTTCTGTCCCTCTCCCTGACTTGTTTCTCATCATTAAGTTCATTCCTAGCAATCCATTGCTTTTCCTTCTCCCCGTCAACCTTTCATCTATTTGTGTTTTTTTCTTCCTTCCCTCAGGAAGAGATGGGCATTGCCTGTGAGTTGCTGGAATCAGACTTTGTCAAGTGCAGCGTGGGATTTCCCTTCATGAGATCCAAGTCCAAGGTAATGTGTTGCGGCTTTCACTTTTTTTTAATCCATAGCTGTAAGCCTCTTGGTGCCAAAGGAACCTGCAGAAGTAAAACTGCAGCGCAAGCATTTTGTGGCTTGATGGCAATGCTGAGTGTTCATGACTCTACCACAGGATGCTGTGGCTGACTTTCACCTCTCCTGGAAGGCAATGCTGCTTTTCATCTCTGTAACATGTGTGCAGTGCTAATTCAAGTTGACTGGTGCCTTGGAACTGCTAGAAAATGATTGCGTAATGCTCCCTCAGCAGAAAGCTAGGAAAGGTTTCTCCACCCCTGTCTGTTTTATTGTCCTCTTTTATTTTGCATCCTTTCCTGTTATGAAAAGCTCATTAAGTGCAGTTATACTCAGAGTTGTGCCTGTAAAAATAAATGTCAGTATCTGCCTCCCAAAGGCTTCGTGATCAGATTGTTCAATTAATTAGTCAGATGAACTTGCTAACATGAGGATTTGGGAATCCAGCTGTGCGCTCTCTGCCTTCTCACACCACCAGTTTTTTGTTTTGTTTTGTTTTTTAAAAGACACTACTGACAAAAATATTTTGCAGGTTTAGGGCTTGGTCCTGTCTACACCCAAATAAGTGAAAGGCAGAATTCCTGCTGACCCTAATGGTGCAGGATTAGGGATCATCCTAATCCTAATGCATCAGGTACATGAGGGTCCAGCTGGCTGCAGGGATAATCAGAGTTTGAAATATTTTTTTCAGTAAAAGTAAGCAGATGAAGTCAGGAGGGCAATCCTTGCCTGGCTCTCTAAACACTGTGTCCATGACCCTTAGCTACTGCTACGGGAGGATCTCATACAGATGTCTTAGGCCAGAGGATCCCGTGGCTGCTCTTCATTGGGTTTGACCCCAGAGCTGGGCCAGTTGCCACACTACCAAGGGGTAGCTCAGTCATGCCCTTCCCTCCCAGCATTGTACTTTTGCCAACAGCAAGGATGGATGCTCACATAAAAGCCCTGTGGCAGCTTTAACCCACATGTGACTCTCTAGAAAATATTTCCATATACTGGGAGAGGCAGTGCGGACTAGTGGATAAGATGTTGGACTTGGACCTGGGAGGCCAGGGTTCAAATCTCATCTTAACCAGGAACTTATTTGTTGACCTTACACAAGCCACTTTCTCTCAGTCTCAACTCCCCATATGTAAAATGGGAATAATAATGACCTACTTCACAGGGAGGCTGTGAAAAGAATAAGCACTTTGAACACTGAAAATGCAATATTAATTGTTAATAGTAATAACTTACATAGTGATTTCAGTATTCAAAGTGCTTAACAATCCTTACCCAGACCTTCTGTAAGGCAGTTCGTTATTGTTCCTATTTTACAGTTTTGTCTGTTTTACTGAAAAATAATCTTTTAAACTCTGCAGCCAGTTGGACTCTCTCATGTGTCAGTAGGGCCCCAATCATGCAATATTAATATCAGCAATTGTTAATAGCAAAACTTTATATAGCACTTTCAGTGTTCAGAGTGCTTTGTAATCTTTAGCACAATCTCCCTATGATGTAGGTGGTGGTGGTTCCCATTTTGGCATAAAACTGTCTTTTATTTCAAGGTCGAACCACTTGGCTGTGATATAATGCAAAAGCATGCACTTAAATAGATATGTGACACATACATACTGCATAGACTTGATGCTGCATATGTATCTAACTTTTGTATGCAATCAATATTAAGGATTTTTTAAAATGTTTAAAATCTAGAATATGGCAAGTAATCTTAAGTAAAGTATGATGAACTCCCAGAAAAAGTTCCACATATCAGGGCATTTGCTATAGTAGGTTTGGCAATACGCAATAGATAGAAATGGTTTCTAAAGTTGGGATTACTCTAAACAAGAGCTCATTATACACAGATAGGTATAGTGGTGTGTAATGTAAGTAGATGGGGGTCATTAAATTCTTGAGCTGGAAGAGCACTTTATATAACATCCGCTAAATATCACTTTCTCCTACTGCAGTATGAGTTCAGCGTGATCTTTGATACGAGCCACTTGTCTGGGGAAGAGGAGATTCTTACATTCTTTGTTGCTTCTCAAAGGTAAGATGGTATTTGCTTTAAATCTGTAAGAATGTTGGACCATAATTTCTTCATAACCTATAGATGGTTGGAAAGAGAGCATCTTGGCCAGAATTTTCAAAGAAGCTCAGCATTCACAATCAGGGCTCGATATTTTTAAAGAAAAGCTCAGCTCTTACAAAGAATGTAAGAATTTAAAACATTATAGTAGCCATTTACTCTTTTTGCATGATGTAAAATTCGGAGATTAAAAAAAATTAGGGCTAGGTTTTACATTCTGGCATCAAAAATTATTCATAAAGTTGGCTTCAGCCAACCTTCTTTGGGTTCCCTCTAGTGGCAGGGAGCTAGTATGGAAAAATGTAGCTAATTTATCTTAGTGCCATGATGTGCTCTAAACTGTACCAGGGAGGACCAGCCAGACCGTCCATTAGGCAGTCACAAAGCTGGCATAGATCCACCATGTGCCCATTCATCTTTTTGTGTCTTGTATTAAATATACCGATGCTGGCGTCATTCTCGCGCCCAATCCGATCGGCTACAGCATCGGGCCCATTTGTGGTCCTATGCTGTGGCCGTGAGGGCGTCATAGAAGGAATTCTTTGCCGCCCTCATAGCTGCTGCAAAGTCACGTCCAGCAGCGCTTTTCCGGGTGGTGAGGGGACTGGTCAGTCCTGCCTCCCTCCGCCTGGAGGGGGAGATATCCCATGCCCACTGTGAGGAGTTTGTCACCTACTATGCAGATAAGATCGCTCAAATTCAGCACGATTTCGGAGCCGGGACTAATGCCCCGTCTGGTCCACCTTTGTGGGATTAGTTTTAGGAAGTGATGCCGGCTGATGCCTTGGGTGTCCTGGGGTCTGTTAGGGCCACTTTTTGTGAATTAGATTCATGTCTGTCCTGGTTAGTGAAAACCTCCAGGGAGACTTTGGGACCGGTGCTGGCGGGGGTAATCAACCTCTCCCTTCGGGAGGATAGGGTGCAGGACTGCCTCAAGGAGGCAGTGGTGCGGCCCATGTTAAAGACACCATCTCTGGATGTTGATGCACCTGCCAGCTACCAGCCTGTCTCTAACCGTCCCTTTTTAGGGAATGTTATGGAACGGGTAGTGGCACAGCAGCTCCGGGTTCACCTGGATGGCATCAGTTTTAGACCTCTTTCAATTGGGGTTTTGCCCAGGGTATGGCACAGAGACTGCGTCGGTGGACGACCTCCGCTGAGAGATGGATTCAGGGCGTTCAACATTACTCATCCTGTTAGATCTCTCGGCTGCATTTGATACAGTGGATCATGGGTTATTGGTGAGACGACTGCGGACCCTGGGGGTGGGGTGGACGGGACGGTCCTTGGATGGTTCTGCTCATTCCTCTCAAGAAGGAACCAGTGGTTGGTGTTGGGGGCTGAAACATCTAGCCCCCAGGACCTCTCTTGTGGCATACTGCAAGTTTCTATTTTGTCTCCATTACTGTTTAACATCTCTATGCAACCCCTGGGGGAGGTCATGAGACGGTTTGGTGTGCGTTGCTGCCAGTATGTTGATGACACCCAGCTATACCGCTCGTTTTCACCTGACCCAGGCCCTGCAGTCTCGGTGCTTTCCTAATGCCTGGAGGCAGTGGCTGACTGCTTGCGGTGGACCAGACTGGAGCTGAATCCCGATAAGACGGAGGTGATGTTGGTGGGTTGGGCAGCAGGGGTGATGGCCCCCCTCGTTGAGGGGATCCTCCCCCTGCTGGCCCCCCCCAGGTTCGAAGTTTGGGAGTCCTGTTGGACCCCAGCCTTCGTCTGGATTGCTAGGTGGAGGTGGTGACTTTCACCAGCTACATCTTGTGCGGAGGCTCCGATTATATGTTTCGGACTCTGACCTGGCCACCCTCATCCATGCATTCATCACCTCGAAGCTGGACTATTGCAATGCACTCTACATGGGGTTGCTCCTGGTGATGGTTCGGTAGCTGCAACTGGTGCAGAATGCGGCGACCTGTCTTTTGACAGGGCCGGGCTGTAGGGAGCATATAACTCTTGTGCTCTGAGCTCTGTACTGGTTGCCTATAGCGTTTCGAGCCCGATTCAATGTGCTGGTTTTAACCTTTAAAGCCTTATATGGCTTGGGCCCCTCCTATCTGAGAGACAGCCTCTCTCCTCGGGCCCTAGGGCGATTCTTGTGGTCCGCTGGGGGCGCCTTCTTGGAGGTCCCCTGGGTTAACCGGAAGGCCACGATAGAGAGGGCGTTCTCGGTGGCTGCACCACGTCTGTGTAACTCCCTCCCAGAGGAAGCTCACCTGGCCCCTAGTCTGCTGGCCTTCCACCGGGCCTGTAAAACCTAGCTGGTCACCCAGGCCTTCGGGGAAGGGAGAGGGGAGCGTGGGATTTAGTCTGACTGCTTTACCCTTATTTATTTTGGTTTTAGTTTCCCTCTCTGTTTATATTTTTATTGTATTGCTTTTTTTATGGTTTTAAAATGTTGTTGTGAGCTGCCCCGAGCTGTCTGTTGACGGGAGGGGGCGGGATATAAATGTAAATATAAATAAATAAATATCTCTGTTGCTCCTTAGAATCAAAACTATAGAATCCATGTGTCTGGTACTTGTATGAAAGAAGTGGTAGAAACCAAGTCAGAAAATAATCTGCTTTTGTTAGATAGTTGCTTCTCTTTATATTTAAAAATGTTTTCTACATTTTATTTCTAATTCTGATCTCCAGCATGATATAACAGCCAGTATGAGGCAGCTGGATACTGTTCTGTCCATAGGATACTCGGAAACGTCTTGTAAGTGGGGCTAGGCCAACTGTCTGCTTGAATACAGTGCACTTTTAATATGCATGTAGGGCTTTGATCATTGAAGCAGTGAAAACTGTAAGACACAATGTGTGCTTTCTTTGATGATCTGTCATGAAGAAGCAAACCCCAGTGGCAGCTACGTCACAGGAAATGTCTGGATTCATTTGGGATTTGGAAGTAGCACAGTTTTATTAACCTGTGCTCCCAAAGCTATTAGCTGCCATTTTCACTTTCAGTGACGTTGGATGTTACTCTGGATGGATGAAAGGGCACATTTTTTATCATCCTATGTCAGAACTAACTTAAGCGCTCTTAATCCCCACTTCCTGCTTAAACCCACACAGAATGACCAGAGATGAGAAAAAAGTAGTAGCAGTTGCTCTGTGAATCTGTTCTTGTACAAAGCGGTCCTCAAAAAGTGACAGGTGTGTGGAACAAGATCCTGCAGCATGTTCCACAGCCATGAAATATTGTCAGAGAGACCTGCACATCAGAGGCCCAAGTCCATTTGTGTCTACTACATTGGAGACAGTTTATTATCCATGAAGAGGGGAATCTTCCAGACTAAAGGATGACCCCTACCATAATTTGAAAGTCAGGGAGAGTGGTGATAGTGATCTGCTATTTCAATCCTACTTGTTGCACAAGCTAAACTCCCTGGAAACTGCTTAAATTTCACAGAACCAGTTTTGTTAAAGAACTAGAAACAATGTGCATCCCTTTCTCTACTCTGGCAAATTACCCTAATCTTATGAGGAGCTTTCCATCGCACATAAACAGACCAATATTAAATGTTGCATTCCGTATTCTTTCTGACTTACAAGGAGCCTAACGTAGGCTCTCGAATTAGGTTTTTTGCCTGTGTTGAGGCTGAACTGATTTATGCAAGGGAAGGTTTCCTGCAAAGTGACTTCACTGTTTCTTGGCTGCAACAATTTTTGTCTGCAGCATTTTTCTTGTTACAGTACGCCTGAAATTTCTGTGCCTTGGAAGAACCCTGGTCCGAAGTGTTCTCCATCTTCTTGGGAAGGGAGAACATATATTATGTCAAAATAAATTGTGTGTATGTATATACAAACAGTAAGAGGCAGGAGTGAGGAACCTCCAGCCCATGAGCCATATCTGGACCATTCCTGTCTTTATATTTATGTATTTATTTATTTATATTTTGATTTTTATGCCACCCCCCTCCTGCCTCTGGCAACACAGGGTGACTCACAATAAGACAAACATTTCAGTAAATTACAGAATATAAGACATATAATAAAACCAACAGGGAAGAGTCCATAAGAAGCATAAAAAGGGAAATAACATCCCCACCCTAACCCCCCACCCACAACCCATCTTCCCCACCAAAAGCCTGATGAAACAGCCAGGTCTTACAACAGAATCTGAAGGAGGGGAGATCAGGGGACAAACAGGCCTAAACTGGCAGGGAGTTCCACAGCTGTGGTGCTGCCATCGAGAGTGTCCTCTCAAATGTGGCCCCCCGCCACACACAGAGAACCTCTAACAGGGTGTCCTGGCCAACCGCAGGGGTCAATCCAGGACCCACGGAGTGAGGCGGTTGTGCAGATAGGCTGGGCCCAAACCATTTAGGGCTTTATAGATAAGAACCAACACCATGAAATGAGCCTGGAAGACTATAGGTGCAAAGTACAGGTGTTATATGCTCATGGCGACTCGTCCCCATAAGGATGTGGGCCACTGCGTTCTGCACCAGCTGCAGTCTCCGGACTGTCACCAAGGGTAGCCCCACATAGAGCGCATTACAGTAGTCCAGTCATGGATGGTGGTGGCTAGGTCCAAGTCTGAAATATACGGCCGAAGCTGCTGTACCAGATGTAACTGGCACACGGCACTCCTTTCCACAGCCGCCACCTAGACATCCATGCAGAGCTGTGAATCAAGGCGCACCCCGAGACTACAAACCTGAGGAACCAGGAAGGGGTGAACACCATCAGTGATGAGGACCTTACACCCCTCCCCACCAGCATCACCTCTGTCGTGTCAGGATTCAGCGTCATGTGACTCGTCCTCATCCAGTCCCCCACAGCTGCCAAACACTGGGCAAGCAATGAGACTGCTGGACCTGGGTCAGCTAAAAAAAAGAGGTAGAGTTGGGTGTCATCAGCATATTGATGACACTGAACCCCAATCCCTCTCACATCCTCACCCAGAGGCTGCATATACACGTTGAACAGGAAAGGGGACAGAATAGAACCTTGCAGACCACCACACGTGAGATCCCGGGGAGGCGAAGAACAGTCCCAAGAACCACGCGCTGAGTTCTCCCAGCCAGGAAAGAACCGAACCACTCAAGAACGATTCTGCCCACCTGATCTCGGTCCTGCCAGTGAGTCACCAACCTCTCGTGGTCAATGATATCAAAGGCAGCCAACAGATCCAACAGGACCAGAAGAGTCGAACAGCCCTGATCCAACTCACGACAGAGGTCGTCGACCAATGTCACAAGTGAAGTCGTAGTGCCATAGCCTGGATGAAAGCCAGGCTGTGAGGCATTCAGAAAGCTGGTCCGATCCAGATGTGCCTGGAGCTGCCGAAACACTACCCCTTCAATAACCTTCCCTAAAAAGGGAAGGTTAGAGACTGACCAATAACTGGCAAAGGAGTCAATTTCCAAAGATGGTTTTTTGAGCAATGGACGCACTAGAGCCTCTTTGAGACAAACAGGCACCCTGCCCTCCTGCTTCTTTCTGTTCCAAGGGCCTGGCCCGTGGATCCCAGCCCTTACCCTTAAACACTAGGAATGTGGGCTTATGGCTAGGGGGTGGAGATGCTATTCAAGGAGAAGAAATGGATCCATGGCGTAGTTCCCTGATCTGGTCCCATCCTCCTCCCTCCCCTCCCCCTCAAGGACACCCTTTAAGCCCCCCACACCTTCTGGCCTGTGGAGCTTGTGCTAGTTTTCAATGTGGTCCAAGGATGCTGTTGTCATTAAGGCACTGATCTGGGTGTCAGGAGACTGGGGTTTTATTCCCAGCACTTCCTCAGATTTTATATATGACTCGAGGGAAGCTGCGTAGCCTTTTTGTGCCTCAGTTCCCTGTTTATAAAATAGGGATAATACTACTACTCTACATTACAGGAGTGATTGCAAGGGCATTTGGATGCCACTGTGCTCCATCTTAAGCACAGTAAGAGAAGAAACTGTAATTAATATGCCCAGTTATTGGCACAGTGAAAAGCTTTGATGCCTGGGATTGTGTGTCTAGGCTTCTGTTGTTAGCACGTGCCTTTGTTTATTGGCAGCTGCATCAAAGAAACCAGACATAGTAGCTGCAGCATATCACTGTTGTCATAGCTGCTTTGAGTGAGTACTGTTGCCTGCACTAGCAGCTTAACTCTTTATGCAAGGTCAGAGCTATATTTTAATAACATAATCACAAGATGATAAAGATTTTCATAGCTGAAACTTAATACTTCAGGTTAATGGAAAGAAAGTTTGATTCTTGAAATTTTACTATTGAAATTACTGTTAGCAGCCATTGTTAACAATCATGCTCACTGTAGTAGTGCCTCATTGAAGCTAGACACTGGACAGACCCAAGGTAGATTACAGTTTAAGTAGGCAAGAAAGACAAAGGGTTGGGGGAGAGAGAGAACAGAAGCAAAAGTGAGCAATTTCATGACTGCAGGTGCCATGCTAGTTCTAGGGCTGTGCTTTTCCTTTTGTGTAGCGTAGAGTGGGCAGGGGAGGAACTGGTAGGGTGGTGTGTTGCTTTTTGCTTACTGCACTTACTGCACTTTTTGCTTACTGAATTTTGAAAAGTGGCTAGGTGTGGATTTGACTCGGGCATACGCTCAAATTAATATGCTGAGGGGGTTTAAGCTGCATAATTGCTTACAGAGTTAATGAGAATTATAGAGCTGAGCCTCATTCAGTGAATGGAGCATAGTAATATCTCAAGTATCTAATGCTAGAAAACTCTTCTTAGCTGCTTCCACTAGGGCTACACAATCAGTCAGGTAACATGAAGCGTTAGCCTTGACTTTAAATGACCTTGCTGGTTGCTTTGTTATTTCATTCCAGTAGTTGTATGCTGTCAACTTGTGTCAAGCAAATTTGGATGGTTTTCTGGACAGAGATATATTGTTCACTGCATACAAATAGCCCATAAAAGCCAGGTTTTGCATGTTTGTCTCCTCCAGGACTTAAATTAAAAAAGTAAGCCCACAATCTTTGACCAGGAACATCACTGAAAGCTAAAGTGCAGTACTAAAGGAGCAGTAGTAGTAACGCTGGAGTGGGTAAAAACAGACATGTGGCCAGCAGGACTGCCCCTGGGCAGAAAATCGCAGGCAACACCGCCCAGGTTGGGGCACAGAACTGATGTGTCCACAGCTGGCGAACTGTCCTGCCGCCCACGTGGCCTGAATCGGACTGGGAGCACAACAAACGTGGACAGCCAACCCCCCGTGCCCTGCCCCCAGCGCTCTGCCCCCTGCCATGACCGACAGCCATGGCATCCAATGAGACTCAGCCATGGTGGGCCCCAGCCCAGGACGGGTATGCTGTGCCGGAACAGATGTGCTAGCCTGTTTTGGCCCGCATGGGCAGCCCTTAGCCCAGTCTGTGACCTTGGAGATTTGCTGAGGTCACAGCACAGGTTAGCCACCAACACTCCATGGGGCAATCCCAGGCCAACATGTGGTGGCGCGTGTTTACATGTGCCAGCGGGTCGTGGGCCAAAGTCATGTCTGTTTTTACTCAGTGTTAGCAATGTGTTTGGCAGTGAGCAGTCATGGTTCGAGAAGCAGGTCCCTGTCCCAACGGGCTTACAGTCTGGTATGGACCATGGAGGAGAGACAAAGGAGAGGGGAACATGGGGAGTGAAAGGGATACAAGAATGGATTGAGACTTTGCAGGTGTATGTGCTTAGCTTAATTACAAGGGGAGAAGGAGGATCCTGAAGGATTAAGACAGTATAATGAAAACATCAGTGAGCAACTGTGGGGTTGAGAGGCTAAATGAAAGGTAGGTCCGTTTTTAGAAGGAATTTAATGGAGGAAGTAAGTTTTTAGGAGAGATTTGAAGGTTGTAAGGGAGTAGAGTTCCAAGCATGTGTTCAGAGAGGGAGTTCTAAGCATAGCTGGGAAGGGGCAACGATGGTTTAGGGAGCAGGAGATTCTGGAACAAATGGGGGTGGTGGCAGAGGAGGAGGAATGTAGTGGGAAAGGAGGGCAGAACGATAGGGCAGAGCAAGGCAATGAGGAACCTTGAAGGAGAAGAACAAGAAGTTAGTATCTTGAGTTATCTGTGCTCAGAAATCACCTGCTGTAAGGGCATCCCACCATCGTGCCTTAAATTGACAGGAGGTCTGGCCTTCGCTGTTGGAACTCGCTCCTTCTGTCTCGGTTCCTCCCTCCTCACCTTTAAAAAGCACTTGAAGGCTTATTTGTTTTCTGGGTGCTTTTTGAATCTGCTGCTGGTTCCGCTTAGTGTTTTCTCTCCTCCCTCTTTATCTTCCTCTTTTAAATGAATTTTTCTTTTAAATGGATTTTATATTGGTTCATAATATGTTGTGAAGTGCTCCAAGCTACATTTGGCAGGGGGTGCTATAGAATTAAAGTTATCATTATCATTATTATATTACACTGTAGTACAGTAGCTGTGTAGCTGAATACATGTGATTTATTACAAAAGGTTTACAGCATGCTTATTTTTTATTTTCAACACAGTGGAAACCTAGAACGGTCTGAATCACTCCATGACAACATTCTCACTCTCTCTGTTCCCCTCATGCATGAAGTAGACTCATCTATCACAGGGTAAGTGACATCAAATGAGCACTAATAATAAAATAATAAAATAATAATAATAATAATTAAAACAAAATCTTAACAATAATGCAAGAATCTCTTCTAGTGGGAAATGACATTCTTCTCTATGTTTACGTGTAACAGTCTAGTGAGAATGCTGCTTTCATCTCGACTTGTTTCCCAGGCTTTGAAAATAGGACATCATGCATTAATATTGGATTTCGTTTTTTATGTTCCCTCCCATTTCCGTCCCCCAATCCAGAAACATTTTAGTGATTAAGTTACTGATATTTATACAAACATAATGTACTTTTTTAAAAAAAGGAAAGAACTTTTCATTCCTGTGGACAATTCTCAAGTTATGGCTCCACTCTGAAAGGACAAAGGTTGGGGTCAAATGTGGTGGGATACTGTGGGTCATAGAGAGGTCTAGCTTTTTGCCTTTCTGTTTAATTTCACAATCAGAATTGGTTTGTTTTTATATTTCCTCCCCTTCTCTGTAGACTTAAAGCAGTGGAAACCGCAATAGAGAGAACAGAATTATCCTAAGTAGTGATATGAAGTACAGTCTAAGTGTGGCCCTCTGTCTCCTCTAGTGGATATTTAATGAGTCAAGGCTCCTGAGTCAGTTACAGAGCCAAGCTAATGGATGAGGTTCTTTCTTTCAAGAAATAGAAGCTTGTGGTTTAAGCTCCAGAGATAGAGCTTGTTACCTGCAGATGACACACACTTAGGACTTCGTACTGCTTGAGGAGATCAGTGCCACACACTGCGAAATGTGAGCTAGGCTTAACCTGCCTCCTGAGAATTGGGAGCCCAGGAGCACAGAAGCCTCGGCATCCTTGGCAATCCACAATCCAGGGCCTCTCCAGTGCTGGGTGTTCTGTCCTCCATGACCCAAGCCCTCTACACTGAGGGGAGACAAACTTGCCACAAGATATCATGCACACTGTAGGGGAAGAAGCATCTTCCACAGCTCGTGGCTACCACCCACTTCAGGGGCCACCATGAAGCCTTCGTTTAACTCCCCCCCGGTACTGGCCTCTACTTGATAGCTTCCTGGAAAATAGATATCTGCAGCAATATTAAACTGGAGAGTTAGCTAACAATTGAGAGTTGAGAACAATTTGGGGTTTTATTATTCAGGTCTGTATTCCTGTCTTTTTGCTTTAGGAATGAGTCCCATAGCTCTCATTAATGTTCCTCAGAATACTCTTACATTATTTTCTTGTCTGAATTAGTTCACATAGGTGAACCACATAAGTGAATTAATTCAGAGGAAAGAATGAAACCAAATCTAGAGCACAGTCAGTTCTCAGATGCGAGAGATTCTGGTTTCCGATTGCTTTCAATTTTTGACAATACCGATCTCCTAGGCTCTAGACTGGATTGGGAGCAAAAGTACTGAAAATATCACAAGAAAAATTGTTCCCATAGTATCTCTATCTGGAAGCAGGACATGCCAGAGTCTTTTCTCACAAGATTTCCGGCTTAAATTTTGCAAACCCCCAGTAGTTCGGGTTTGTGTTTATCTAACCTGATCTTCTGAACTTGCCCATGACTAACAGGCACAAAAATGCCCCCATGTTGAGAACACAAACTTAGCAGTATTGAAAAACAGACCCTTACTATTCAAAGAATGGAATCAAATGTGCCTGTATGGAAACACAGCCTACATGTAAATTTCATTGCTGTAAATCTTTTCCTCTAGGATACAGCTCACGGTTACACAAGTATAACTGTATATTCCTTATTACTTCAGTGTGGGGGGAAGCATTTTCATCTTCTATTTTAGTACTCCGGAAGACTCGCTGACTTTCATGAAGATCACCCTAATGCTACAAAGGAAAATACTACTTCATTCACATCATTAGGGTGCCCTAATTCCAAAAACATGGCTGTAAGTTATCTAGTTACCAGCAGCCAGTTTACTGGTGACTTGTTCACTTAGGTATATTATACTATTCCCAAAATCTAATAAAATTAATGATGCTCTATTTTGAACACTCTATTCTTTTTGTGTTTTACTCTTTTCATATATTAAAGTTCTGAGATCTTTTTTTTATGTCAGTAGTACCTTTCCCTTTCTGTTGAGTTCATTAGTGCCTTGCTGTTGAACAAGTGCTACGTTTTGTACTATGGCAAGAATGTATGACTGAAATCAAGGAGACCTGGGTTCTGTTTTTGCCTTTGCCGCTGTCTTGCTTGGAAAAGTCATTTAGGCTGCAAAAACCTAAACAGACTTACAGTGGAAGGGTCCCATTGACATCCTCCACTATTAAAGTCAATGATAGTTTTGCCACTGACTTTAATGGTGGAGAACTACACCCAGAGTTGTGTTTTGGAGTCTGCTGAGTAAGTACATTTGCCCAGCCTTGCATTTTCTATGCCACATTTTCCCCGCCTACATAGTTTGCATTCTCATCAATTAATGCTTAATCAATTTAATCCTTATAAAGAGCTTTGAAGGTGGTGGATAAAAACATTACACTACATTCAAAACATTATACAACGTAATGTTTTATTATGGATATAATGGTGGAAAAAACATTACATTCAAAATCACATTAACGCTGAAATCCTAAGCAAGAGAAGCTACTGCAACTTGTGGAAATCAATGAATAAGGTCTGCAAAATGGAGTCAATACTTGAAGGATGTTTTATCCCAAACACTTGTTGCTGATTAAAGAAAAATACTTTAAATGAAAAGTAGAGCCTCAGTGGAAATTCAATAACATGAAACTGGCTTAAGTAGTGAATCTGGCCCTATCAGAGAATATCTACAAGGAATTCATTGAATTTCTTTCCTTAAATTGATTTATTTCTTTAAAGTTAAACTAACCGTATCTGGTCTTCAGCTGGTGTAAATCATGTTATCTCCACTAAACTCAGTGGAGCTACATGTCACAGACCTGTTGATGGTGGTGGCGTACGCAGGGGCATAGTCGGGAACCACGCCGGGTTAAGAGTTGTTGAGATCTGAGGCACATCTATATCAGGGGCAGATAGAAGCTCGCAGTTCAGGGTTACACAGGGTCTAAATCTAGACAGTCAGTCCCGAGGCAGGGTGAAAGGAATGGAGCAGGCACTGCAGGGTGGAGAGCAAGGACCAGGAGTCAACAGAAATGTGGCTGGCCCGTACTATTTAGATTTTTCAGACTGACGATGAAAACAGACATAATGCTAACTCGACTTTAACACCGCTTTAATATTTTTTATGCATGTTGCAGGGCTTTATTGGTGCCCTACGCACAGCCCTGTGACATGCATAAGAAATGTTAAAGTGGCGTTAGCGTTATGTCAGTTTTCACCCTGAGAGTAGAAAGTTGGGACATTTGATATTCTAGCTCTGCAGGTTGTTGGCGATTGGAGAAGCACTATAGGTTTTCATTCTTAGGGCTGCTGCGGATATTTGAGTCAAAAACTCGAATTTGCAAGTTTGAAGTTATAGATTTGAACTGGAATTTCTGTGTTTGTTTACGTGATCCACACAGGGTTTTGCTGTTCAGTAATTTGGTATAAAAATGTTTTTGTTTTGTTTTGATCTAAGTCAATCAAAATATCCAGCTCAATTTATTTTTCTTCATTGGATAAAGGATCACAGGATCACTTGCATGAACAAATTTCAATGTTGGCTTTCATAAAAGCTTTTTAATTTCTGAATTCGCTGTCTACAAATGTTCATGCCTAAGAAATGAATAGTGTAATTGGACTAGAAGATCCTCGAGGCCCCTTCCAACCCTGCGAGTCTATGATTGCTCCCAGAAATCAAACACAGTGGAAAGGTGTTAATTTAGGGCTTATCCTGACCAGTGATGTCAATGAGAATGTTTCCAGTGGCAGGTTATGAAGAGGGAGAGACATGTTTGGATCACTGGGATTCTGGAAAGAAGGTATTTGCCAGTTTCAAAATGAGGTGACTAAGCAGGGAGAAGGTGGTGTGTGTTTTTTTGGTTTTTTTTTTTTTTTTGTAAGACGAGTGGAGGAGGCAAATGCCTGGTATGATGTACTAATGTTACAGTAGCGACAGAAACAACACAACGTGAGGTCAATTACATAGGCTGTTCACCTGCACTACTATTGTTAAGAGGTTAGCATGGGAGGGCTCCTTGGTGTCACCACTTCTGCCTCCATGAAGTGGTAGGAACTCGGCACGCTGCTTTCCCATTCACACACACAAAGCTACCCTTGAAGACAGATGGAGATAACTGAGTCCATGTCTCAATCTTTCAGAGCCGTCTCCCCCAGTTCCTTTGTTTACGGCGAGTCAGTGGATGCATCCCACTTTGTTCAGTTGGAGGATCTCGAGTGTCACTTTCAACCCCTCAACTTCACCCTGCAGGTAAAATTGATTTACAGCATTCCTTCTTGAGAGTGAATTTCATTCCCATGGTATTTTATTGATTTGTTTGTTTGTTCTATTTTTTAACCCTGCCACTCCCACAAAGGCTCAGGGTGGCTGAGTGGTAGTCCGTCCACCTCCCGCCCCCACCCCAAGTTTTTCCTCTCTGTTTGCTAAACATACTACCGCACAGTGTACTAAAAGTTTTCACTTTTATCACACTGCCTCTTGGAATCTGTCCAGTGTAGAAAAAGCTATTACATTCAGTGGCATAGTGGTCAAACGATAGGATGAGTAACATGTAGCCACAAGACCAATCAAATGAATGAATAGGATTTGTTTGTCCTGCATGCTGTCAGCACACACACATATCCCCTTAACTTCAGTGGGAGTTGTAACTGTGCTAACTGCTAGCGCTGGCATTATCCACTCAGAGGATTGGACCCGAATATGCTCACAGTGCTTGCAACTAAATAATAATGGAAAGAATTGGTCTTGGAGTGGGTTGCTGCATGAGTTTTATCAATAGAGGACAAAGGTGAAAAGTATTAATTTTAAAACTGTCACACGGTCTCTCAAAATCGCTTGCATTACTCTGTGGCTCACCTCTTTCATGTAGATGAAATAGTTTTCTCTTAGAACATGTCAGATGCACAAGATCCCATATGATAGAATGGTAGCAAGTATAAGCAGGGCTTAAACAACTGGAGCCCCTGCTATGGTATTTCTGGATTTTAGTTTATTAATGAAGACCCGGTAGGTATCAGAGGTCACTGTTCAAGAAGAGATTATAGCTGGATCAGGAAGGAATCGGAGTACTGACACAGAAAGAAGAGAGAAGCTGGGGGCTAACATTGCCCTTCCTGTGACCAAGCAAAAGGGACCTGTGGGCTTGTCACTCCCAGCAGCTAAAGGCAGCAGCTACCCATAAAGGGTTCTGTTTTAGTTTCTGTTAATTTTACGCCAGGTGGAAGCTTTTTTTTCTGTTTCACTTGAAAGGACCTGGCTAGCCTACTGTACACTTACGAAGGGTTAGACCTTGCTGGGACAAGAGACATTTATGAGAACCAAAATGAATTCACGTCACTGCTGTGACAGTATTCTAACATTGTCTTTACAAATCCTCTTTGAATGACCACTAGGTGGAACTAGGCAATACTGAATCACGGGGAAGTGGGGAATCATTTGTTACTTATTGTAAACAATAGTCTTTCATTTCCCCCCTTTTTCCCCCTGCTCTCCTAGGCTTGATGCCACTTAACACATAATGATCAACACATGTCTCAAGTATGGGAAGACCATAGTTCAGAGCAATTAAACGTCTACTGTCATGCCCTGCCTGTAGCTATTTATTGAGGAAGAGTGAAAGCAGAGTGTTCAAGCTACAGGGTTGAAATTCTGAAGCTCCTGAGAACCAGGTTTCTAGTTACTGAATTTACTCTTGAGGATTTGCAGTTTTTCCATAGCTGGATATTTTCCAGCTAACAGATAAAGACCAGCTAATAAATTCTTTAACTACATTCTTATTTGTGCCCGCACTACCCATAAGAACAGTCAAGACCTTCTTTGGGTTAAAGAGGCATTGGCCACAACTTTATTACATTGTATACATAATGTTAACAGAAACAAACAATATAAGCACCTGTGTGTACATAGCGGAGAGGAACCATGTTATCCAAAGCAGGTAAGGGGGGCTGAGCTAGTTCTCGCCCGCCTAACCCGGGTAATTCGACCCTTTGAATTCACCCTCCCCTTGGGTCAGGACGGGTTGACGCCCCATTCCAGCCATGCCAAACCTGGACTGGGGCCCCCGCCCTTAAGACCCTCACTCCCCAAGTGGCGATGGTGTATAAGCACATCCCCTTCGCTCTTAGGAAGCCTTGCCACAGCATGGTTCCTACCCTGCTAACCGCCCAAGTTGTGACTAAACAGAAGCATAATAATGACACATAACATAGGAGAACGTCATAACTGCTGTGAAAGAGGCGAAAAACCCACCAGCTCACTGAGCCAAGTGGCGATGGGGTGCAAGCCCGTCCCTTTAGCTCTTAAGGAGCCTTACCACAGCATGGTTCCTACCTCACTAACTGCCACAAAAAAGGGTGATGAAAACTTCACTCAACCCTTTTCCCTCACACAGGTATACCTAAATGGGTATGGCACACGACCTTCAAGTCATCAACCAAATAGCATTCCCATGCACAGACAAGTGTACTCCATCTTTTTAGAAACAGGCCTGCATCCCGGCACACAATCTGCTCGTGGTGTACAACCCAGCCTCCTATGCGTTCTAAGAACGCCCACATAACTCTATTGATCTTCAGTTTGACCTGTTCTATTTTGCCTGGCTTGGTGGTATATCGCCAAGTGCGACGCTCTAACAAGACCAACCACCATATGGAGGACTGTGGCCAAGCAGCTACCAAGTCGGAGATGCTATTCTTCATCTCGCCCGTAAGCTCCCATGTACCGCGCAGGCCAAGGTCATTTTTGCCCAAGTGGAAAGCCACGATGTCAGGCAGCCCAAAGCGTGCAGCCCTGCGGAACAGTGAAGGCATCAGGTGTTCCCATCGCATTCCACTGCGCCCAAACCAGTAAAGGCAGGCCCACAGTCCAAAACCCAACTGGGTCCCAAAGTCGGAATTGGCAGCGTGGCATTCAGCCCAAGGTGCAATGCTGTGCCCACATATCCAGATGGTGATAAGTTGTCCCGAGTCTGCAGATGATAAAACATAATATCATTACCGACTGGTCAAATGCTACTGAGAAGGGCTGAATGGCTGTATGTAATTGCCATAAGCGCGTGATCTCCATCTGCCAATTATCTTGATCTGAGAGGCCGACAGCCCCCATACTGCTGCCGTGGATCCAGCCCTAATTCAGGAGGAGTGCGACCCATAGTTGGATGGTTGAAGACCCATCATCGCTATGCCCTTTTTAAAAAAAGCCTGACATTGGAATTTGGACAAAAATGTCCTGGCCACGTGCATGAAGAGCCACGTGCGAACGCCCAAGTAGGCCTCCATTGCTAAGACTAGGCACACCACCCCAACTGGAGATTGGTGCAATGTTAATTGCTGACCTCGGCCCTCCTGATCAGTTTTGGATCGCCGAATCGTTAGGACGATCGAGCCAGGCCCTCGGGCCACATCCTGCAATTCCAGCGCCGTGCCAGACCGATCACGCTGGGAAGAAGGTACCAGCTCACTGATCCTTAATGCTGCAAAAAATGCTATTGAGAAAGCCACCCAGAAAAGCAACATCTCATAGGGAGATGAACAGAACTGAGGCAGCGAGGCAACCAAACGGGCCAGTGTGTTAACAGGTATCGGTTGACGGGTATCCTTTCTAGGCCCCCGTTCCCTGACCCAGCCCTCGGTGAACCTGTGGAGTCTGTATCCTGTGTACAGGTCGGCCACCCCCTGCGCCTTGCAGAAAAAGGCTATAGCTGACAGGCGACGCTGTGGTACGCGGGGCCAACCCACAGCAACTCAAGTGTGCTGCGAACCACTCTACGTGACAGGGAGGGATGGGTCACTTCTCCTGAAACCTGTGCGAGGACAGGAAATTGCAGAAGTCACAAAAATAGCTGGCATATGCTCGCCAGGTGGAGCTCGATACAGCAGCTCTACCCCCCCCCCCCAAACCATCTAATCTGCGTTCCCAAACTTCCACAAGGCCTCCAGCATCACCTCTGGGTGGATGTTGGCGCCATGCGCCGGTGAACTAAACCTCTTCATCTGAAAATGAGAGATGGAATCAGCAATATCATTGTGAACACCGGGCATGTGCTTGGCTGAGAAACACATGTTAAGGGAAAGGCATGTCAGCACAAACAAACGTACCAGTATCCTGACTCTGTTGGATTTACTGGATTGTTGGTTGATTACCTGTACCACTGCCTGATTGTCAGACCAAAAAAATACATGGGAGTCCCGGAATTGCTGCCCCCAGAGCTCCAAAGCCACCAGTAATGGGAAGAGCTCCAGAAAAGTTAAGTCCCTAAGCAGTTCCATAGCCACCCATTGAGGCTGCCACCGCTGGGCACACCAGCTGCCCTGGAAGAAAACCCCGAAACCCATCCCCCCTGTCACATCGGATACCACCTGAAGATACTTCCCTCCCCAGAGAAGTCCCATTATAGCTATTGAGGAAGGTCATCCAGACCCCAAGGTCTTCCCTAAGGCCTTTGGATATCCGAATGCGGTGATGGGCGGGCCATCATACCTGCCGTGGCTCGGCCTAGCCGCGCGCAGAAAGCCCTCCTGGGGGCAACTACCCAGCAGGCAAAGTTTAAACGGCCAAGCAAAGTTTGCATAGGTCTTAATGTCACCTTCTTGGCGGCCACTGTGTGTCTTAGCAGCATCTGCAGGGAAGCCAGCTTGTCAGGAGGGAGACTCAATGTGCAAGACACCATGTCTATCATTATGCCCAAAAAGGCGAGCCGGGTCGCTGGATCCTCCGTCTTCTCCCCAGCCAATGGGACGCCCAGTTCTGTTGTTACTGTAGCGAACGCAGACATAAGCTGAGCACACTCTTGAGAGACTGCCCGCCCCGAGAAGAGGTAATCATCGGGATAATGCAATACGTAAGGTAAACCTGACCTGTCCCTCACTGCCTACTCAAGCATGGTGCTAAAGTGCTCAAAAGCAGAGCAGGATATGGCACAGCCCATAGGCAAGGCCTTGTCGTAGAAGAACTGACCTCTAAAGGAAAAACCAAAGAGGTCAAAGACCCTAGGAGATACCGGCAGCAGGCGGAAAGCCGACTGTATGTCGCACTTCCCCATGAGTGCCCCCCCTACCACATGCGTGTACGTACGCACAGTGGTATCAAAGGATGGGTACTGAACCGAGCACAGCACCGGGTCAATTCCATCGTTGACAGAACTGCCCCTGGGGTAGGAGAAGTGATGTATCAATTGATACTCACCCGGGGTCTTTTTTGGCACTATCCCCAATGGAGAGCACCTAAAAGGATGAAATGGAGGGAAGCCTAATGGGCTCGCCACCTTCCCTGCTGCTATCAACTTTCTAAGTTTGTTCCAAACCACCTCCTCCATTCCCCATACAGATTTCAGGTTGTTAGCCATCTGGCTGACTCGTGTAAGGAATCTCAAAACCCTCAGAAAAACCCCGCCATAAGTAATCAGCGTCGGGACTATTCGGGTAATGCTGAAGAAGGGAACCTAGCACTTCAAGCCTGATTGGCATAGGGGCCAAGCCTGTGACCCAGTCTGTTGACCCAGTCTGTTGTCTGACGCCGGCTGTGGCTGCCGGCGTCAGAGACGCTCTAGGCCTTCCGGGGAAACCCCCCGGAAGGCCTAGAGCGTCTCTGACGCTGGCAGCCACAGCCGGCGCTGAGGCCGCCGGACCGCCCGCCGCCGCCGCACCCGGAGCTCCGCAAAGAAAGGTACAGCAGCACTGTCACTTGTAGTAGGGGTGATCCCTGGGGTGTTGGGGGGG
>QEPC01007860.1:522238-554069 GCA_003113815.1 Sphenodon punctatus | reverse complement strand
GCCGGAGCTCCCAAAGGTAAGCGCACTGAACGTTAGTAGGGGTGATCCCTGGGGGGGTGTGTGTTAAACACCCCCCCCCAGGGATCGGGTCATACTTACCGGCGGCTGCGGGGACGCCGCGGCCGCTGGTGCTGGGGGGTGGGCTTGCCTCTGGGTCTTTTTTAAAACAAAAATCCAGGCTGGGCAGGGTGGGTGGGGGGTGTCCCCCCTTCCACCCGCGCAGCCTGGACTCGGGGAGGTTTTTTTTAAAAAAAACTTTTTTGCTGGGGCTTTAAGTTTTTTTACATTGCAGCCATTTTTAAATGGCTGCAATGTAAAAAAAAAATCCGGTACCCCGGAATCCGGTACCCAGTCCGGATTACCAGGATTACCAGGTCGAATCCGATAATGCCGGTACGCCCGGTACCGGCATTATCGGATACCGGATTTTACCGGTTTCCCGCCCCTACTATTTGGTTTATTTGGCATATGTCTCAAAAATCCTTATATAAAAGAGAGAATTCAGGTGTGCCAACAAATAAGACTGGCAACACTACATACAATAGCCAGCAAATGGAAAGCCACCGCCCCTCCAACTGTTACAAATATAAGAGATAGATTGTGGTATAGGATCGCTATGGAGCGCATTACAGCAGACCTACAAAAGAAACTCGAAGCATTCTATGCAGTCTGGACAAAATGCTGGGATATCATCTTAGGGAGCAAACAACAGATATAGTTTGAACCTCCCTTTCCTTTCTTTCCTTTGAAAAACCACCCTTCCCTCCCCAGTTACCCTGATTTGTTTAAAATGTTGTTGGTACAAAACTTACTTACTTCTTCTCGACTTCTGCATTTCGGGGCAGATCCAGCTACGAAAGAGAAAGCTGTAATATGAATACATTATTTTTGTAATGAGAAGAATTTCTTATTAATAAAAACTTACTAAAAAAGAGAAAAGAAATAAAATGTATTATTATTATTACAGAAAAACAACATAGAGGCACCTGCATTTACATCCAGATTACATACACATGTATTCCACAAAAAATACAGAATTGAAGTTACTTAAGTGCATTTCCTGTGCACACAGACAGTAAATGCACAATTCTAGTACCCTCAGTCCATATTATTTTGGCTTCTGTTCTTCAGCTGACATATGCAAAGAAAAAAGTAGTGGTTACTGTAACAGGGTGGCCCTGTGGGGTTTAGGTTTCTACAGGATCCAGCCCCCCAATAAGCCAGCCCAAGTGGGATCTCCACTTCTTTGTATCTTTATTTACGTGTGCTCGCCATCCTTCGCCAATATATACATCTTTATACAGTCTTAGACACAGGTTTCATTGTGCCTCTTCCTCTAGGCCCTTTAATGACTAGGCACAGTCTCTCCTGGACAGTTATCCCAACCTCCGCAGTCTTTCCAGTATCTTTGGGCCTTGGTCAGCTTGGCTAGGCACAGCCCTCCTTTTAGCCAGCTTCTCCCAACAGTCCACATCCCCTGGCCAGGCATGATCCATCCTGACACCAGGCTCCCAGGGACAGTCCCTGGCTGCAGGATGACTCAGCCCTTACTAGGCAGAGCTCCCTCTGAGCCTCTGTTTCCCTGGCAATCACACCCTTGCTTTGAGTTTCAGAGCTCTCTCTTTTGAGGCTTAGAGCTGACTCAGCCACACCCATGCCCAGCTGCCCTCACTTAGTTACTCTAGTGGCTTCCCAGCTGTAAAGCATCTTAGGTGCTGTCCTTCAGGGCTCCAGCACCTGCACTACATTTAGCACCTGCTTGAGGTACAAACCTTTATCCCTGGATGCGCCTGTGCCTTTGTGTTGGTGCTAACCACCTTAAAGGGCCAGGTGAATTTTCAGCCCTTTGCCCTGTTAGTTACCAAATGCCAAAGAATGATGCTAGGAAGAAAGTCATGTTCTGTTCATTCTTATACAGAACCTTATTTAAAAAGAATTAGAGCTGAAATGAATGTCTACAGCAAGTATTGGGTTTGGGCCACTTGAATTGGGTCCAGACATGTAGATACAAAGCACTCATCAGTTCCCACTTTGTTTCCCCAAACAAGTAACTCTTTTATTTAGTTTGGTTTAGTTATTTTGGTTACTTGGCTTTGGCACGATTAGAGCACAAAACCGACACTCATACGACATAAACAAACTAACCAAACCCAAATATCCAAATGAATGGATGTGCAAACATTGTTCTGGTGCCAAGTATTAAGGGGGCTCCACAAAATGCAAATAATATTAATCAGTACAAAAGCATCTATTTGCTTTGGCTCTAATTCAAATGTTTTAAGAAATATTCCTCAGCAATCTTTTTATAAAATATAAACACCACACGTCATTTGTCCTGGCAATGTTTTTGATGGCTTGACCTTCTTGTGACATAATGGACACTTGACCTTCAGTATGACATAATGCACACTGTATGTGATGAGAATCACATACTCCTCATCAGAGGGTTCAAAATTAAGGCAATATCTTGTTCTTCTGATGTATCTAAGGATACTTAGTGAAAAGATGGTGAAATTATTCATGATTTTTGGAAGTTCACCACCAATCCCTGTTCACTCTTGCTGGTTTTGTAATGTCCGCTAAGAGAATTCACTGTTTCTTCAGTAACTTGTCAGTCATGTATTTCCTGAGTTTTATATGCATACAGCTTTTTAATCCTTGTTTTCATGCTTAAAGGTTTACAACACTGGACCAAGTACTCTCCCTGGATCCTTCGTTGACATTTCATTTCCTAACCGTCTCTCTGCCACTGGGGCTGAAATGTTTCATATTCAACAGATGATGGTGAGTACTTTGTAATATTTCTTCTACGTAGATGCTGGCAGCAATATTGTACAGAAAATCCATAAATATCACTTTCCATGTGTGCAGCTAATAATTCATGATACTTGTATTCTTAGGAAGGATGTTGTGGTTGTCATAGTGAGTACTGAGGTGTTGAAAAGCTTTCTGAATAAAGTGTAAAACTTCAAACCTTGGGGAGTAATTCTAAAAGAAACAGAAATTTTGATCTTTCATTGACTTTTCAAGATCAGGCTGCCTTGCGTGTAGTAAAGTTATGCACTTAGCCAATTATACAAATCGTACTGTCCTCACTTTCCCTTTGTAATACTACTTGGTACATTTTCTTTTTTCTAACATTTCTTTTTATGAAAGTGTAACCCAGCTTCATTTATCTACGTATTGCTTCATGACCACAATGTCTGAGTGCCATGTAAAGCTTAATGAATTTATCCCTGCAGATCTTCTGTGAAGCACAGGAGTGCTATACTAACTTCATGGATGAGCAGTTTAGGTGCATTGAAACTAACAGTAGGGCTTTTATTTTAAGAGAGTTAAACACCCAGCTCCTATTTCCTATGGTGTTTTTGAAAATCTCATCATAAGCAGCATGACTAAGGTCACACGGGAAGCTTGCATCAGAGCCAGACACTGAATCCTGTTCCCCTGAGTCTCAGTCCAGTAGCCATGAGACCATCCTTTCTGTTCCCTGATGAGATTTTATGGACTGTAAAGAGAAAAATAAAGCCACTGAACTTTGCACGGCATCTTTGGTCAAAACAAACATCCTTTCCCAAACACAGCAGGACTGGAAGAAACTTTGGAAATGGGTCAGAAATAGCTACTTGGCAAAAACATTTTTGTAGGCATATTTACCAGAGGTTCCCATGCTTTAAGAACGGACAACAGCAAAGACAGATCTGTCTGAAGCAGCGTCTGGGAGGGAAGGGTTTCCCCAGCATCTACTATATGAGAGAGAACTTTTTCCTCCTATGAGTCTTGATCTGCTACCTCACAACACCTGCAAACCCTCCTTACTTCTCATCAGATGCCTATTAATAGATTTCCTAATCTCTATTAAATTAGTTAGTTCCTAAATTATTAGTATGGCATAGGCTGTTTTGATAGTCATTCACCATTGCTACAGATCTAGACTGTTAAGCAAAGATGCCATACACTTCATTGGAGAATCAGTGCAACAGGACATCAAATATACAGTAGAGGAACAGTAGAAAATGAAATATACAGTAGAAGTTCACCTGTCCATCTATTAGGTGTTCACCAGATGTTATCCTGCACCCCCACAACCACTTGGTGGGATCATCTTCCCGCTCATGGCATCGTCCAAGAACATCGCAGGCCCACCATGTGGACAGTGTGCTAATGCGCACCCACATGGCTGCATCTTGTTCATTAGGTTGCGAGCAGCCTCAGGTCCTAGAGGACCATAGAGTCACGCCTAGCACACACTCTCAGTTGAGAGGTGGCTATGAGAGGAGAGAGTGAGGTAGGAGGTGCAGGAAGGACCTTCTTCAGAGGATCTGCGCTCCCATTCCTCACTGTGTTTGGGAAAGGAACCGAGGGGAGCAAGGGAGGAATGAGGCTCCTCATGAGGCTCCTGCACTCCCTTGGTTCCTTTCCCAAATGGTGTGAAGGAGTCCTGTGGATCCTTTGGAGGAGCCTTTCCCCTCCCTCATTCCCCTAGGTTCTTTTCCCAAATGCCGCCTCTCAGTTAGGAGAGCACGCTAGCACTGCTTCTGATGGGAAAGGGTGGAAGGGTCACACCAAAGGAAGAATCGTTCCCTGGCCGTGACCTCCCTTGCCATCAGAGCCAGGGCTGCACATGAAATGCACACAGGGGGCTGCCCGTTTATTAGCTCTCCACACTAAAATGTGTGAGTGGGGGCTGTACTAACTGAATATGGACTCCTGTAGGCTATTTGACTCGTTTATAAACACCAGTCTCTCACCACCCCGCTCCTTTCATCCTCTCACTTCCAGCTCAGAGGGGAGGAGATGGAAAAAGTGGGAAAGCTGTGTCGGTGGTGCCGTACAGCTCAGGGTTGCCAGATACTTGTCATCCTTTCTATTCTGTTGGCTGTCTCCCCTTTTCTCTGTGGTGAAAAAAGGAGGGTAGCAAGGCAGGTGACCAACTGGGTGGGGTGAGGCTTATAAAAGCCAGCCTTGTGGTCAGTAAGCCTTTTACTCTGGTATCCAAAAAAGGATCTTCTCCAGGGGAGCCTGCACTACATTAACTGTGACATCTCCTGTAGCTGTTGATAAATTTACAATGAACCTGTATTGCTGAAATCAGAGAGATTTGTGTTCTTCCTTTTGTATTTACTTTCAGAAAGGATAAACAAGAGACTTAAGAATGGGAAACTAAATTTGTCTTTAAACTTGAAGCCAAATATGGTTACATGAAGATGATTCTCAGCGCTAATCTGGAGAGGCCATGCTCTGTAGGACTGCTAAATTGGTCATTTTCCTGCCATGCAATCCCTAGTATCAAAGCAGAAGTTTAAAGCTGTAGCAAGTCGTATGTTTGTGGATTTCTGGGAAGAACTCACTTGTATTCTGAGCTGTGTAAAGGCCAACAGATTTGTTTTAGTTGTTGGTTGTTTATTTATTGGTGTGGTTTTTGTAGGTTTGGTTTGGACTAAAACCATACACAATAATAAATATGATATTGTTACTTCAGATTATTTCTTTATCTCCAATATTTATATCCCACCTCTCCTGCCTAAGCAGCTCGAGGTGGCTTACAAAAATTAAAATATTTAAAAATATACATAAAATAAAATAAAAAATCCACCCCCCTTCACCCATCTCCCTCACCAAAGGCTTGGCGGAACAGCCAGTTCTTGCACTGTCGCCCAAATGGGGCAAGGTCTGGGGCCACCCAGACCTCCACTAGAAGGGTAAGTAAGTAAACTTATTGGGTGGCTCTAGCTTCCGCCATGGTCACATAAAACAAAACTAAAACATATCAACATTTGTTACCTTACACCAGGCAGGGCAAAACTTTAAAAGAATACAAAACTTTACAAACAAATACGCAGACCAAGCATAACATATAAGCCGTTACCTCCAAAAAAGGCTAACAATTCAGGATCCGGCATGATAAAATGAATAATCATAACCAAGCTCTAAAAGTAATCCTCCTAGCATCAGATGTTATCTTATATTATCTTATTATTTTATCTTATTTCTTTTATGGAGGTTGCGTAAACAAGTTTGGCTTCTAGTAGATGGGGTTGTAGTTAATAAAGTACTTATAATAACCAGTAAAAGGTTTGTTGAAATCCAGGGAGTTTCACAAAGAAAATTGATCTCATGTTAAATTTGAATAGCAGACACTTATTGAAGCACTCTGATTATACCATATCATCTAAAATGCACAACTTACAGCAGATCGTAAAAAACCAAAAATGCAGTTTGAATTACCCATAGCAAGGGTGGAAAAAAAAAGGAAAAGGAAGCAATTGCCAGCATGGCCTTCACATCTTTTCTTGACATAAGCATGCCTATTTTATAGCCTATCGGCAAGTGCTCCCTCCCCTCCCATAATGGTCCATGCCAGGACTGTTTCAAGCACTCAACACGGGGGCATTTGAACAAAAAATGTGGTAAATCCTCTACCTTGAGATTCATACAGGGACAGGTCCGCTCTTTATACGGTATTTTACTATGCCTCCCCTGAATAACAGCTAAAGAAAACAGTTGGAGGCGTAATTGTGTAAAAACCCTGCGCAACTTAAGGTTCATTAAGGGCATCAAGATACTCCTCAGATCTGTGTGACTTCTTAAAAGAGCAACCAGGGAGCAGCCCTCCAAGAGGCCAGTGCGGCCAAATCATCCTGCCTAGAGAAATTGCTTAACCTAAGCTTTATCAAGTTTTTTTGTACAGTTACATCCATCCCCCCAAAACAGGAGAATGATAAACCCAAATGCTCCAGGTGCAGTACTATTTGAGAGAGCCACGGATAAGCTGGTGCTCCGTCGTGTTCTAATTCCTTACTTAAACAAAGACCAGGCAGAGAAGACTCTGTCTCGTTACTCAATTTTAACCAGTATCTGAGCGCCGCTTGTCTACTTAGGCAGCCAATTGCTAGCATACCCATCTCAGCCCTGACCACTGCAGCTGGAACACACTCGGGCACCTGAAGGGAGTTCCACAGCCTGGGCGCTTAGGATCCCATTGTGCAGGAGAGAAACTATTCAAGATGCTCTCACCCCCAACGGGTTCACAGTCTGAACAGACAAGACAGGCAAATGCTGGTAGAAAGAAGACTTGGTATAGCATCTCTTATCTAAACACAAACTCCTCTGGAGATATACTTTTTCCCCAGGTTAGAGTGATGTTGACTCTGGACAAAATGTAGGTTTCGGTTACTTTCGGTTTCAGTTCTCAAGTATTTCGGTTCTTGTATTGGTATCAGTTGTATCTTCTGATCTTTTGCACTTATTTTTGTATCTGATTTTTAACATTGCAGTTTTTTCATTTGAAGTCAATGGGAACAAACTGCAATATTAAAAATCTGATACAAAAATCAGTGCAAAAGATCAGATGCAACCAATACCAAAAAAGAACCAAAATTTTGGATTAATCCGAAATGACCATTATCAGGTATATTTGGTTCTTTCCGAAACCGAAAGTTCCATCTCTAGAGAGTCCCATATGAGGTAGTTCCACGTATGGGAATATATACTGTGTTAGCATTCTTTGACGTGTAAGTGGGAACCTGAAATGTAGAGAGACTAAGTATTGAATTTAGTGCCTAACTATTACCCTTTATACATAGACCCTCTAACACCGATAAAATGGGTGTTACATTTTATTATACCTGGTACAGGGCAACAGTGCAGCTGTGCAACGTGGGCCCTTTTCACACGAAATGCCTCCACCCAGTTTTGCTGGGTGGAGATGGGTGGAGGCGTCTGTGTAAACACCACTTGCGGTGGATGAGTACATTTTGCTGGGTAGAGATGGGTGAAGGTGTCTATGTAAACAACACTTGCGGTGGGTGTACGTACATGCATGCTCCCGCGCAACACCCATCTCCACCCACCCATGGAGCAACAGACTCCACTGCCGATTGCTCAGTGGGCGGGTGGTGGGTGGAGATGGGTGTTGCGTGGGAGCATGCACGCACCTACACCCACCGCAAGTGTTTACATAGACACCTTCACCCATCTCTACCCAGTGAAATGTACCCACCCACCGCAAGTGGTGTTTACACAGACGCCTCCACCCATCTCCACTCAGAGAAACTGGGTGGAGGCATCTTGTGTGAAAAGGGCCCATGTTGTAGGGCTGCAGTGTTGCCCTGTACCATGTATAATATAATGTAACACCCATTTTATCGGTGTTAGAGTGTCTGTTTAAAAAGGGCCTATGTTGAATTTACACCATCCAAGTCACAGTGTCTTAAGCATGTAACCACCCTTCCTCTCCGCTACCTTTTTTGGGAACCTTTTCCCTCTTTCCTTCCGTATGGAGACAGGTAAAACAAATCCATGCAATACAATTTCTGAGTGCAAAACTGGCAAGACATAAAAAACCTGAGGTGGGTGACAGTCGGTGTCATCTGCTTGTATCTTCATTCCACGTTTGTGAGTTGCTGTATCTTTGGGAGAAAATAGGTTTATGACATACTTTTTTAAAATTTTATTTTTTAAATCAGAAAGTTGTAACTGGGAAAGGAATTAATTAGGAGCATTGGCCAGAAAATAGAAAACTGCTTTCTAATCCAAGACATAAAAAGAAATGTCAGAGTCTGCATCAGCATAGGATTTCAGAACAGCTTGTATTGTTTAAAAGACAACACATTGGAATAAACAGTTCTTTTCATGGGAAGAGTGAAACAGGAAAAGTAAAGTCGAACCATTGCCAGGATCACAGTGCTTTGCTGTCTGATGCTACACTTCTTTATTGATCTTGTTTCCTTGCATTAAGTGAAACAAAGACCAGATCAAAGGGAGAAGTTAAACAGGTGTAAACATCCCAGGGAGAGTCTTCAGAAGAGTCCCGACAAAGACACAGGTTCTTGTTCATTTATTCTGCAAAAAGGGATTTTGGTAGTGTAAAAGTTCTACATTTTCTATTTGCTTTATGACTTGCTCTCAGGGCCAGCTTTACTACAGGTTGACTCAGTGCAATTGTCCTGGACCCTACTCTTTTCTCTACTTCTGGGGGGGCCTGCAGAGCCCCCCATTTTGCCAGGGCAGGATGTGGGAGTCCTACTTCCTCCCAGTGGGGCCTCAAATACGACCACCTCTAGAATCTCACGGACAGGGGTTGGAGGGAAAAGGAAGGGGCCACCAGGTGCCTCACATTTTATCTTCGCTCTGGGCCCTGCAAATTCTAAGGTCAACCCTGCTTGCTCCCATCTAGCATGAAGAATCAAATGCTCTACAAAACCAGCTACTGCCCCACGTCTATCCCTCTTAAATTAAAGGGAAATTTTAGAGACATATCAGATAAGTGTGTGTGTATGGTGTGTATATATATACAATTTATACAAATATTTATAATTTTTAAATTTCTATGTACAATACAATTTATATGAATATTTATAATTTTTATATTTATATTTTTATATACATTTTACATTTATTTCCAATTCTCTCTCTCTCTCTCTCTCTCTCTCTCTCTCTCTCTCTCTATATATATATATATATATATATATAACACACACGATTTATTGGGATTTTTTATTGTACACTTCACTTAGACCCACAGAACTGTAACAGAGTAGAAAACCTCTTGTTTTTTGGCAGCTAACTTAAAGTTTATTTGGTTTCTTTCCTTTGAAGTTACAGGACTTGACTCTGATGATATCTACACAGCAAGAGCATGAGTGTGTATAAATACTTGCTGATAGTGCTTTGTGTAGCCTATTGTCATTGTTGGCAGCTGTTTATGCCCCAGACACTTGCTGCCACTAATACAAGAGTTGTACAGAAAGTATCCATTCCACTCAGGATGAAATTGGCCCATTGTGCTAATCATCCCTCCTCCAGTTAGCTCACGGCAGTGAATCCTGTAGATGGTTATGTTTGGCACTCTACATAAAAGCATCCCCAGTTTACAGAAGTCTACATTCATAATGGAGGAGGAAGTGATTCACTGCAGGAGTATTGTGTACAGTATCTTGTTGACACTCCCGTCTATCTTAATTTTCTTTCTTTCTTTCTTTCTTTCTTATGGCTGAACCTAGACATTTGAGAAAAGGCAGTTTGGAATTTTACCTTTTTGAAATATCCCTCATAATATGTTGAACTATCCTTTCCCTGACTTACCTGCAATCTAGCATAAGTATAGTACACCTGCCATGTAAAACATGTCCTATGGAGAGGCCTTTAGTTGTTTCTTGAGAGTAAACAATTAGTGCACTCTGTTCCGAACTTGTGGAACTCTTAGTATTTTGTTCATTTGGTAAACTATGACTGTGTTATCTCTGGATAGAGATAGATACATTCTTTTCCTTCTGTTTGAAGAAATATGTGAAATAGCAGTCTTGGTGAAGTTAAGAGTTGCTTCATTCTGTGGGTGTTTGGTTTTTAGTCAGGGCTAAGCAAGAAGACTTGTTGAGTGAACTGGATGTATGCATTAGCCTTTGTCAAAATGTTTCAAGGAAACAGAAGGGTTGGTAGGATACCTTGGCCGTAGGAAGCTTTGCTGAGGCCTAGGGGAAAACATACAATAGGCCTTTTTGTAAATTCCTTGACCAGAGAATAGCCTCTTGAAGAATATTTTGCATCAGAGACAGAGGTGTCAGCATTTTTTTTTCTTTGCATAAGTGTGAGGAAGAAATGGTATCATTTTTCCCATTCTTCTACTGGTGTAGCTTTAACCTGCCAAAAATAGTAAGGAAGAAAACTTAGAGATCAGTGGTTGATTCTATTAGCACACTGTTTCTTGTAAGCTGAAACTCTCGAGTCAGTTATTCTCTTTTAACTAATTTGCTTTAATAGATATTGGAACTTTTCCAGTTTTGTGGGAGGGATATAAAATTTGGATCTAAAACTAAGGAAGTAGCTCATAACAAGAGTGTGCTGCGTGTGTAAACTTCACTCCATGTTAGCCAGGTGTATGACTGGGCTAACTCAGAACAGGCGCCTGACGGTTGGAGGTAAGATTAAAAGTACTTGCTGGAGGTGGGTAGGGAGAAGCCAACTAGTGAGGCCAAGCATAGATGGGGCATGGAACAAGGGTGCTCCCTGCCTGTGCTGAGGGTTGTAAAGAAGAGTAAGAAGAACAGAGAGGCTCACTCAGCTGTGGAGATGTCGATACAGGGTAGGAGCTGCAGGAGCTTGCCTGAAACTACAGGAGACCAGCAAAGACTAAGAGCACATTCCCACATAAAGCAAATCAGCGCATGTTTTCTTTCCCCCGCATAATTTAATGCTGTGGGAAAGTCTCCATGCGCTTGATTTGCAGTACTTGCATTTGTTAAACAAACGCATTAGAGGGCAGCGAAAACCTACCTTTGTGGAAGCGCGTGTCCAGAGACCCGCATGGCTTCTGCTGTCAGAACGCTGTTCCTCTTACGCATAGCTGGAAGTCCCCTCTTCACTTACGGGTTCCCTGCCTCTGCTTATGGAGCTGCCGCCACTGCCTCCATCCCCACGGGCTTTGTGGGCTTCAGGCTGTCATCCAGCTGGTGTCTCAGCACGTTCATGCAGCAGCCCAGGAGCTGCAGCAGCCAAAGATACAGGAGCGGTCTCGCCGGCAGCAACCCAGGGCTCCCAGTGGCGGCGGCCGGGCGGGAACACAGAGTGGATGGGAGAGGAGAACGCAGCAGGGCTGGAGAGGAGGAAGCATCGGTTCCCCGCATAAATAATCAGGTTAGTAAGAATGTCACTAGCACATTCTTTAAAGTAGTTTGAATGTGCTAGTGACATGCTAGTGTGAATGAATGTAGGTGCATTTTTTAATTGCCTGCATTCACAAACACCAGCATGTTTATGTATGTGGGAATGCACTCAGAGAGGCAGACAGTCACCCAGGAAGCGGGGCTCAACCTGGGACTGCAGTCGGGGGCTTTCATGAAGGTGGAATCAGGGGCCGCCTGGAGAGACAAGACACTCACTGAACAGGTGCCCAGGTTCCGGACTGGGAAGGACTGTGCCCAGCCTGGGGCTGATGTGAGAGAGATATTCTGAGTTCCCACTGGAACAGGGAGATTTCCCTGTTACAAAAACTGGTGAAGAATGCAGGCATCCTCAGGGGACCCATCATGGGCCCGGGATCCCGGTGGGAAGAGAACCTGTAAAAAGGAAAGTGGGAGGCAATGGCAGATAGGAGATTGATCCTGCCACATGCACTCTGTCCGCCTCCACTGCAGAGGCTCGGAATTGAGGAGGCAAGGTGGATAGACACAGAGAATAGACAAATTAAAATGGACCTGGCTGGGGGAGACATTAGTGAATTAGAGTGGCATGTCTGAGAAGTGAGAGTGACCCTGAGAATAGCATTCGAACTGGTGGCTCACCCATGGAAGTCGAATATGGTGCTTGGATAGGGCCTCAGAGCGCAACTGAGAATGATGAATCGGTGGCTCTGGAGGCTGGACTGCTAGTTAGGACTCAAGTAGGCAGAATGAGGGGTGGGGAAGAGGGGACACACCACTCTGGGAACTGAGAGAATGGAGCATGAGTAAGGCCAGTCAGAGAGTACAAAGCCTAGCTTGTAGCCTAGACTCATAGAATAGTTTATTTATTTATTTAGTCGCATTCATATGCTACCCTTCCCACAGAGGCTCAGGGCAGCTTACAATAATAAAAACAGTAATGAAAAGTCCATTAAAATCAATTTTTAAATCCCCTTAATGCCCCACCAACCCTCCCCTACATTCCCCACCCAAGCCTTTACAACCCTATCCCTGCTTGCCAAATGCCTGGCCAAATAAAAATGTCTTGCATTGTTTCCGGAAGATGAACCACCTCGGGCTTCGATGGATCCCCAGGGAGAGGGAGTCCCATAACTGTGGGGCAGCTACCGAGAACACACTGCACACCAGCTGTAAAAACATCTCAGAGAGATGGCACATGCAAGAGGGTGCCTCTGGCTGACCTCAGGGGCTGTGAGGGGACATGAGGGAGGAGGCAGTCTTTCATATACCTGGAACCCAAGCTCTTTAGGACTTTATAGGTTAAAAACAGCACCTTGATTTGTGCCCGGAAAGCTATCGGCAGCGAGTGCAGACTCTAGAACACCGGTGTAATATGCTCGCGGTAGTCTACCCCCAAAAGTAGATGGGCCACCACATTCTGCACCAAATGCAGCTTCCAAACAGTCTTCAAGGCCAGCCCCACATAGAGCACATTTCAGTAGTACAGCCTCGAGGTTACGAAGGCATGGATGGCAGTGGCCAGCTCTGAATCTGATAACAATGGTTGCAGCATTCTCACCAGATGTAATTGGTGAAAGGCACTCTTGACCACCTCCACAACCTGACAATCCAGGTGCAGCAGTGGATCCAAAAGCACCCCAAGGCTGTAAGCCTGAGTGACCAAAGAAGGTTGGACCCCATCAATGGCAGGGGTCCCTACATCTCCCAGGTTATACGGTGGACCAACCATCATCACCTTGGTGTTTGGATTCACCTTCAATCGACTTGCCCATATCTACTCCCCAACAGCAACCAGGCACTGGATAAACACCAAGACTGCAGGACCTGGGTCGGATGAAAAGGAGAGAGAGAGCTGGGTGTCATCAGCATATTGACGGCACTTCCCTCCAAATCTCTGAATGATCTCACCCAGGGGCCTCAGATACACAATGAACAGAAGTGGAGACAAGATGGAAACTTGCAGGACTCCACAAGGGAGCTCCCAAGGGGATGAAGAGCCACTGCCCATCACCTTCTAGGTTCTCCCAGACAGGAACAGGTGAAACCACTCGAGCGGTCCCGTGCACCCCGGGCAGGCCACTCAACCGTGTCAACAACACCCCATGATCACACTATCAGAGGATGCCGACATAGTAACAATAAACAGGATACAATTTTGCCTGTCAATTTCCAATCTGAGATCCTCGACCAAGGCCACAAGCGCAGTCTTGGTGCCATGCCCAGCATGAAAACCTGACTGACATGGATCCAGGAATCCAGTAGCATTGAGATGTGCCTGGAACTGTGAGGAAATAACCCCGTCAGTAACCTTCTCTAAAAGGGGAAGGTTAGAGACAGGCCGATAGCTGGCAGGGGAGTCAATATCAAGAGATGGTTTCTTTAGCAGGGGATGGAGGACTGCAGTTTTAAGGCCATCAGGCACTCTGCCCTCCTGAAGGAAGCTTACACAGACACCTCCACCCATCTCCACCCAGCAAAATGTACCCACCCACCGCAAGTGGTGCTTGCACAGATGCCTCCACCCATCTCCACCCAGCAAAACTAGGTGGAGGCATCTCATGTGAAAAGGGCCCACGTTGCAGGGCTGCAGTGTTGCCCTGTACCATGTACCACCTCTGTTCAAGCTCGTCTCATCAACTGTCTCTCTGACATCTCTACCTGGATGTCTGAACATCAACTCAAACTCAACATGGCTAAAACTGAACTCCTTATCTTCCCCCCTCATCCTTCCTCTCCCTCTTCACTGTCAATAATTATTGATGGGGTCACCATCCTGCCTGTCCCCCAAGCCCATAGCCTAAGCTTCATCTTTGACTCACCCCTTTCTTTTTGACTCTGTTGCTAAATCCTGTCGCTTCTCCCTCCATAACATTGCTAAGATTCGCCCTTTTCTCTCTGTCTCGTCTGCCAAAACTCTTGTTCATGCTCTGGTCATCTCTCACCTCTATTACTGTAACCTCCTTCTTTCTGGCCTTCCCCGGTCTCCCCTTTCTCCCCTTATATCCGTCCAAAACTCTGCTGCCAGGGTCATCCACCTCACCCGTCACTTCGACCATGTGCAGCCCCTCCTCTCTTTGCTTCACTGGCTTCCCCTTCCTGAATGAATCCTGCACAAGCTCCTAGTCTTCACCTATAAAGCTCTTCACAACCTTGTTCCCCCCTACCTCTCTGTGCTTATCTCCCTCCATACTCCAGCCCGTGCACTTTGCTCCTCTGTCCCTTCTCTCACCCTTCCACGCCTTCCCTGCTCCCCTAACCGCCTTTGGCCCTTCTTCCTTGCTGCCCCCCATGCCTGGAACTCCCTCCCTGTCCACATCCACCTTGCCCCCTCCCTTCATACCTTCAAATCTCTCCTTAAAACTAACCTCTTTCGCTCTGCTCTGTCTGACCCTTTATTCTGCTGATCCACTATATCCTATACCTATGGTCTGTGTATCCTTATCCTTGCTATATGGGCCTACCTACTGCTGTTCTCAATGTAACCAAGCCAAGTACGTGCACCTGAGACTTCGCATCTTCATGAATGTTAGACCCCTTGTCTCTCCCTCTGTTCCCCTTCCTAAGTCTCTCCCCCAGCTCCCGTCTCTCAGATTGTAAGCCCTGGGGGCAGGGACCGTGTCTATTTTATTATTTTGTAAAGTGCCAGGTACACTGCTGGCGCTATATAAATGTTTGTAATAATAATAATAATAATAATAAGGCATGACAACCCTGGCCAGCAACACTCCCAGTGTCTCTCGGGTGACTTTCACCAGCCAGGATGGGCAAGGATCTAATTTACAACTGTTCGGCTGCACCCCTCCAACCACATTCTCTACATCAGTGGGTGAAATTAATCGAAGCTGATCCAGGTAAACCGGGACAAGACCGAGTCTCCTCAACCCCAAACTCTGTCCCTACAGCCAAAGTAGCAGTACCCAAGTCAAGCTAAATATGAGCAACTTCATCTGCAAAGGAGGTGGCAAGCTCATCACAGCTGACAGCCAACACCTCTGACTCTGGGCAGATTCAGCTAGGATTTAATAAACTATTCACCACCCGGAAGAGCTCCACTGTACGGCACTTTGCAGACGTTGTGGTGGCAGCATAGAAAGCTTTGTTCCCTGCCGCCTACCACAGTAGAGTCCTTTAAAAACAGTCTATGCTGCAGTTGGCTCACCCGGGAAGCAGGACTCAAGCCGGAGCGGGAGCCAGGGCTCACCTAACAGTGGAATCAGGGGCTGCCTGGAAAGACAAGATGCTCACTGAACAGGTAGGTACTCAGGGTCTGGACTGGGAGGTACTGTACCCAACCCCAGGCTGACTTGTGAGAGATTCCACTTTCCACTGGGCCACGGAGCCTTCTGTTACACTTAGGCCACTTTCAGACATGCCCCCCCCCGGTGCATATTTGGGCAGCGGGGGGGGGGAATGCGCAACCCAAATATGCGTGGTGATCGGCCGGTCCGAAAGCCCCCTCCCCCCCCCACGTGGCTTTGCTGGCAAAGCCTCACGGGATGCAGAGCAGGAAATCGAGCTCTGCTTCCCACGCGGCTTTGCTGGCAAAGCTGCGGGGTGTGTGTGTGTGTGTTTGGACTGGCTAATCCCCGCTCATATTTGGGCTGTGCATTTTCCCCCGCAGCCCAAATATGCGCCTGGGGGAGGGGCATGTCTGAAAGTGGCCTAAGTCGTAGCATTCTCTTGGATTTCAACTTCTGAAGAGACTCATATACATCCTGTGACTTTTAGGTCTAAACTGACCTTTTGATTGTCCTGAATGGTGATGTTCAGTTGTAGGCCTAAAACTAGTGAGAGCAGTAAAAATAAACCAAAGTAATACTTGGTGTTCTTCTCACTGTTTATATAATGGTGCCCTCTATCCTTCTCTTTCTGAGGGTCACAGGCGTTATATCTTATTGCCTTCGTTTGTGTTAAATTAGGCGTGTGACGCCAGTTCTTAGATTTAGCCCCAGTTGCCATGGCTTAGTGTTTGTAAGCCAAATCCTGCCTTAAATCAATGCCATGAGAAGGAAGTAGGATTATTGCATCAGCTGTTCCAGCATTCATCCAAGCAGATTGAGGGGGCATGTGGATTATACTTTCTACTCCTTTGGAGCAGGAGCAATGGCTTCTGAAAGCAGCATGCACACTAGCTAGCTGAGTATGGATGAATGTGCTTCCGCTCACAGGCCAGTTAGTCAGCTAAATTCTACCTAGTATATTAAAAGGCTGGAATTGATAAAGAATAGTGCTTGTGAGTTGATCATGGAGGATGATCATCACTATCCACTGGTTTAACCAACTATCAAACAAGCAATTATAACCACAGGAGGAGCGCTGAGCTCAGAGTGGTGGTGGAGCAGGGTCTGAAAATTAGTCAAGGGTATCAGTCAAATATAATCCGTGCCTTATTTCTAGCAGTTCTTCTTTAAAATCTTTAGTACCATTATGCACGACCCAGAGGGTGTCCTCCAGTTAAATAATCTGGTCTAAAAATGCTTCTTTAAATTAGAAAATAGACAAAATAAGTTACTTTGACCACCTGCAGAGATTAAGAGAAGAATATGTGACATCTGCAAAGTTGTCACTGAATCACAGCACTAATGAATTTAAAGATCTGTGAAAGCCTGTAAGCACAATACCAATGATAAAATCATGAACATTTCATTAACTGCTGTGAGTAACTTAAAAACTGAGAAACTAGAAAGCAAGCAAAAACCACTCTCACGTTTTTTAAAGTCTAATGATTTGTAAGCTTCTCTTGTAATTTATAGATACCTGATTTACATTTGAAGATTTACGCCTGGCAACTTTGCATCTATTTAACTGCTTAACAGATTCTGTGTAGCCTAGTTGCAACTTGGCTACACAGCTGCTAATAAATGATAAATAATAACGACACATTTGTGGTGATAATAGCAACTCACGGCTGATAACCCTATGACTTCTGGTCAGAAAAGTTTACTTGTCAACAATAAATTACTTTTAGTTAGACCAGTCTGTATTTAGCACCTTTCCAATTCTGAGATCTGGGTCAAATATTCAACCCCTCAAGCACCAAAGGAATATGCTCAAAGGGGGAGTAGAGATGAGGTAGTAGGGGTGTCAACCTGCACCATGTTTCGGGTGCACATTGGTACGGGTACAGTTTATTTTTTTATTTATTTAATTATAGGTACAGGTACAGACCCATAATTAAATCCAAAAACCAAATCTGTTACCTGACTTGTCTTTTCCACCCACACCCACCCTGGGGCCCTGGCATGGTACTTTCCAGTTTTGGGGTGGGCTTGATTGAACGTCGGGTGGGCTGCCACTGGATTGAAGATCCAGGGGGCTTCCTCTGTGTGAAGTCCCCCCTCCCTCCGGCAGGCTTCTTCATCACAGTGCACCGTGGAGGTCCCTGCTCCACAGCACACATGCACACAATGCCTGCTGGAGCCACTTTTTTGCATGCGCAACCCTTTTGCAAAACAGTTCCAGTAGCGTTGGCACCATTTTGCAAAAGGGCAGCTGTTCTGCGCATGTGCGAATGGCCCATTCGCCTATGTGCAGAATGGTTGCCCTTTTGCAAAATGGTACTGATGCTGCTAGCGCCGTTTTGCAAAAGGGCTGCGCATGCGAAAAATGGCCCCAGTAGCCATTTTGCACATGCACACGTTGGAGCAGGGACCTCCACGGCATGCCACAGTGAGAAAACTTGCCATGGAGACTCCTCCACACAGGAGGAGTCCCCTGGACCTTCAATTAAACAGCAGCCCACTGGACCTTCAATCAAGCCTGCCCCAAGACTGGTAAGTACCATATCTGGGGGAGGGGGGAACCCAGGTCTGTAACAGCGGATCCATAATTTGCGGACCATTGTTACTGACTTTTACAGATTACTCTGTAACAACCCGTTACGCATTAATCTGTACCCATAGTTGACATCTCTATGAGGTAGAATAGCAGATGGATCTGTAGGTCAGATCCATGATATGGATTCTTCCCTCCCTTTGCCCATCCTGAGCATGCCCCATAGGTTCCCATCCCTCAACTCTCACCCTAGCCCATTGAGGCTGCACTAATTTTCAAAGTGCCTCCTACCCTTTGGGGGAAACTCTGCCCCACTCCTGGGCTAGATACTCATCTAACTGAAATCAGCGAAGGTTTCTTGAAATCAATGCAGTTTTACACCGTATGAGAATCTGGTCCTTTCAGTCCTGGTCCTAGACCTACAGCAGAGCTTTACTGTTATAATTAATTGTGTATTTGTACAATTTCCATACTGTGGTTTTAATCTTATACCTTAATGACTACTGTCCATATTTACTTTCTTATCTTTCTCTTCAATAACATAGTTTGTATTGTGGTGTTTGAACTGTTGTATCTACTACGTAGAAAGAGTTAATTTTTTTATCTTTTCCTTTCATTTCATAAACTGTTAAATTATTGCTAGAATCTACAAAAGTTCTGATTCCTACATATTTCATTATTATTAATATAAAACATCTTTTGGCATGTTCATTGCTCAGATAAAACACGTTTATGCAATTGATTACCATTGTCTCGTCTCGAATTTTCCCCCCACCATCCATCTATAAATGTGTGTAACTTGTTCAAATAACCACATCTATCAGTTTATCTATGTAGAAGTAACGCAAGCGCTGTGTAGGACAATCTAGATAGCTCGTTGAATGGGACACATTCCTAGAAAAATTCTCCCCTGATATTAACATAAACAAATTATGGTTTACAAGGCAGACAAATGAAAGGGCATCTGTTGTTTGTTATTCAATTTGCAGACTTCCAGTCTTGGTATGTATGTATACCTCAAGCAACTTAAAACAGTTTCAAACATACTGTTTTTATATTTTTAACTATCTGGCAGCAATTTCAAGATGGAAGGTTTGGCCATAGGCACTGGAGACAACATGTTCTAGGGTTTGTGAGGAAAGCATCTGTTTTAAGAATGAAGTGTTAACAATTTGGAGAATCATCTGACCTGTGTTCAGATCACAGGTGTGTTTCTTGAACAGCTACATTGTGTCATGTAAAAAGACTTATTTTTCATTATATTTCCCTGAACTTGCCAAATATTTTACCTCTTTCAGAGGTGGATCATAGACTTTCACAGGGACTGAGTCTCCCCTCACAGCAGTGCTCGAGTAGTAAACTGCCATTAACTGTAGTAGAGCATATCTTAAGTTAAGTAAAAAGGGAAATTGGGTATTGTGGAGAACTTGGGGATTATTTTTTAAGTATGCTATTAATTTTTGTACACATGCCAGAGGCTGCTCCTAGAATGAAGAAATGTTGTGGTGGGCTGCACTTGGTAGCCAAGCAGTCTTGCTAGAGAAAGGGGTAGGCAGCAGCAACGGGGAGAGGGGAATTTGAAGCAGTGCATGGCAGCACAGAGGGGCAGAAGTGGTGCAAAGTTAGCATGGAGTAGAAGTGGTTTGAAGTGGGAGAGGTACCTGCTGCTTGGCAACTGCACAGGGAAGCCAAGAAGCTATGGGCTACTGAGAAGCTGAGCAAATTTGGTCGTGGTCGATGTCTTGCCCCCCTTGCAGGCTGAAGTTGGATGCAGAGCTGATCTGCTTTCGGAGGAGACTTATACTTTGGCAGACATGAGACAATGACAACGAACCAGTATGGGTTTTGCAAAGGAAAATTATGTCTCACCAATCTATTGAAATCCTTTGGGGTTGTCAATAAGTATGTGAATAAGGGTGACTGAGCTGATATAGTATATTTGGATTTCTAGAAAACGTTTCATCAGGTCTTTCATGAAAGACTTTTGGGAAAACTTAAGAAGTCATTGGATAAGAGGAAAGGTCCTCTCATTGACTAGTAACTGGTAAGAGATCGGAAGCAAAGGGTAGGAGGAAATAGTCAGTTTTCACAACAGAGAGATATAAACCATGGTGTACCTTAGAGGTCTGTACTGGGACTGGTGCTGCTTAACGTATTCATTAGTGATCTGGAAAAAGGGGGTGAAAAGTGAAGTGGCCAAAAATGCAGATGACACGTAATTATAGAGTCACACAAGCTGCTCTATAGTTAAGGTAAGTTGTACGCTGTTAAAATCACAAAAGTTCTACTTGTTATAAATAGAGATGATTTATCCTATAACTGAAAAATTTGTAGGGAAAATTGCTTGAGTGAGGGGTACAAACTTTCCAAATTTCTAGTGAATCAGATGGAAAAACAAGAAAGTTGCACGTATTTGAATTTTGGAAGCAGAAGGTTTTTTTCCCCTTTATGGGGGAAAGTGTGTTTAAAATTATCCATGTAGAGGTGTTAGAAAATCAAGTGCGTATTGTATTCTGTACCTGAGTTTAATTCTTGAAAATTTGCCATGTAGTTTTTAAATTACGATGTTTTGGATTTTTCCTGTTGTTCTATGGGGAGAGTGGGCTTTTAAAAATTACATCAGATGGACATGGTTATTTATTTATTTATGTACGAGAAATGCACATACGCTTTATGTACATGTCCCTATGGTGTCATAGAAGAGACTAGAGAGATACGTTGATTAAATGTCTGCACGTTTCTTGTACAGCTATACTACATCCATCTTGACATATAACTCAGAAATCTTATGGACATGGAGAGCTTGGTGGCATTCTCTGGGAGGGCAGTGGATGCTAGTAGGTTGGAGGGGGGCTGTGAGGTCGGACTCCTGGGCTCTCTGGGAGGGACTGGAGGCTAGTGTGTTACAGTAGAAAGGAGGTGGGCTGGGAGCCAGGAATTCTTTGAGAGAGCAGTGGAGGTAGTGGGCTAGACCAGAGGGGGGTTTGTGAGCTAGGAGTTATGGGTTGTCTGAGTGGGGATTCTGGGTGAGTGGGTTAGATTGAAGGGGCAGTGGTTGGGAGCCAGAAGTCCTGGGTTCTCTGAGAAGGGCTATTGGTTTGGAGAAGGGGGGCAGGGAGCCAGGACTCCTGGGTTCAGTGAGAGGGCAGTGGTGGCTAGTGGGTTACAGAGGGGCGGGGAGGGGAGGACTGGGAGTCAGGATTCCTGGGTTAATTGTCCCAAAATCTAAAACAGCAGGAGGAGGATGTCCACAAGTAGTAAAAGGTCACAGGCGGGGATTTTTAACAGGAGGGAGCAATGAGAAACTGGTACCAATAACAAGTCAGACCTGTTTACCTATATTTTATGTATATGTCCCTGTGCACTCTCATAGAGAATAGAAGAGAGGGTAGAGAGACATGTACATGAAACATACGTGTTCCTTGTACGTCTAATCTACGTCCATTCTGGCATAACTAAATCTAATGGACGTGCAGAGCATGGCAGGGTTCTGTGGGAAGAGAGGGGACTACAATGGAGGAGATGGAAGCCAGGACTCCTGGCTTCTCTGGAAAGGGATATGGGGCTGGTGGGTTAGAGCAGAGGGCCTGGGAGCAAGGACTCCTTGGTTCTCCCCAAAGCCTGGAACAACCAGGCTTTTGGTGGTTGAGGGTTGGATGTGAAGGAGGAGATTTGGGGTTGGAAATGAATTTTTAATATTGTATTTTTGTTCTTTGTAAGCCTCCCTGAGTTGTTTTTTGAAGAAAGATGGCATATAAATTCAAAGTAATAATCAGGATTCCTAGTTTTCTCTTTGCGATGGAAAACCAGAGATTTTTGCCTTTTTCCAGAGAATTTCACGAAATATGACAAAAACTTAGTTTTGGGATGAGGACACAGGGAGCACGGGGCAGCGAGGACGCGGAGTGGAGCTGAGGGGAAGCAACCTGAAGGCATGTATTGTGGAGGAGCAGGGGCTCTGCATTTGGAGGGGTGCCACAGACCTCCTGTGGGTTGGGGAGGGCAGGGGAACTATGAATTGGGGTGATCAGGTCTTCTGGACCTTGGGAAGAGGGGACAGGAGGTGGGCCTAATTGGACCCATAGCAGCATCCCCAAGCACCAGTCTCTATATGGTCCCCCTTTCCGGTTGGCAGAATGGTCTGGGACTAGGCTGGGAGGAGGAGGCAACGAGCACAGGACAGTAGAGGGGAAACAACTTATAAATGTTTAATAATAATAATAATAATAATAACCTAAAGGCATGTTCTGGGGGTGGCTCTGCATTTTGGAGGGGAGCCACCTACAGACCTCAGATTTTGAGGGGGGGAGACTTGGTGGGACAGGTAGGTGCAAAATTGCATACAATGAAAATATTACAATAAAATGTGGTGTTCTAACTCATATCTATATATATTGTGGTAAGGAAAAGTCAATTAGTGTTTACCTTTAGTCACAAAAAACAGATTTTATTTTTTTTAATCTTAGAATTTGTTTTTATCAAAGAATTTTTGATTTTTTGTCGCAGAAAACTAGGAACCCTGGTAATAATTTAAATCCATGGTGTGCCCAGACCTTTAATATCATGTGCAGTCCTGGCCTCTCCATCTCAAAAAGGATATAGTAGAAATGGAAAAGGTGCAGAGAGGGGCAACAAAAGATGATCGGAGGCATGAAATGGCTTGTGTATAAGGAGAGGCTCAACAGGTTAGGGCTCTTCAGCGGAGAGAAGAAATGACTGAGGGGGGGAATATGATAGAAGATTACACAACCACGAGTGGTACAGAGCAAGTAAGTAGGGAGCTGTTACTTTATCCATTTTCAGAACTCTAGAACTAAAGGGCCCCGTATGAAATTAAGTGGCTGCAGGCTTAAAAGAAATAAAAGGATTCCCCCCCCCCCACTCAGTTCACAATTAACTTGTGAAACTTGTTGCCAAAGAGTGTTATAAAGGCCACGAGCATAACTGGGTTCAAGAAAGACTTGGATAGGTTCTTATGGGATTGGTCAAGTTGGTCAGGGGATGAGACCTCTGAGTGTCAGGGGCTGGGAGTGAATAACAGGATTGGTGATCCCTTCATTATCGGTTGTGCATGTCTCCGAAGCAACCAAAGGGTGTTTTCAGATGTGATGGTAGCCCACATTTCCACATGGAATTGCCGGCTAACGTTGTACTTGAATGCGTCACCCTAAGCGCCCATGCGGTTTTCCAGGCGGTGTTGGCACTTAGTCCAGACTGTGGACTAGCCCAGGCTAAGTGCCAACGCCGCCCAGTGAGCAGCTGTCCAGCCGGGTGCAAAGTGTTCCATTATGTATAAATGGCCGCTTTATTTACCCCGGTGGGTGTCTCCACTGGTTCTGTGCAGCGGTTGGCCACCACAGCTGCCTGTCAGCCAGCGAGTGTGGACTGCTCTCCTCCACGCAGGGCTGGGGTTGCGGCCGGGTGGACACACATACATGCATCTCCCTGCCCCCTTCTCAGCCTGGCTGCCGTTACGTTTGTTCAGTGGGCAGGCCAGCTCCCAGCTGAAGTGACAGTTCCCACCCCCAGGTAGGTTTGTGATGGCTGTGGAAGCCATCGCGTCAAAAAGCACCCAATGTTGGCCACTGTTGGAGACAGTATGTTAAGCTAGATGAACCATTGGTCTGACCAGTTATGGCACTACTGTGGTGTTCTTTCCATTGTTCCTAAGTGACCTCCCCAGCTGCCTGCTTGGAAAACTTCAAGTTCTGATGCCGTGAGAAATTGAAAAATGCCACACAAGGGCATACTGAAATAGGAACTCTCCCTACAGAAAGGGAAAGCATTGTATGGGGCCCCACTATATTACTTTTTGTAGGTCACAGTAAAACCTGACTCTGATCCTGATCAGGAAATCTGATTCCTATTTGTAGGGAAGCGTATTTATTCAGAAAATATAGAGAGTGAAGCATTGGTGTAAATCACTGCCTGTGTTCCCAGACCAGCAAGGTGCTCAGGTGATAATTGTTCAAGTTTCAGTGGTACAACCTTCTGGGATCTCCAGGCCTTGTCAAGCGCATTCGTAATCCAAAACATATGGGGAAACCTGGAAAGGGTCAGTCATCCGCGGCTAAGAAAACCAGAACACCAGTACCCCACAATGATATTTAATATTGATATGTATAATTTTTATGTATGTAGTGGGGATGTGAAGTGTTACATTCAGAAGTATTTTACCTCCTGTGTGTGTGTGTGTATTTTTTCATTAAAGATGATGCAATCTGATCTCTCTGAAATCTACTGCTGCTTTCTGCCTTTGCTCCTGCTCCATAAGTCTGCTCAAGTATGCAAACTCTATTAAAGAAATCCTATGGGAATTTCTTCCTGTGTTGCAAGTACAGCATTCCTTAAGGATGAAGTAATCCACATTTTTCCTTCACTCACTGCATCCTGTCTCTGAGAAGCTTTTGTGGTTCATGCTGATGACAACACGCTGGTGGAATAACCCACTGCATAAGATGTCAGTTAAGTGTTGCCCATAAAACATATTTACAGGCTCTTTAATGGTGCAAGAGTTTCTAGCAAATTTACAAAGCCAGAAACTAACCTGTTGTTCAAGATATGCCATTTGTAAAAGGAGCTGAAGAGATTCTGCTTTTCTAGCTGCTAGGTTTGTTGTATTGTGATGGGATAAGAGGCAAGGATCGGAGCCCCATTGTACTATATCAAGTCTTTTAGAATTCTGCATATTGTAGTTATTCACGTTTCATATGTATCTGTGTGTATATGCAGCTGTATGATCTTCAGTAATTCAGTAATTACACGATTAGTAGTGTTTACTATAGAGTTGGATTACTATAGTGTTATTCATATGGGATCCTGCAGGTTAATCCAGCTTGCATAGCTCATTAAGCAAAGTAGCTCCACCCACTTCCAAGATGCATAAGGCACTGATTCCCAGTTGGTCTTGGCAGGATTGCGGCCATAGACAGAAACCAGGATGCAGTGAAAGGATATGGGCAAAGAGGGTCAGAAGCACAGGTCAAGTTGAGAAAGGCAAGTAAACCCAAGGGACAACCTAAGAAGCAGAGTCTCTTGACGCTGATGCTCCTGCCAGTTATTGGCCGGTCTCTAACCTTCCCTTTTTAGGGAAGGTTATTGAACGGGCTGTAGCACGGCAGCTCCAAGAACACCTGGACCACACCGGTTTCCTTGACCCCTCTCATCTGGGTTTCGGCCTGGGTATGGCATAGAGACTGCATTGGTGGCCTTGGTTGACAATCTTCGTCTGGCGTTGGACCAGGGTTGTCAGATCTTTCGGCTGCGTTCGACACAGTCAATCATGAGGTGTTGGTGACTCGCCTACGGGACCGTGCCGGGATTGGCGGGATGGTCGTGGACTGGTTTCATTCATTCGTGACTCTGAGAACTCACCGGGTGGTCTTGGGGGAGTGTACGTCTTCCCCCCAGAACCTCACCTGTGGAGTCCCGCAGGGTGCCATTCTGTCCCCCCTCTTGTTTAACATCTATATGCAGCCGTTAGGGGAGATTGTGAGAGGGTTTCAGGGAATGCAGTGTCATCAGTATGCTGATGACATTCAGCTCTACCTCTCTTTTTCCATCGACCCAGTCCATGCAGTCTCTTTATTTTCCCAGTGCATGTCAGCTGTGGGGGCTTGGATGAGGTTGAGCCATCTGCAGCTGAATCCTGACAAGACAGAGGTGATGTTGGTAGGTGAGGGCCTGGGGGGCCTGGAAGTGGTTGAATCTCCTCTTGTGGGAGGAGGTTCACCCTCCCATGGTCTCACAGGTACGGAGTCTGGGTGTGCTCCTCGATTCACGGCTCAGCCTGGAATCTCAGGTTGTGACCGTGGCGGGGAGTGCGTTTCGGCAGTTACATCTTGTCGGACAGCTTCGGCCATATCTCTCTGACTCTGACCTCGCCACTGTCATCCATGCCTTCATCACCTCAAGGCTGGATTACTGCAATGCGCTCTACGTGGGGCTGCCCGAGAAGCTGGTCCGGAGGCTGCAGCTGGTGCAGACTGCCGCAGCCCGTCTCCACACTGGGGCGGGCCGCAGGGAGCACATGACACCTGTGCTCCGGGCTCTGCACTGGTTGCCTATAAAGCACCAGGCTAGGTTCAAGGTGCTGGTTTTGACCTTTAAAGCCCTTCACGGCCTGGATCCTGCCTATCTGTGAGACCGCCTCACTCCCCATGTGCCCGTGCAACCCCTGAGATCGTCCGTGGGAGCCTTTTTGGAGGTTCCCTGTGCAAGATGGGTGGCCACTGATGTGAGATCTTTTTCAGTGGCTGCCCCCATGCGGTGGAATTCGCTCCCGGAGGAGGCTCAGTTGGCCCCCACCCTCCTGTCGTTTCGATGTTTGTGTAAGACCTAGCTGTTCCGCTGTTCCGCTTTTGGCAAGGGGTAGGGGTAGGGTGGGGTAGGGTTTGGGAGGGAGGGTGACTTTTATAATTTGTTTTAAAATTTGTTAACTTGTTTTTTATTGTTAAATCTTTTGTGTTGTTCGCCGCCCCGAGCTGCCTTTGGAGTGGCCACAGAGAATGTCGTCTCCATAGCCCCCCCCCCCCTGGAATAACTCGGGGGACTTCAAGAAAGGCGCTCCTAGCAGACCTCAGGTGCTGATCCAGAACATGGGGGGGGTGAGGCGGTCCTGCAGCATAGGTGGGGCCCAAGCCGTATAGGGCTTTATAGGTCAAAACCAACACCTTGAATCGGTGTGGATATTAAAGGACATGATTTTTTTGGCAGGGGGGAAAATATGCTGAGAACCCGAAGGACCATTTTAAGGTGTCTTCCCTCCAGGCCTATCCAGCAACTATGTCTCCAGTGCGCTCCAATCTTTTATCTGTGTGTAAATATTCCTTTGCTGGACATTAAATGCTAAGGAAGCATCCTTCCTCTGAAGTCCATCTTGCCTGAAAGGGGACAACAAGATTTTTCTTAAATGGTGTGGGCTGATCCCCAGAAACCCTGCCCCATATCCATTAATATTAATGCGGCCCTCCAAGTCCATACCTCTACATTAAGGTCCCTAGCTTTCCTTTCCAACTTGTATGCTTCTCCATGTGCAACCCTAGGGGTAGGCAACATACACCTACATCCCAGAAGAGCTGCTCTGGTCATCAAATCATGAAACCAAAGTTTTCTGTGTTTTTTTTCCTGCAGCATGTGGAGTGGATTTTGTGTAGATACACATATTTCAAACCATCATGCGTGCCTTCTCTAAAGCACCCCAGCCTCCTAATGTTCAAACTTGCAGTTTAGGTAGGCACCAGCTATCTTCCGTCTGCAAGCGTGTTTCATTTCATTTAATTTCATTTATTATTTCTATACCGTCCCTCTCGCTGATCGCGACTCGAGACAGTTTACAAAGCAATTTACATATACATTCAATAAATGAAACTGCATCAATCGCAGTATAATCTCAAAAATACAAAAACTCCAACCATTCAATAAACAATACAAAGTACCCCTAGCCTCAGGACTACAATATAAAAAAATACGTCGTCCGTCCCCCCCCCAATATCCCCCATACCCCACTTTCACTGGGGTACCATTCCCCCCAGGTTCTGCCCCCCCCACCGTTGTTGCAGAAAACCCACCCTAATCCGGTCTCCCCCCCTTTGCCACCTGCTCTTATCAGGGGGCAAAGGCTTATTCCTCAAAACAAAACCCCACCTCACCAACCTCCAATTCCTAAGGCTAATAGTCCTCAAAAAAAATCCTAGCCTACACCAGTACTTCCCACCATAACCTCCCCTCAGTCCTTAGGTCCCTCCGAAGGGCTCCCCAAAGGGCATACCCCTTTGGTCGCGACCCTTCGGCTCTTCAAGCAGCTGAGCAGGGCGGGGGAGTCCTTGACCCTGCCCCCAAGATGAAAAAAGGGGTGGGCAATCCAGCCGCACCTGTGACATTACTAGTCCCAGTCCCAGCCGAGGGTGGCCTCTCTCCTCATGAAGGTAGTAGGTGGTACCTCTCTTCTCCCACTCTTCCCTTCAGAGTATTCCCACCAATCTGCTAGGCTCAGGGTCTAAGCTTGGCACTGCTTACCAAAATCTCTGTGGTGGGTGTGAGTCTCCTGGGACAGTCCTGCCCCGTATCCTCTTCTGCTTTGAGTATTCCATACTAATTGGACAAAAGAACAGATCTGCTATAGATCACAGTTCCATGCTGTTCCCAATTTAATATCAAAATTCCACTTAATATGGATCTCATACAAATATTAAAGTTCAAAGAAAACAAATGTCAGTATGGTTTCTGAGTTGCTTAGGTGATATAAATAATAAAAACTAGTTCCAGATGAGCATAAACACCATAGCTTTGGTCTTCTAGTAATCACAATGAAGAGTGTAAACTATTAGATATTTAATTGTCTCTCTGGTTGTAACAGGACAGGATTCTCATGATGAGTGAGTAGAATATAGGAGTCGAAACTTGGGAGACCTGGGTTCAAATGCCAGTTTGACCATGGAGTTAGGGAATCTTATAGAGCAGCAAGATGCTGAGCTGGCTAAGGCAGAAGGAGATGAGTCATTCTGAATGTAGATAAACCTTTGTTGTGAAACATTTATTTTGTATGCTCACAATTTCATGTAGAGCTGAAATGAATATCTGTGGTGAATATCTGACAGTTTTGCCCGCTTCAAACTGGGTTCGATGAAGCAGATACGAACTGCCACTCAATTCCCATTTTGTTTCCGGAAATGAATATTCATTTCAGGTATTTCAGTTATTTCATTTTGGTACCATTTATAGCTATTGGTGTTTGATGCACAATAGTACTAATAGCACTGAAACGAAGTAACTGAAATACTAAACCGAAGTGACTGAAATAATCTAACAAAAAAACCTGAACAAATGGATATACCAATATCACTTTCATGGCCTTGGATGCTCGGTGGGCTATCCAAAAATGCAAGAAATATTTGTAATTATGAAAATACCTATTTTTTTCCAGCTTTAATTTTATGTATATCAGTTGAAGCCTATAGGTGAAAAGCCATAAAGCAACTTCGTGTAAGATACAGTCCAGCACCCTGTCCTCCCCAAGGGAGGCGTTGACAATCCCCCCCAGCAACGGCCCTAATGTCTCCCGGCTGGCCTTGACCAGCCAGGACAGACATGGATCTAGTTCACAATAAGCAGCTCAAACAGTCCCAAGAGCATCTGAGGGTGACACATCCTAAAATTCATCCCATGAAACAGGACAAGACAGGGCTTCTACTGCCTCTGGCTCACCTACTGCTAAAAATGTTGCGTCAAAGCTGTTGTGGATTTGAACAGTTTTATCCACAAAAAAGTCCACAAACAAATCATAGCTGGCATTCGATGACTCTAAATCCAGGTGGAGGGAGGCCAGACTGACCAGCCCCTTCACCACCTGGAAAAGCTCCACTGGGCGGGACTTAGCGGACGCAATGAGGGCAGCAAACAAAACTTTGTTTGCTGCTCGCACTGCCACAGCATAGGTACGCCACCAGACTCTATGCCGCAATCGTCAGCTTCAGCACGTGAGTGACACCACTGTCGCTCTAACCGCCGCCCTTCCCACTTCATCCACTGCAGCTCCTCCGTTTACCATGGGGACTTGCATTGTCGGTGGTTCAGGAGCAAATGCCTGGGAGGCACCCGGTTGATGGCCTCCACCAAAATGGAATTCCACATGGTCACGAGGTCATCAAGTGAGCGGCCATCGAGATAAGAGGAAACATCCCCTAGAGCGGTCTTGGGGGTGGGGGAAGTTGCCTCATCTAACGTGTAACCTGATCAAACTGTGGATGTGTTCAAAATCTTAACTGAAAAGGTTATGATGCAACACAAGAGAAATGCTGTTTTCCAAAATGGGAAATCCACAGAATATGACCTTTCTGAGAGGAGTTGGAAAGTGGGGGGTAGTTACTGATACTCTACTGTATTTTATGTATTATTTTCATTTCTGTAGTTTGATTGAGTTCTTCTATTGGCTCAATGCATTACATTATGTGACTGAACAATTTGGCTTATTTTGGCACTCATAAGGGGAAATTATTTGAAAGATGTAGATTAGCTAAAATGGTGTTTTTACAGGTGAGTAAAATATTGTTATGGCACTATTGCGACTACAAGCACTATTTATTATTATTTACAATTGAAACGTGTGGATTGATTTTATTTCTGTGTTTGCTATATTTTCATGGTTATTTTTCAAAATTTGCTTAAGCCTGAAAACTCTTCAAGTTGTAAAACAGACACTGCTAAATAGTGTTGCAACATAAGACCTGCCAGACTAGGACAGAGCAATGGTCCACCTAGCCCACTGTCCTGTCTGTGACTGTTGGATGCTTCAGAGGAAGTGGACAAAAATAGTGCATCTGTGGGATCAATTCCCAGTAATTTGCTTCCAGCAATCCGAGGTTTCATTCCCAGACCAATTAGCTAATAGCTGCCATTGGATGTATCCTCCATAAGGTGGCATATACTACAGAGCATTAGTGTAAGTACATAGAGCATGGGATAGTATATAAATATTGTAGCTAGTTTTTCTTTGTGTGTCATGCTGATGATCTATTGTGCTTTCAGGTTGCTCAGGAGAAAGGAAACTGCTCTTTTCAGAAAAACCCCACTCCATGTGTCATCCCTCAAGAAAAGGACAATATTTTCCACACAATATTTGCATTTTTTACCAAGTCTGGCCGGAAAGTACTGGTAAGAAATTCCATGTCAGCTTGCAGCTTAAACATCCATAAGGCTATTTATTCCAAATTTGTTTTCATCAAAGGTAAATTTGAATAATGAATAAATAAATATGAAGTCTAGAATTTAAGTATATATCTTTCTTTCCAACTCAATTTTCTCATTATGTAAACAAAGGAATTTTACTTGTACTATGGTAGTACTTATAGTTCTCTGGTTCCCAATGGTGATTTTGAGGTGCTACCACAATATAATAATTTTCAGCATCATCATGGTTCAGGTTAAAATAGTATCTGAAAATGATAAAACAAACTGACAGAATCCAGTGAATGAGGAACTGTACAAAATCTCTGTAACTAACCAATGACCCAACTCAAGTTTACCAAACTCTGTAATGGTTTTAGAGATTTTTTTTACAGAGCTTTTACTAGTTATGTGCATGTGTACATTTTAGCATACTCTTCCTTGGTAATGGTAAGCTTGAATGGTGGGGAACCTCCAGCCCATGAGCCAGATTTGGCCCACAACTGTTGTTTTGTTTTTCCACTTTCCAGTTCCTGGATCTGGCCTGTAAATCAAGTCACTACCCTCAAGCACTGAAAGAGTGAGCTTAGGGGAAAGGAGCAAAGGGTGATTTCAGACGAGACAGAGCAGCATTCGACCCATCCTGGAATCACCCAAATGATTCCCCGCCAGGATCTCTCCGGCTCGTCCAACAGACGTGCCGGCTGATCTCGGCAGGGAATCGGGGAGGGGGCGGGGCCACGTGGTGCAAC
>QEPC01007860.1:493632-508842 GCA_003113815.1 Sphenodon punctatus | reverse complement strand
GCAATCTATTACAACGTACATAACATTACATAATGGCTGCAGAGGAGGTGAAAAACCCGACCGCCTTCTGAGCCAATTAGGTCGGCGGGAAAATTCCTCCTCGGCCCTGAAAACAGTGACCAGCTTTCGCCCACAGCCGTAGATACACACTTAGCACAATACATAAACTATCAGCACAATAAAACACTAATTGTTGCAGAAACAGTTTGTAAAAGGGGACGGGTTGGGAGTGAAAGCCTCCGCCAGCGGCCACCGGGATTTCAGAGCGGAGGAAGCACCTGGCCCGCACAGGTAGATATACCCGTCTCCGCCCCCACCCAGGTGCCCCTCCTCTCTCCCCTATAGCCCCCCGGTGCCGTTGCTCAATGGGCAGGCGGGGGAGGGCAAAGGAAACCCCTGCCCCCTCCCCGCCCGGCACCCTGTTTGGGGGAGGGCGGTCACAGACTCACCCCCAGCTTAGGGCTAGGGGGGTGTCCCTTCTTGAATAAGCCCATTAAGCACCCCCAACCTCTGTGCGGCCCTCGGAGCTCATACTAATATTCAGTGTGACCCCCCCAGGGCAGAAAAAGTTCCCCACCCCTGCACTAAATAATTATTGTCTTTTCTATTATGGCATTTCATTGATGGATGAACAAACAACTGTAGGGTACAGACTGTAAAGGAATGTTTTTAAATCCTTCAAAATGACAGTTGCTGCATAAATAAAAGGGATTATTATTGTTATTTATTATATAATGCTTATCAGCCTCTTGGGAAATTCTTTTTGTCCTTTTATTGCCCTCAGAAGACTTTTCTCATGCTTTGATTGCAGTCATTACAAAGTCCATCTTGTATACTATGAAAATGAATATCGTTATTTATCATCAGCCTCTTGGGGAAACAAATGTTTTCTCCTTTTCTTGCCCTCCAAGGTATTTCCTGCTTTGATTGCAGTCATTACAAAGTCCATCTTGTATACTATGAAAATGAAATTTAATCTTTAAACAAAAGATTTCTTCTGGTTTCTGGGAAACCCTCACTGAAATGCAGTATGCTTGACATAATTTAGTTTGTAGCATCAATTTGTAATCTCAGTCTTTGCTAACACAAATGGTATTTTCTATTTCCTTTATGCTATTTCCGTATGCCTGTTCGCTTCTCCACTCTGGTATGTTTTGCATAGGGTCATGTTAAAAGAAAAAAAAAGTAAGATGGGTGGTTTGGCTCAAGATGTGCATTCTTTTCTTTTTCTCCCTCTCCTGATGGAATCAAAGAGAACAATACTTATTCCAAACCGCAGTTATTCTGATACAACCAGAAACACGGGATAATCTAATTTCTTTGTTCATTCCCCCTCCCCCACTTCCTTTTTTAAAACCTCCACTCTGTTTTTCTTTCTGTTGACCACTGACCAGACCACTCTTTCATAACTGGTACCTCAGAACCTCCCTCTGAGGAGTTGTTCAGAGACATGCTGCAAGTCAGCTGATAGAATTGTTTTAGCAGTGAAAAAAGTATTTCCTCAGATGCTTTATCAGACTGATTCCCATAAGGCTTGGGTCAGAGCCAGGAATCTCAGAGAAGATTCATTAGCTGGCTGAAATTGATTTGGATGTTTCTGCATTTCAGCTGTCCTGATTTCATTAGCATTCATGGTGTTTCAGTTTAGTACAGATTTCACACCTCAGACCATTTTGAAAAGAGACATGTTGAAACAGGAAACACGAGTTCCAAATAACTGTCCTAACTATTTAGAATGATTCCATGCAGCCCATTCACTGGCACTGAGTTCTCTGCAAAAGATATGCAGAATCCCTCAATAAAAGCAAGTATGTTGGACAAATAGTTTCCATGTGGATTCTATATCTTACATGATTAGCCCCACGTGATAGGATATAGTGAGGCAGATTCTGCACAAATGTCATATCTCAGGATCAGGTAGGGATCTTCTTACCCCTAAAAAGTACCTGAAATTGATGTTTATAACTATCAATTTCACAGAGGTGATGGGTCTTTGGTCCCAGAGTCTTGCTTGTTAGATCTGCATTTCTTCTCCGTTGGAAGTGAATTACAAAACAATATTACAGACTAAGAAAACTGTAGTGACTGACTTATCAGAACAAGGGTTAAGGTCCGACAGGTGCTTCTGATGCACAGAGAGGCAGATGGCTTTTATGAAGGAAGAAAAGGGGACACTTAGAACCTGGTGTGTGTGAAGGTTAACTGTATTTTGTTGTATTTATTGATTCGTAAGGACTGGGTTTATCTGTCTTGACAAAAGTCCTCATAGGCGAGAGAATGGAGAACCTGGCCTGAAATACCTATATCTTTTGCAGCACACCACCAAAATGGGCATCTTCCCTAGAGATTAATACGTGGTGGGAACCACATCCCCAAAGACTCACCCTGTGTGTCCCACATGTATGCTCTGGGTACCCTAGTGTCTGATAACCAGAATCTCCAATCTGAATGCTCTCTCTACTGGAAGTGCCTCTCTTGCAATGGCACCTGAAGAAATGACTTAACATATGACACATGAAAATGTTCAGTTTGCTAATTCTGTTGTTTTTTAAATAAGTCCTTCAGTACAGAACACTACATCTCCAAGTATATGCAGTAATTACTAGAGACTATAATAACATTTTTTAAAAGAATGGAGTTTCTTTGAGAATATACACATTTGGGGTACCCAGATTTGAAATGGTGTTTTGAGTGGGTCACTCAGTCTCTCTCATGAGTTCACTGTAGATCTCTAAAGAGCAGGACATATTTTTTTACATTGGGCTTAATCCCATGCCCCGTGGATTGCATGCGCAGCTGCGCGCAAATTGCACAGACCTGTATTGCAGGCACATTGTATCCTGTGGAAACGTGTGCATGTGCACACACACACACACGATCCACGGGACATGGGATTGCAGCCATTGAGGGTAAAAAGAATGCATTGGAAAGGGGAACATTTGACAAATCTGCTTTTAAAACCAATACAATACAATACAATACCAAATTCCAATACAATACATTTATTAATGACACTGGCTTCCTCCATAGGCCAATTCGACTAACAATACAAACAGAATATAATAATCCCTCATTCATCCATGGGGATACAATGCATTAAAATAAGTAACAAAAATAAAGTAAAGGATCAACCTCTACCTTCCCCACAACTATAGAGTTATACTGTCCATCAAAAATTGTATTCTTATACATTATGCAGAGGGGACATTCCCTGTCCTGGGGTCCACGAAGGGCAGTTTCTAGCCAAGCACATATTCCATATCCCAACATCCCTAAAACCAGTGCTAGCTTTATATCTACCAAGGAATTATAGATCCTTTTAAAACCAGCTTGCTTATCTGTTCCTAGAATTTCTGATTCAGCAGTTCCTTCCTTGTTCAAGAAAGCAGCTAAGCCCCATGATTTATATTTATTTTATTTTATTTAGTGATTTGTATCCCGCTCCCTCCAGCCCTACGGCAGCTCGGGGCGGCTCACAAGACATTTAAAAACAATATATAAAAACAAGACATTGAATTTAATGAGACTTAAGCGCCTGCTTAAAGTTAAGATCTGTGAACCTTAGCATAGCTTTGCTAAATGGGTAGTAGAAAATGAGCAGTTGATTATAAGCAGAATGTGCAGAATGATTATGCTGTGATTTCTGGGGTTACCTTGCCCAGCTTGACTGTCATAAACTTAATATGTAGGCCATGGTGAAAAGACCAGTTGCTAAGCAGTCTTTCATCAGAAGATTTCTGAATAGAGAGCAATGGGAAGATGAAATACACACTTTCTGCACAAGGAGAGGGTTAATATCACTTGTGAAACAAGAGTGCTCTGTCTTCATGACAACTGTGCACACATATGGGACATTTTCCTTTATAAGGCACCCCTCTTCCTGCCCACTAACTCATCATTTAAAGTACCACTCTGAGAATTTGTAAGCAAGACATGAAATGTAAAACAGTAAATAAAGTTGAAACTTCAAATATTTTCACAGTATTTTCATGGCATCTATTCAGAACATGACAAAAATAACCCTCTAATTCACGCCACATTTTATAACTATTCCTTGCTTTTTTCAGGGAAGTACTCCCCCTGCCCCCATCCTTCTCTCCTGTATCCATAATTTATACTTCATGACTTTGGGAAATTTGTCACATTGAAGGCCGTATTACACAAGTCTTCATGTTGGTTGCCTTAGAGGAGTTGTGCTGTTGATCTGGGCAGGAATGGGAAGATCAAGATTTGTTCTTTGACAGATCGTTCAATTGCACCGAGGCTGTAAGCAGTTTAAAAGCAGGGAGGCTGCTGGCACATTTCTCTGCTGTAACATAATTGCTTCTTTACAGGCTCCTTCAAGAGATAAAGCTTCCCTTTCTTTCCAGCTTCCCACCAGCTGGTTCAGTGTTGTCTTGGCGACTATAATCTGATGTATGATATCCTGATGGCTTGTCCAAGACAAGCTTTTTAACACTGGAATTTGTAGGTTGCTCTCATTAGAGCAAATACTGTAATTACAGAATAGATTAGACATCCTTATTCTGCCAGGAGATTGTGGTCACCGTGCTTTTCTCTTCTTTTCTCTTCTCTTCTCTTTTTTCTTTTTTCTCTTCTCTTTTCTTTCTTTCTTTCAAAAATAAAATAAAATTGCAAAGAAGATAGTCACCACTATTCCCCATGTCTCTCCCCATGCCCCCCCTCCCAAATAAAATACTGTTGCTCCAGTATTTGTTGAAGATACCAAACTGATATCATGGGAAACATTTGTCCTCCATTACAGCAAGTAATGTTTAAGTAGTGACTGTGAAAGTTCCTCCAAACATTTCCAGTCACTATCCTTCAGATCTGCACTGCAAGGATCTATGTCTAAGGTTGATATAGTCCAGTTGCCACCACCATTAAAAGCTTAATTTCTCTGTGTTGACATGATTGTAAAATGTTTTGTTTTTTTAATGTGGATGGTTATATCACTTGGAAGTAGACTGAGAAATTTTCTAATTTTGCATAAAATCCCCAACTGAAAAAACCCGCATTTTCCAAAATTGCCAGACAAGGCTATCTGAAACAAAGTTTTCCCCTTCCACATAATTAGAACCAGGAATTTTTTTGTTAATGATGTCCAGTAGGGTAATGTTGGTTATTGGGTATGAGTGGCTTTTAGACATTATTGATCTTTGCCAAATTAGAACTAGTGACCTAGAACTAAAAGGGTTCTGTATTATATTACCAGTCCCTTGAGTAATGGACTCCCACAGGGTCACAGTGGTAGTTTAATTTTGTTTCATTTTGATAATAGAGGAAGTCAGCTGAGTAGTGTTAAAGAAATGAAAGAGTGTGGCCCTGTGCCTGAAGCATATCCCCATATTTACTGAGTGGTCTTCCTGCAGTAGGAGTGACTACTCAGTGGTTTGTAAGGGCATTTTCAGACAAGGTATTTTCCACCCACTACTCACCCATCTCCTACCCGCTATACATGTTGCAGGGCTACAGTGTTGCTCTATGAGTGCCCTGTAACATGTATAGTGGGTGGGGAGTATATTTTTTGAAAACACCCTAAGAAAGGAAGTGCAGAAAAAAGGAATTGAAAGTGGAATCAAGGACTGCAATCCCGAACTTGAAGTCAATTCCAAAATGTCTCTTGACTTCAGTAGGCAAGGATTGCACCTGAAGTCTTTGGTTTTCTTAGTGTAATTGTGAAACTTACTTTTTAATGCATCTGAAGTAGCTGTTTTTCAGGAGGCACCATAAATGTAGACACAGAGAGGTCCTCTGGCTAAAAAAAACTTCCTTGCAAATGATCTGATTACATCATGAATTCAAGGGTGGCCTCTTGTTTACAGTAATTCTATGCCTTCCCCTTTGGAAGGATGTAGCTATAGCAACTCCCTAGAGCAACAGTCAGCTGGCTTATGTATGTTGCTGGAAGACAGACACACACTGCTGTTCTTACTGGAAAACAGCTGGCTCTGTTACATGAATTATATCTCCCAAATTGGCACAGTGACCCTAGGAAGATCAAAGATTTTGTAGCCCTTTTGTCTGTCAAGGATGGTTTTTTACATTGGTTTTCAAAAATCACGAACTTATCACTTCCTCTAGGAAACTCCACCAAGACATCTCTGAGCACTTTACAGACACCACAGGCTAACGCCTGAATGTTTGTGGGAAATGCAACTATCGTACATACAGTTCTGAGTATCTCAGTCTTCTCAATGCTTTATTTAGAGAAAGCAATGGACTTGGGAAATCAGTCCCACAGGAATTTTTTTTGAGAATTAAACTACTAAACACTCAAGAGTGACATTCCCAGGAGGGGAAAATTGAAACACAAACCCAGCTATTTTGAACCTGTTCCCAAAGTCTGACCTACAAGGCAAACCAATTTGCTTTCTTTACACAAAAGCATTTTTTAAATTATTTGAATTTGACCCAGTGTGGTGTAGTGGATAAGGTGGACCTGGGAAGCCAGGGTTCAAATCCCACCCTAGGCATAAATTCTCTGGGTGGCCTTGGGCAAGTCACAACCTCTCAACCTCAGTTTCCCATTTGTAAAATGGGAATCTTTGTCTGTCTGTCTGTCTGTCTCACTGTGTTCTCCCCATCCTTGTCCATCTTAGAGTGTAAGCCCACTGGGCAGGGATCTGTCTTCAAATACCCGTGACTGTAAATCGTTGTTTACACCTAGTAGCTCTATAGCAGAAATGATTCGTAGCAATAGTAGTGTTCAATAGAATATTTATTATATCATATCATCAAGGATACCCCACCCACACAGTCTATGGATGTTTATTATGGTTGCTGATTTCTTAATAAAACGACAGAAAAACCCTAAAATGTACCACAAGGAATTATAATTTAACTATGTTTGATGCTTTTTTCCCCAGAATATTTGACATAAGGGGAACCTTTTAGTTCTGTGTGATATTTGTGGGGGGTTTTATGTATATAAAAATTGTGTTTGTATCTTACTGATTTGTGTTTGATTATTTTTTTGTTTTTAAAAAATCTTTATCATTCTACAAAATAAGGTATCCTAGATTTAGAGACAATCTTGGTTCTAATTAATTCCCCTTTCTCCTTTTCTTCCTTTTGACATTTGCTTGCCCTGTGTATGAGATAGAGAAGTACAGTCTATTTGTTCTAAATTTCAGACTTTGCTTGCATTTTCTTCAGAGCTGTGTTGCCTATTGAGAAGCCAAGAAAAGGTCCACCTTTGAAATGCTGTTTGAACAGTGACTGTGGAAAAATATTTTTAAAATAACCACTACAGATTAATAGCGTTGCTACTTTTCTTCGATATTTGTGCTTTTCATGTAACACTGGGTGAAAACAGACATGCCCGTAACTCAACTTTAACTACGTTTTAACATTTCTTATGCATGTTGCAGGGCTGTATTGGCGCACTATGCAGCCTTGCAACATGCATAAGAAATGCTAAAGCGAGGTTAGGGGTTGCACCCCCACAAATTGCCATCCAGTTACCAAGGGCGGGGGGAATCAGCGTGTCCATTTGTGTTTGTCTCTTGTCTATGAACAGTACAGTCTTTTCATTATCAGCCATTTGAATGTTTGAGTGACTTAATGAAAAGTTATGAAGGACAGTCTCAAGCAGAGCCAGTCTTATGCAGGGGTAACAGAGGCCTACACCTCTGGCCTCAGGCTGTCCAAGGCTTTGCTCCCTGGAAACTTCCAGCAGCAGCTGCCAGCTCTCGAGAGCTTCTTGAGCAACAATGGCGGTGAGGCATGGGAGTGTCACTTCCACTCCAGAAGCTCCTGGGCAGGTGCATCTTGTGAGGCTTGCTGTTCCCTCTGGTGGCTGTGCCCTCTGCCCTGGCCATTCTACCCACGTTCAAGGCTCTGCCCACATCCCAGGCTTTCCCCAGGCCCTGCCAAGTCTAGGCTGACCCCAGTGTCAAGTTTGGTTAGGCTCCACATCTGGCTTACTTTTATTTTTTCTGTTCAGGCTCAATATTTAGCACTGAATCCAACCCTAGCTCAGATGTAGGGGACAATGGCAGGCACGGGAAGCCTGACTATTTTGCCCTAGTGGACGTTTTGCCATGGAGAACTTAGGCCAGAAGGGGATGAGGGGCAGTGAAGCCTTGTTCATTGTGCCACTTTTTTTGAACTCTCTATGCATGCCATTTTGCAGATGATGTAACCTTTATAAGCAGGATACTAAGGCCATGATCCACAAGCAATTTACCCCATAGTAGTCTTCAGAGTAAGTGGCTTGTGGATCACAGCCAAAATGGAAAGCCTACATAAAAGGGTATGATTTTCCCATTTAAAAGCAGGTATTGTGGCAGAATCTGTTCGAGGGAGGGGGGCAAATATTGTTTAAATGGCCTTCAGCAATGCTTGAATCTGATGTTTTAATGACATTTAAAAACCCCTGTAAAAATAGCCTGAAAGCATAGAATTAAAGAAGACAGTTCATGGTTTGGAAAGATGCAGTCTGTTACTTTACATTAATGTGACCAGGGAAATCAAATGCTATTGTATTTATATGATGAGCAGAAGAGAAAACGATACCACTTCATGTTGTGAAAGCTCTTTCCCTAATTTCTTCGTAGGTGGTCTTTGAGGCGTTGCATAATCTGGAGCCTCGTGGTTATGTTGTTGGATGGATCATTGCCATCAGTTTGCTGGTGGGAATTCTCATCTTCCTGTTGTTGGCGGTGCTGTTATGGAAGGTAAGCTATCACAGACACAACACATACCCCATGATTTAGTCTTGACCTTGGCATAAAATGTACATTCTTTCTCATCCTCTGATCTGTGCATTTAGCATCCATTCATTTTAGTGTCTAAACAGCCTTCTACATGAAAAGCACTATTAAATATCACTAGGAGGTTTTGTATCTGTTTCCCTTGCCAGGAGGTGGGGAATGGATGCACCTGATATGAAGATGGCATTTTTCTTGAAGGACAATAAATGTGATAGTGTTTCAAAATAGAAAACAATCCTTTCAAAGTAGCAGAGCAGTTTAAATATCTGATCTCGTCTTTGTCCTATACTTGAGTTTTCAGTACTTTTGCAGGTTTTCAGGAATGCTAAGAGATTCAGCATATGGAGAATCACCAGTAGATGGTTCTTTAGACACTGGTGTAGCAATAGAAAGACCAGGAAAGAAGAAAGATGAAGGCCAGCCAAGCTTGATTTCTTCAGGGATGTCCTTTAAATAAAACAACCCCCCCCCAAACATGGACACACCATTGCATAAGCAAAGCTACTTGCACAATTTTAAAGTAAAATCCAATACTTGCCAGTAAAAGACAATATTTATGCAACTTTAAAATGGAAATAACTTTTGAAGTTAGTGTGGTTGTAAATTTACCATAGTGTGGTAAATTTTGGCATTAAAGGATGACCACTCTAGGTAGTAAAGCTAGAGAATCAGCAGCTTGAATGTTTCATTCCAATTTCCTGTTTAAATTTAAATTTGAAATGAGCACCATTATAGTTAGTTATCATTGTCATTTAAGAAATGAATGCAAATCTCCCGTAGAGCAACATAAATGTTTTGGCAGTATGAGCGCTCTGGCAACCTCATTCACGCACTCTCTAACAGCAAGGCCAGGATCCTTCTATTTCTTACTTGGGGTAGTAGCGCTCCAGAACAAGTAGTTGGTGGATCATGGTTGTTTATGTGCCGCAGAATCACTCTACCAGTCGTAGTTCTACAATTGCAGACCCTGCAATGGGCTACATTATCTTTTCAGATCCCTGCCAGCGCTAAAATTCTATTATGCTGTGAGATTTTGGATCCAAGGTGGTTACAAATGAAATTGTCTTTCATTTGTTTGGAAAACAAAGTTTAGCTAGAGTTTGAGATCTTTTAATGTCATATTTGTGGCAACGATTAAATAGGTTTTCTTTCTAGCACAGAAAGTCTACAGGAGAGAGATGGCAGAACAAGAATAAAAATTTAAAGGTACCTGATATGAAACGCATATGGCTTGCTGATATTCAGATCTTACATAGGCTAGTTAGATTTAACTATATTCAGTAGAAAGACAAACTTCTCATTGCCGATATTCTGAAGTGGGTTAACGTTTAATACAATGAAGTTATGAACCTTTTTATCCATAATTTTGAAGGTCAGCTATAATTAAATTCAGATTCTAAATATCAACAATACCAGAATATAATCGTTCAGACAGTGTTGATACTCAGATTTTGAATTTCACAATTTTTGGATGGAAACAATTGGGCTGTCATTTTTGCATCTAATTTTGAAAGCTGTTTTGAATTTTTTCAAAGAAACGCTATTGTTTTTAACTAGTTGTACTATAGGAAACCAGCTCTGGTTTTAGGGATAACTGCCTTCACACTTCTTCTACACAGTTTCCAATACTGTATGTTCCCCAAACTATCTAAGCAAGCAGATGAACTACTGTACTCTCAATTCAGTAAGAAGATTGAATTTGGTGGCCAAGCAGATGTGGTCATTTGTAATATGAATTGGTTGTCTCCTAAACTTCACTGGCAAGAAAAACACATTATTAAAGGAACAGATGATTTGTGTTATATAGGAATATGGCTAAGAAAGTAGGCATTGCTAGCATCACCATCTGTAGTTTAATTACATTTAATCTTTCTTTTTAACCACAGATACCAAAATGAAAAAAAAATAAAAAATCATAGTAGGCTAATCTAATGTCATTGGCAGTATTAATAGTAGTTTGTGGTTAAACTGGCATGGGAAAGTTGCATCTCTTTGAAGGGAGATGTGATTGCCTGTAAAGATTTATTGGCGAAGTAAATTGGCTGAGCTTATCCTTAACAATAAGTCCCATATTTTCTTTTTCAAAATCCAAATAAATTTATATCAGATGAACAAAAAAGAAGTTTGAGTGAGAAAAACAATGAGTGTTCGACACGTTACGCTAACTAGATGCAAGTCCCTGTTTTTCATAACATGTAATTGCCACCACAAATTTCTCGCTGTGTGTCTGCTACGAGCTTACCCACTCACAGTGGGCGCTAAAGAGACCACAGGCAAATACTTGCAGTGTGCATATAGCTGTTGTGATGTGTTAAATAGGGACAAGCAGGAAGAGCAGTGTTGGGCTTTTCCTGTCTGTCTCTGTCCCCAGGGAGTAGCAAGTAGCAGCGTTAGGAGCAGGTCCAGGAGATCTGCTGCTTCAACTTGCTACTTCTCAGGACACACTGCTTCACCTGCTGCTGCCACCACTTGCTGTTCCCAGATCCATCACGTGCAATAGAGAAGCCTGCACATGCACGGGCCAGGTGGACTAGACCCCAAGCTGTGCTGGGAGACCTCAGGATGCCTCCAGCTTCTGGTTTGCTGCCCACGTCACCGCCACCGCCATGCCACACTGCCCTCGCCCTCTCCCTACAGGACCCAGATAATCAGGGGGAGGGTATTGCATTTAACTCAGCTCAGGCATGCAGGTATCATATGGGTCCTCTATGGGGTGCCTGCATCCTGGGTGGGTACCCAGGGGTAGTAAATGCATTTGCCTTTCCAGCTCTTGCCTTTACTGTAGAATCACTGAATAATAGAGTTGGAAAGGACTTCATGGGCTATGTAGTCGATGCCCTGAGGCATCCCTGACAGATCCCTGGCCAGTCTTTTCTTGAAAATCTCCAGGGAAGGAGATTCCACAGTGTGTCTAGGCAGCTTGCTCCACTGTTGAACTCTTCTAACAGTTGGGACAGTTTTACCTAACATTTAGTCTAAATTTACCTTCCTGCAGTTTAAAACCATTGCTCTGTCTTCCGTGGCAATAGAAAATAAATGTTCTCCATAATTTTTATTGGACCGTTTTAAATATTTCAAAATTGTCATCATGTTCCCACTTTAATCTTCTCTTCTTCAAACTAAACTTGCCCACTGCTGTCTGCCTTTCCTATAGGTTTCCAAACCCTTGATTGTCTTTGTTGTTGTCTTCTGAATCTTTTCAGGTTTGTCAACTTCCTTCTTGAATTGAGGAGCCCAAAACGGAACAAGGGTTTAAAATTTTTCTTTTGTCACCTTCTTGCAGCTTTCCTTCATTCGGCTAGCTTATATCAACTTTTTAGATTCTTTCCTTGGTCATAACCAGTCCAAAGTCGCTGATTCAGGGCTATTATTGTAATGGAAGACACCATTGAATTTTGATCTCATCCATAAATCGTATTTCTCTGCCGTAGAAAGTGTTGTACCCTCTCATTCTGTACTACCTATTGAGTAGTTGCCAGTTGACTAGGGACAAAGAGGTGGGAAGAGACCAGCAGCTGCTCCTGGCCAGCTGTATAGGGTTCTTCCCCCCACCCCCTTTGCTTTGCTAGAACTGTGCTGGCAATACACAGAGAGCATAGTCAGGGCCAGCCTTATAATTTGTGAGACCCAGGAAGAAGGTACAGCGTGAGGGCCGTGGAGGCCTCTTCCCCTTGGCTCTGCACCCTCCACAAGGCCCTTGAGGTAGTTGTGTTTGGGGTCCCACTGGGGGAGGGGGTCAATGCACTGTGGGGCAAAGCTGGCCCTGAGTGTAGCAGCTGGACAGAGAGGAGAAAACAACCAAAAGCTGGCATAGTTTTGGTTGCTGTCTATAGTATTTAGACCATTATTGGAAATAATGAATGCAAAAAATAATGAATGCAAAAAAATCTGTTTTAGACCTCCAAGCCCTTTTCGGAGTCCTTTTAGAACAGTCCTTTCCAAATGTTGTAGATTAAGGGGTACAAAGGATTCACTTTTGATATGATACAAGTTTTTTTTAAAATAAATTTTAAAAACCAGCTACAACAAAAAAACAAACAGAAACTCAGCCTTCCAAGAAGCTTAAAATCTGACGTCTGGATCCTTAGCTTCTGCAAGTCTGACTATATTCTATCCAAGCCAGTGGAAACCGCTTGATTGACACACCAGCCAAACTCTTGAGTGTCAGAGGGATTTGCAATGCACATATGTTTATGTATCTCATATTCTTTTACAGTTTAGTTTCTCAGCCATACATTTTACATCTAATCAACAAGAATAAACTCTCAAACTGTGTGTGTTCCTTTTTATGACAATAAGCTCCATGTTTTCAAACCTGAATCTTTGGGTAATTTCAGACGTTACGAAATTGCTGCTCACCACAGAGAATCCCAGTGGATTCTCTGTGGTGGCAGTGATCGCGGTAACATCTGTTTGATCCCCACCAGATGTTCACCATGGTGAATTTCTAGCAGGGATCAAAGCTAACCACATTTCTGGACCTCCGGCCGCCCTGAGGTCCAGAACGGTGGTTAGATTGGCCACGATCCGGGATGGGCCAAAAATAATGTCAGTTACCTTGGCCCATCACAGATCGTGGCCCCGACATTGGCCGCTGTGCCTACTCGTCTCCCCGAGGGCGGGCAGCCGAGGGAACATGGGGGGGGGGGGAGGACTGTGCGGCAGCACATCGCGCCGTGCAGCCCCGCCCCGTCCCCTCCCGATCTCCGTTAGCGATCAGGCCGGCATGTCTAAAGGACGGACGGCCTGATCACGGACCGGGATCCGAGACAGAGCCTGGTCCAGGGTTCAGCATGGTGGGCCTCTGGGCCCGTCATGTCTGAAATTACCCATTGTCAGGATTTCAAAGAAAAGCCTTTTGCACAACATCTTTGTCCTTATTTTTGCATGAGAGTATTGTGAGGACTAATTTTAGTCTGCTGCCTCGATTGTTGTTTCAATAAATTCTGGCTCTGACTTTTTCTCAGAGGCTACTTCAGATACAGATTGAATACTAATAGACACATCAGACACACTGAGGTTGTGATCCCCAACCATTTACTCCAGAGTCTGCTCTGGAGTAAGTGGTAGGTGGACTTCAGATAGAATCTCTTACTGTGGCAAGCTGTAATTTAAATATCAGATGCTTGGATTACAGTAGCTTGTCAGGCCTTCTATAAAAGGAAAATTCTGAAAAAGCAAGACTCCATCATTGAAATAGAACAAAATAAATGTTTGGAGTGTTTATAGCTGTATTGTTTGGAGAGGCATGGGCCATGTGCGTTTTTACTACAACTTGTATAGGCTCATTTAGGACGAAAACATGCAGACGCTTTTGTGCGTACTATCAATAAATATCTGAATCTTATTTTGAGCAGTCAACAAGTTTCTTTAACAGTCTAAGGCACATGCCAACATGAAAATCATTTGCGTACTGGAGGCTCACTAAAAATGTCAGCTTTCCCTTTTGGAAAGAGACACTTCCCCCCCCCTTCAGGGCCTCATGTAACTCCTCTTTATGCACTTGGCCAAAACACACAGCTCACCAGTTTCAAGCAAGAAAGAAGTCTATGCTTGGCCAGTGGTTGCTCTGTGTATCCTGTGTTCCAAGCCCAGAAAACATTCCTTCTCCCTCTTTTATCTGCAATTGAGGTACCTCAGGAAAATGCAAGCAAGATGCTGTTTCCTGCCCAGTCCTTATACCAACATCCTCTCATGAATGACTGTTTAGAATATTAGCTCCTCAAAGGAATAAATTTGCTGAAGAACAAGTGTACATAACAAGCGTGACACAAAGACCAGTTAGGACCTGAATAAATGGCAGAGGTTATATTTTTCCGCACTGGGAAAAAAAAACCTTAATTACGCAGCATTTCAGATAAATGATTTATCTCACATAACAGGAAATTCTTCCAACCAGGAGTCACATAAAGTCCATGTTCTGAATTCAGAGGTTGTCAGGTTTATATGGGCCCCTATTTCAAATATATGATGATCCCTGATATGATCATCTCACCCTCACCCATTTCAAGAGCAAAGCGGTAACTGTGAGAGGATTTCAGAAGTAGTGATTATTTGTGAGTCTTTGATGGCATTATAACTCTTTGAATAATTGACATTTAAGTTAAACAGTACAGTTGACGCACAAATACTGAAGGGCCAGCACAAGGCATGTATATGTCCTTGACTGGTTCTCCTCCTACCTCTCTGACCGCTGCTTCAATGTGTCTCTTCCCAATTCCACCTCCTCCTCCCTCCCCCTCTCGGTAGGGGTTCCCCAAGGCTCTGTCCTGGGCCCTCTCCTCTTCTCTATCTACACCCTGTTCCTGGGCAAACTCATTGCCTCCCACTGCTTCTAATATCACCTCTATGCTGCCGACACTCAACTCTATCTCTCCACCCCCGCCCTTTCCCCTTCTGTCCAAGCTCGCCTCATCAACTGTCTCTCTGATATCTCTGCCTGGATATCCCAACGCCAACTCAAGCTCAACATGGCTAAGACTGAACTCCTTAT
>QEPC01007860.1:468227-491130 GCA_003113815.1 Sphenodon punctatus | reverse complement strand
TGTGTGTGTGTGTGTGTGTGTGTGTGTGTGTGTGTGTGTGTGTGTGTGTGTGTGTGTGTGAGATATATCACACACACACACACAAAAGGCCATATATATATATATGCACGCGTGTTGTTTTTTCTATTAGGTTAAAATGCACTATCTATCGTTGTGTGCATGTCCTCTTCTCCACTCCCTTCCCCTGATCTCACTTTCAGGATTTGAGGGTAAGGACTGCATCCATGAGCCAGGTCCAGAAAGTGGGTGAATGTTCTCTCTGATGATAGTGTCTTACAAATGGGGGCTATGCTTGCCAGAGAACTTCTGTACGTCACAACCAGTAAGAGACTGCAGCTTTTGTCTTGTCTTGGTTCAAGCCAACTTAATCCACTGACAAGGGGGTGGGGGTGGGAAAGCCCCTTTGTGATGCAACAAGTCTCATTAAAACTAAGAAAAACAACCAATGTTCTTAAGAACTAAACCTGGAACCAGAATATATTTGTAGATGTAAAAGTTGCAAATAAATACATGTGACACCAAAGTTCTAAAATGTCAGCAGAGAAAAATGTGTTAATCATAAGTCATTAGTAAATAATTAGTGTTCCTTACGACCAGATGTCTGAAAAAAGGGGGAAATATTAAACCCCTGATATATGATCTTTTAACTGAGTGCTTTATACCATCCAAAGCTGTTTAGATGAAGCACATAAAAGTAGACATGATACAACAGTCAGGCTCACATTCAGTATTTTGGCAGGCCAAGTATATCCAGATAGCTATGTTTTATTTTAAAAAAATATTAATTTCAGCAGTATTCTATAAAATTTAGTCTGGTTTGGTTTTTTTTAAAATAATGCCAAAAATCTTTCTAAAGGTCCTCACACCCCAGACAATTGGAAGGGAAAGACAAGATGCTTAGTGAGCTACATTTTTTCAATAAATCATTCTTGCAGTGGTGATAAGGCAGTTAAGTATTATTATTGTGTTCCAGGTGAGATTTAAGATAAATGAATGTAGTAGCTGAGTTGTCTAAAATAGGATGTGACCTATTGAAGTCAGTGGGAATTTTAGCCATTGACTTTGGTGGAGTCAAGATCAAGCAATCATCTTTTCTAAGGAAGATAAGGAGAGAAAAATTTTCTGTGGCGTCAGTATTTTGTTTATAAATCTAAGTTTCTTTGTGGAATTATCCAATGGAAACAGAGAGCAGTATTCAAGAAGATTTGCAACCTTTAACACAGGTTAATGGGCTTTTAATAGTTTAATTTATTCATTCCATTGAGACGTTAATACGCACAGTTGCCAAATGCCAAGAAGATTGAGAGAGACTCAAAGAAATACGAATTTGTTATTATCAGAATAATTATAACTCAGTACTTGGCAGAGAAAATTCTGCTGAGGTTTAGATATTGATTCTTTTCTCTGCTTCCTAAAATAAATAGATACAAATTTCTTGGGTGGTAGCAGAGTAGGTAATCAGTTGTCAGGATCAGGTAAATAATTTGAAGTGTTAGTGCACTGTAATGCATGGCATTCAGGTACATTATGAATACTTCATCACTTTTATCCATTGAAATAAATTGGAATCTGGTACACATTTTATTGTACATTTTATTCTGTATGCAATGTGTGGTGTTCCCATTTGGTTAAGTGAGACCAAAAGAAAATAAAGAAAGCAAAAAAATTAAGTGATGTGCCCAAAGATATGCAGGAAGGAAATCTGAAGCAGACTCAGAAATTGGAGCCAGATCTTATGCATCTTCATCCAGTGCCTTAATACTATGTCTCCTTTCAAATGCATAGTTTGTCTACTGACTACAGCTACATGAATAGCTTCCAATCATGCTTCTACCTTTACTCGAATCTATATAGACATGTATTCATTGGCATTTTGCCTGACTTCCATAGAATAATTTTATGCACAATAAAAGAATCTCAGGATAGGTAAATCCAGCACCGAGCAGTTAAGCCGCTTTTCAAATAGTGCCAATTGGAAACAGCTAATAGAGGAACCATACTTCTGAGGAAAGACAGTTGCACAATTAAACACACTGGCTTGATACTCAGAAGCGCAGGGCTCAGTCTCCTGCTTTGCCACAGTCAGTGTGTGATCTCTCTGCATTTCAGGCTGTTTTTAAATGAGATGGGCAGGGCGTGTGTGTGTGTGCGCGTTGTGCGTGGGGGTAGCACTTCAGATGAGCTGCCCCACACATCACCACTCCGTCCGTGCACCGCCCACCCCGTTCACACACGGGCACTCTGGGTTTTTCTGGAGAGCCCCATACCTGGATGGGGTGAGCGGTGCATGGGTCATGGGAACGCGTACCCCTATGCACCGACTTTGCACAAGCACTCCCACACATGGATGATGGGTGTCCATGTGTTGGGGTATCTCATTTAGAAACACCCTCAGTTGCACATCTAGAAAATAGGAGATAAGTAGTATGATTTTCCTAGCTATTTGTGGAAGTTATTTAAACTGTGAGTGGGGAACTATTTTCCTTCTGTAGGCCACTTTGAAAATGAGTACCAGCTCCATGGGGTGTGTGCTCAGAAAGAGGGAAGGAAGGAGGATGGTCCAGATCATAGGTCCATCCCCTATCGTTGTGTGCATGTCCTCTTCTCCACTCCCTTCCCCTGATCTCACTTTCAGGATTTGAGGGTAAGGACTGCATCCATGAGCCAGGTCCAGAAAGTGTAAATAATAAACAGCTATAAAAATAAAGAACAGCTAAATAAAAAAACAGCTATAGTCTGGGGTTTCCCCACCCCTGACAATGACTGTAGCTTTCTCTCACATTTGCAAAAAGACAAGTAATAGAGGTGGCAAAAAGTGACATAACTTTTGCAAGATGAATTGTAGAGTAACGTTATGTATAGAGCTCTTTAAAAATGCAATTTGAGTTCTTATTATTATTTTATGATTTATTTAATATATTTATATCGCGCCCCTCCTGCAAGCAGCTTGGGGCGGCTAACAAATTTCAGTTAAAACAATTTTTAAAATATTAAAACAATCATAAAAATCTTACAATAGAACAGGGAGGACAGAAATTTACAAAAAATAATAAGGAAGGGTAGGGTGATTAAAAACCCATTAACCAATAACTTAATTCGTGTCTATATGACAGCAGTGTTTTAACATTGTTTTAGAAAAATTAGATTGTTTTCTTTCCTTGCATCACATAAAAGTAAGTCAAAGGAATATGATGTATGTTACACTATAATAATAATAATAATAATAATAATAATAATATTATATAGTGCCCCCCTGCCATGGCACTCAGAGCGCTTCACATAGAACCTTATACTTGCTTAACTATCTAAACATGCGTGATGCCCCATGAATGAATGCAGCATGGTGCTCTAGCAGGTGTCATTTAAGTTCTTTTGTGGGTGGTGTACATTAATGTGCAATTGTCATGTTGATCCTGGGTCTGAGGACACAAAGGCTGCTATTCACAAACCACTTACTCTGGAGTAATCCCATTGAATCCCATGGAGCTCTGAAGTAAGTGGCTTTGTGGATCATGGCCCACGTGTTTAAGATGATAATTCTGTTGGACCAAATCCTCTTGGTGAGTGTGTGTTTGAGTCCCCACAGCTCTTTTTCAGTCAGGTTAAATGGTCAGAGATTGCAGAGCATGCAAAAATAGGAGGACATGTATTAATCCCTGAATTGTGTAGTGGAATTGCTCAGTCATGGGGTAACAGTGGTTTGTCATGGCTTTGAAGAGAAAATGAAATTTTAATTCCACTAAATTCATGATTTCAAGATCCTGTTCAGAAAATACTGCCGAAGGCTGCACAGCTCTACTAGATGGCTTCTAACATACTGTATTTGCAAGGTTGGGGAACCTCTGGCCCATGAGCCAAATCTAGCCTATGGCTTGTTGTTTTTCTGGCCAGTCGCCATGCTTAAGCACTGAAAGAATGAGCTGAGGGGAGGGGGGTGTTAGGCACACAGGGCTCGACAAGGCAGAGTCTCTACAGGATTTGCCGATGGGGTCCAGACAGGCAACAGTTCCAAAGTGGCAGTCCAGTACAAGTCAGAGTCCAGACCAGGGTCAAATACAGAGAAACAGTCCAAAGCGGGTGGATCAGGCTGGAACAGGAACACTGAGGTAGAAGGTAGGCAGCAGGGGGGATCAGAAGGGCAGAGGGTGGGAGTCAGGAACCAGGAGGTGAAAGACAGGGGCAGGGGCAGTTGTTCAGGAGGCAGCAAACCAGGCGGAGCCAGGTTGTTGCTGCCTAGCTTCTGCTGCTTGTCATATTTCTTTATACAAAGCAGGCTCAGTCAAGGACCAGCCAGCCAGGGTATGGTGGGCGGGAATCCCATCAGGCCGTCCAAGGAACAAATCAAGGGGCAAGTCTGGCCATACTGATGATGCAGGGGCACCAGCACCAGGGCCCATGGGGCACTGGTTCAAGACCAGGTCCTTACAGGGAGGGAGATGCAGTTGTGTACTCAAAGAAGGGGGGTGGATCTGTGGCATATATCCATGTTCTAGACTCTCCTCTTTCTTTCCTCATTCTAAACATACCCTTAAGCATCGCCACCCTTCACTCCTAGCCAGGCCAGGCCATGGAGCTTGTATTAATTTTCAGATTGCCCTGCAAGAGGGAAAGGGTTCCCCGCTCCCGCTTCCCTCCTCCTCCATGCCATTTATCTTGCAACCATCTCAGACTTTGAACCCCAGCGTCCAGTTCATTCCAGTTTCCTCTCAATAGCGTGTGATTTTAGTCTAACTCACCTGTTTGCTGTGATTTCCTATATCTTGCACTTCAATTCTTCTCCTTTTCCTCATGTCTCTCTCTTCCACTCTCATATTAGGATCTAATGCTTTTCCTATTAAACATGTTAAACATCACTGAAATAACCCATGTTCTTATATCAACCTGTTTACGAAATTATCAGTAAACCAGACCCTATCCCGATATAAAAGTTTATCTTCTTTTCCCCTGATTTCATTTACGTCCCATCACCAGTCCTGGAGTATTCACAGAGACTTGCTGCACACCCCATCTACAGTTTCAGAGTAGGCTACCTAGAGATTCTAAATTTCATGCTTCAGTAATATTTATTAACATTTTCAGCTCCTTTTATTCCTTTTGGAAAACCCTGCAACTTGATTTCCTCATCCAACTTGTGAGATAATACAAATACCAGAAACTTTTACAAGCAACTTTTAAAGATAATTCCTGAAGCAGATGTTAGCAAATAGAATTTTTTTATTAAAATAACAGTGGGAAATAGTTTGCTTTTGTTTATTTAGCCCTGGAGGAAATTAAAAAGCCTTTCTATAATTTTGATTATAACTTCAAGTGTGGATTTTATGATTGCAAGTATGTGGTCCTGTGAAGGATGGGCACCTTTAGGGTTTAAAACCTGTTTTAAAAGGCTATAAACCAAAATTTCCTAGTTCATTTTCAGAAACCAAATTCTGTGGTAATCTTCTTCTGCTGTAAAGGTCTACTCTGAAAAACAACTGTATAAAATGGCATCTTGTTGACCAACACATCTGTTCTGTCTGGATGTGTTTAGAAGGGCATTGACTGACATTTGTAAGAAAAATTAGTGTGTACCACGCTTGATGCTTTCAGTTGTGCAGAGCCAGCGTGCCTAAGCGATTGTTGGATGAGGTCTGTTAGAACACTTAGCGTAAGTCTTTGCTAAGTTCCAGTCAGTTAGATCTGTGCAGTCCCTCCTTTCTGGTAATGATGTACAAGAGGAAAGACCTCAACATGAGTCTCAGGTCTGAGTGCATTTGCCTGTCTGTCACTTAGAAAATGTGCTTTTGCTTGTCAGCTGAGCACTTTGATCTGGATGGCAAAGTTGTGGACTATTGTTAAGTCATTTTTCAGATTACAACACACTTTAATTGTCATTTAAACATTAACACAAATGCAAAAAAGTGTATGTTAATGGGTGTATTAATGGCTTTATATTGATTACTCCAACTCAGAGGAAGACTTGACTCTTTGCTGATGACAACCCAGAGAAGGGCGAGGTCAAAGAGTCAGAGCCAAGAGCTTTTGAATTAAATTGCAGCTCACTGTGCAACCTTGGCTGACCTGTCTCGGTTTCTAAACCTGTAAAATTGCTATATTACCTGTTTGCTTGCTTACTGTGGTTGCACTGAAATCAAATCTCCCACTATATTCAATTAGATCAGGATTCCACCCTTTCCCCCCATTCTGGACAGTGTTTTATATTTATTTTTATTTATTTTATATTTCAGTTTTTACCCTTTGACTCGGGGCAGCTTACAGTTTTCACACAAAAAATAATAATCACAGTATAAAAATATATAAATATAGCATAAAAATAAATAACAATACAAAACAATACTAAAAAACTCTAATCGTATACAATACTACAACTCTAATGGTGCGCAAAGAGAAAAAAAACACCAAGTGTATAAAATACCCCCACCCTAACAAAACAGACCCATCCCACCCTCCCCTCCTCCCCCACCAAACACCTGGCGGAAGAGCCAGACTTTGCAGCTTCGTTGGAAGGTGAGAAGGTTCGGGCTGAGGCGAACCTCCACTGGAAGAGAGTTTCAAAGCAATGGCGCAGCCACCGAGAACACCCTCCTGTCTGTCTGAACTCATTGATAGCGTGGGACTTCCACGAGGGCACCCCCGGATGACCGCAGGGGCTGGCCAGGGGCCCAGGGGGTGAAACGATCACTCAGATAAGTTGGACCTAGACCATGTAGGGCTTTAAAGGTCAACACCAGCACCTTGAATTGGGCCCGGAAGACAATAGGCAGCGAGTGCAGGGCTCAGCGACAGGTGTTATGTGCTTTCTGCGGCCCATCCCAGTAAGGAGATAAGCCACCGCATTCTGCACTAGCTGCAGTTTCTGAACCATCACCATGGGCAGCCCCACATATAGTGCATTGCAATAGTCTAACCTCAAGGTGACGAATGCATGGGTGATAGTAGTGAGATCAGAGTCCAAGACATATGGGCAGAGCCTCTTTACCACATGTAGTTGGCGAAAGGCGTCCCTGACCACAGCCAGCACCTGAGAATCCAGGCATAGCTACAGATCCAGGAGTGCTCCTAGAATCCACACAGGTGGAGCCAAAGGAGGATGGACACCCTCAATAATGGGGAGACCTCCTCACCCAGATCACCCGTCTCCCCAACTAACATCACCTCCATCTTATCAGGATTAAGCTTCAGTAGGCTCAGCCTCATCCAGTCCCCCACAGCGGCCAAACATGGAGACAGCAATGAGACAGCAGGGCCTGGGTCGGATGAAAATGACAAATACAGCTGGGTATCGTCAAGCTGTCCACGACCTCCCTGAGCGGCTTCTTATTCATGTTAAACAGGAGAGGGAACAAAATAGAACTCTGCGGGACCCCACACAGGAGGCCACCAGGGGATGAAGTACAGTTCCCTAGCACCACCTGTTGAGATCTACGGGGCAGAACCATTGTAAAAAGGTTCCATCCACCCCTGCCAGGTCCTGCAGACGAGCCACCAGCAACTCATTGTTAAGTGTCGAAAGCCACCGATAGATCTAATAGGACCAAAAGGATCATACAACCCTTGTCCAGACCCACGAGGGGATCGTTGACTAAGACCACAAGCACGGTCTCCATGCCATAACCTGGGCGAAAACCAAGCTGCATGGGTTCAAGAAAACCGATGACATCCAAATGCTCCTGGAACTGACATGTCGCTACTCGTTCAATAACCTTCCCAAAAAAGGGAAGGTTAGAGACAGGTCGGTAAGTAGCTGGGGCATCAGTGTCAAGTGATGGCTTTTTGAGGAGGGGGTGAACCACAGCCCTCCTTGAGGCAAACAGGCACCCTCCCCTCCCAAATGGAGGCATTGATAACCCCTGCCAGCACCGGCCCCGCTGTCTCCCTGGTAACTCTTACTAACGAGGACGGGCAAGAATCTAATTCACAAGTTGTGACTCGAACAGACCCCAGCACATCGGCCGCATCGGTAGGTGTCACTAGTTGAAACATGACCAGACAGAGCATTCCTAACCTCTGGCTCTGCTACTTCCTCTGAAATGGCAGAGTTGAAGTCATGCTCAATGCGAGCAATTTTGTCCACAAAGTACTTCAAAAACATGTCACAATGGGAAGTGGATAAATCCAGTTCCAGGCAGAGACAGGCTGGACCAATCAAACCTCTGACAACTCAGAACAGCTCTGTTGGACAGGACCGAGCAGACATAATGAGTGCAACAAGGAACCACTTCTTTCCTGCCCTCACCGCCATAGCATAGAACTTCAAAAACGCTGTATGCTGCAATTATCATCTTGGGTATAAGTACAGTGCCACTGGTGCTCTAGCCACCTCCCTTCACACTTCAGACATCCCAGGTTCTCTATGAACCATGGAGACATACAGAGCTGATGCGTTGGAAGTGGATGCCTAGGAGCCACCCAATCAATGGCCTCGGCCAGTCAGCTGTTTCTTAAGGCCACGAGGTCATCGATGGAGTGGCCATCTAGGTCAACCGGTATCTCTCCATAAGCATTGCGGACACCTTCTAGTTCCATGAGTGTCCTGGGGTGAACCATCCAAACTGGTCCCACACCCCTATGGTCAGGCAGACACGCTAGGATGGAGGTTCGCAGGAGATAATGGTCTGACCATGGCAAGGGGTGAGCACAGCACACCCCCAATCATTGGACCCCCTGCCTCAAGGTCAGTGCAGAAAACCAAATCCAGGGTGTTCCCCCGCTCATGTGTCGGGCCACTCACCACCTGGGACAGGCCCATACTTGCCTTGGTGGTCATGAGTGCTGCTCCACCCCTTGCAATCCTGCCTCGACATGGATATTGAAGTCCTCCCAAGACAATAAGCTTGGGGGACCTCATGACCAGGTTTGATACAAGAGCTGCTAGAGCAGAAGGGGATGTTCCTGTGCAGTAGGGTGCACGGTACACCAGCAGAATCCCCAACCTGTCCGTGACCGAATCCTACAGTCTGCTTCCGGCCAAATCAACCACAAGGTAGAGGCACTCTAGCCCAGACTTGGTCTGCACTGAAATTCTCCATGCAACCTATCCATCCCTAAAAATCTTTCTTTCTTTCTTTCTTTCTTTCTTTCTTTCTTTCTTTCTTTCTTTCTTTCTTTTTCATTAATTAAATCCCCCTCCCTCCAGCCAAATGGCAGCTCACAAATACAATTAAAACAATCCATAATATAAAAAGGGGTTACTTAAATAATATAAAACAAACTATAAAAGAGGTAAAAGCACTGGCAAACACCCATTTCCCCCCCCCCCCAAAAAAAAAAGCCTGGACAAACAGCCAGGTCTTACATGCCCAACAAAAGGCCAACAGGCAGGGAGCCAGACGAGCTTCCTATGGGAGGGACCTCCACAGCTGTGGTGCAACCACCGAGAACACCCTCTCCATCGTGGGCCCCCAGTTCACCCAGAGGACCTTCAGGAAGGAACCCCGGGAAGATCACAGAGGTCACTCCAGGGCCCGGGGAGTGAGGCAATCTCTCAGGTAGGAGGGCCCCAGACCATGTAGGGCTTTAAAGGTCAAAACCAGCACATTGAATCGGGCCCAGAATGCTATAGGTAGCCGGTGTAATGTGCTCCCTATGGCCCGTCCCCATCAGGAGACGGGCCGCCGCATTCTGCACCAGCTAAAGCTTCTGAGTCATCACCAAGGGCAGCCCCACGTAGAGCACGTTGCAGTAATCTAGCCTTGGGGTGATGAATGCATGGGTGAGGGTGGCCAGGTTGGAGTTTGAAACATATGGCTGGATCCTCCGCACAAGATGTAATTGGTGAAAGGCTCCCTTTGCCACTGCCTCCACCTGACAATTCAAGTGGAGGCCAGGGCCCAACAGGACCACCAAACTCCGCACCTGCAGGGCCAGCAAGGGGCGGATCCCCTCCACAAGGGGAGCCATCATCTCCGCTGCCCTACCCACCAACATCACCTCCGTCTTATCTGGGTTTAGCTTCAGTCTGCTCAGCCTCATCCAGTCACTCACTGCTGACAAGCACTGGGAGAGCACTAAGACTGCAGGACCTGGGTCCATTGAAAAAGAGAGGTACAGCTGGGTGTCATCAGCATACTGATGGCAACGCACACCAAACGGTCTCACGACCTCACCCAAGAGTTGCATATAGATGTTAAATAACAATGGAGACAGGATCAAACCTTGCGATACGCCACAAGAGAGCTCCCGGGGGCTAGATGCGCCTTCCCCCAGCACCACCTACTGGCTTCTCCCTGAGAGAAATGAACATAACCATCCTAGGACAGTCCCACCCCCGACCCCCAGGGTCCGCAACCGTCCCAAAAGCAACCCATGGTCTACTGCATCAAACGCTGCCGAGAGATTGAATAGGACCAAGAATGCTGAATATCCTAAATCCATCTTTCGGCAGAGGTCGTCTACCAAGGCCACCAACGCAGTCTTGGTGCCATATCCTGGACGAAAACCTGATTGAAAAGGGTCCAGAAAGCCAATGCTATCTAGATGGCCCTGGAGTTGCTGGGCCACCACCCATTCAATAACCGTTCAATAAAGGGGGAGGTTAGAGACAGGCCAGTAGCTAGCGAACGAATCAACATCCAATGATGGTTTTTTGAGCAGGAGCTGCACCACTGCCTCCTTGAGGCAGTCCCTCACCCTGCCCTCCCGAAGGGAGGCGTTGATCGCTCCTGCCAGCACCGGTTCCAAAGTCTCATAAGAACATAAGTACCACCATACTGGGTCAGACCAATGGTCCATCTAGTCCAGCATCCTTTCTCTGACAGTGGCCAATCACTGTGGCTTGGGAGAAGCACCCAACAAGTCACAATGGGGGATCCATTCCCTGTTGTTTTCCCCCATCTCCTGTCATGTTCCCTGATCCTGTCTGGCTAATAGCTGCTAATGGACCTATCTTCCAGAAACTTGTCCAAACCTCTTTTAAACTCATCTATAGTACTGGCCCTTACTGGGAGTAGATTCCACAACCCAATTATATGCTGAGTGAAAAAATACTTTCTTTTATTTGTTTTAAGCTTGCCACTCATGAGTTTCATGGAGTGCCCCCTAGTTGTAGTATTAGTTGAGAGAGTAAATAACTGTTCCTTGTTTATTAGTTCCACACCACTCATGATTTTATAGACCTCTATCATATCTCTTCTCAGGCGTCTCGTCTCCAAGCTGAAGAGCCCAACCTACCAAGCCTCTCCTCATACGGGAACCCTTCCATGCCCTTGATCATTGTTGTTGCCCTTCTCTGTGCCTTTTCTAGTTCAGCTATGTCTTTTTTGAGATGGGGTGACCAGAACTGCCCACAATATTCGAGGTGCAGTCGCACCATTGATTTGGATAGAGGCATTATGACATTCTCAGTTTTATTCTCTATCCCCTTCCGAATAATTCCTAACTTTCTGTTTGCTCTTTTGACTGCTGCTGCACACTGCGCTGTGGATTTCATTGCATTATTCACAACCACCCCCAGATCCTTTTCCTGAGTGGTAACTCCTTGCTTAGTACCCAGCATTGTGTACGCATAGTTTGGATTATTTTCCCTACATGCATCACTTTGCACTTATCCACATTAAATCTCATTTGCCATTTAGATGCCCAGGCACCCAGTGTCATAAGATCCTGTTGCAGTTCCTCACAGTCTGCTCACGTTCTAACTACCTTGAATCTCCCTAGAGGCTTTCACCAATCAGGACAGGCAAGGATCTAATTCACAAAAGGTGGCCCTAACAGACCTCAGAACCTCCTCAGTATCGGCTGGCATCACTTCCTGAAACTGATCCCACAAAGATGGACCAGACAGGGCATCCATAACCCTCGGCTTTCCTCCTTCTGCATCAGTCCTGGCCCCGAAAGCGTGCTGGATTCGAACGTCTTAACTGCGAAGTAGTTTACAAACTCCTCACAGCGGGCTTGGAAAACCTCCCCCTCCAGGCAGAGGAAGGCCAGACTGACCAGCCCCCTCGCCACCCGGAAAAGCTCCGCTGGACGCGACTTCGCAGCGGGTATACGGGCGGCAAAGAATTCCTCCTTTGCCGTCCTCATGGCCACAGCATAGGACTGCAATTGGGTCCGATGCTGCAGCCGATTGAATTCAGCACGAGAGCGGTGCCAGCGTCACTCTCACCGCCACCCTTCCTGCTTCAGACACTGCAGCCCCTCAGTAAACCAAAGAACTCTACGGTGACGAAGCGGCGGGAGCAGATGCCTTGGAGCCACCCGATCAATGACCTCATCTAGCAAGGTGTTCCAAGCTAGAACAAGTTCATCAACCGAGCGGCCTTCAAGGTCTAAGGACATCTCCCCCAGGGCTTCCTGGAACCGCTGTGGTTCCATCAGCTTCCAGGGGCGGACCAACCTAATAGGTCCTGCCTCTTTCTGGGGGCTGCCATGTGCTAGGACTCGGAGCTTGGTCTGCTCCTGGTAATGATCCGTCCATGACAAGGGCATAGAACTCACTTCCCCCACTACTGGATCACCTGCCTCAAGGCCGGAGCAGAAAACCAGGTCAGGGGCCACTGACCATCTGGGACAGGCCCATGGTTGCCATGGCAGCCATGAACTCATGCTCCACCCCCACAAGGCCAGTGCCGGCGTGAATATTGAGATTCCCCAGGACTACGGTCCTCGGAGAGCGCAACACCACCCCCGACACCAGCTCCGCTAGAGCGGAGAGGGATGCTGCTGGGCAGGAAGGAGCACGGTACATCAGCAGCACCCCAATTCTGTCCCTGGCCAGGTCAAACACAAGGTGAAGTGCCTTGATCCCTGGAATTAACTGCACTGGATACCTCCTAGCAGTCCAAGACTCCTTAAAAACCATAGTCTCCCCTCCCCTGTCCCCCAAGCAGGGGCTGGTGTTGCATGAAATACCCTGCCAGAACAAGGTCCGCCAAAATCGGACCTGCCTGTCCATCCAGCCAGGTCTCCGTGAAACATGGGAGGTCTGCAGCTCGATCCAGGATCATATCTCGGATCACTGATGTCTTATTGTCTACAGACCTCGCATTAAACAAGAGAATATAGTGACTTGCCCAGTGAGTTTCTGGCTGAGGTGAGACTTTAACTGGGGCCTCCCCCTACCTCCCAGTCCTTTTAGCTCAAGCTGAGCTAGCTGTGCATAGGAGAATGCTGCTACTAGTGTATCTGCTGATTAAAATGTTAGGGTCTATTTTACATTTTTGCCAAGGACCCCACAAAACCTTGAAAATATAATCCAGAATAAAGGACAAGCAAAACTTGGCAGCCCCACCGAACACGTGCCGCGTGCTGACCATCTTCTGCGGGCGGCAAACTCACCTCCAAGTGGAGGCCCTCTTGATGAAGAAGGGAAAACATGTTACGCTATGTTTTGTGGGAGGAAAAGGAATAGTATTTCTAAAAGAGCATGTGAAACTTAAAGATCCCCCCACCCCCCAGACACTTTAATATACATGGCCTTGTAGACAATTCTTTTCTTTCTGAGCAGTCAAACAAAAGGGGCACACTATAATAGAAGTACATGCTAAGTGATGCTTATGACTTCTCTAAGTCGGTGAGCAAAATTGACACAGCACTCTCCGAGCCAGTTCATAGCTACAGTTATAGATCATATCTACTCAGACCCTTCCTTAGGAAGTGCAGGTCCCTTTGCATATTGGGCATTCGGAGACCTCGGTGGGGCCCCTCCTACTGTGAAACATTGCAAGTTGGTGCACTCAGAGGCCCCTAGTGATGCCCATTCTAGCGCAGGACCTGGTGCATCATTCACGTATGTCTAAGGCCACTCCTGTATATTTGACTCTGTCAAAAGTTAAAACAAGGACAGTGTTTATCTACCCTTCTGTGGTGATGCGTCTGACAAAATTTGTAACTTTATTGTCCATGGATATTGAGTTTGCATTTTATGAATTTTCAACAGCCGAGCACAAATCAAAGGGAATTGGGTAAGTAAGATACATTTATATAATCTCTAATCCCAATTTATCTGGTCCCAGCTGTTGCCTGCCCCCCAAACTCAATCCAGTTTACCACCCCAGGGGCCAGCCAAGTGCCTTTCCCCAACTCCTGACTTATTCCATGATGAAGTGAACAGCTCAAGTAACTCTGAAGCGGGATCATTATGACACCAAAGGGAACTGTCCCAAACACTACCCTTTCTTTTTTTGCCAATTTGCATACCGCAATTCTGTAGCAACTCAGTGATATAAGGAGGATTTGGACACACATGTTAACATTCAAAATGTTGGAGCCAGTTTGAGTATTCTGAGTTTCATCCAAGCCAGTAGCATTCTGTCTGCTAACGCCTGATGCATTTCCTGAAATTTTGAAATTGATCAGATGTGGTTTTCAGAAGCGATTGTGTTACAGACAAACAGAGAAACGCCATCGAGATTTGCATGGCCAATAACTGTGTATACAAATGTCCTTTTATACATATTATATCTGGGCCAAAACCTTAATCTTGAATCTTTATCCCTTTAGTTTCTAACTCTCTTCCAAACCCACAGAGGGTCTTTTTCTAGTTTGGCTTCCAATTTTGTTGCAACTGGGATATTGTGAAGATGGTTGCATTCAGCAGCTTTCCATCATGCAGTGTGGCTAAAATGTCACAAGTTCAGCCAATCTTACAAGAATTGTGCCATTTTGGGACAAAACCATCTATTGAAATCCAAGAACAAGAGGTTTTAGCACTATTGAATCTGACCCCAAATCCCTGAAGCAGCCTTCAACCCCATATCTAGTCTAAACACAATGTGGCTCTGGATCTGCATAAAGCTTCCTTTCATCCTGTGTAACATTTCTTATTTCTTGAAAACACTTTTAATACATTGTATTCTTCATAAATGGATTCTGCCTTCCTAGTATTGTGCATATTAAAAAGCAAAGGACTCATGAAATCTGAAAACCTGATTAGTTTCACTTATGCTGGATACATTAATCAAGAGTTAAGTGCATTACGTCCAATAAATAAAAGACTCCAAATTTACATGTCATATGTTCACATCAGCTTCTCCCTTAAAGGTACATATACCACATTACAATAGTGTAAACAAAGATGGGGCAACAAAAATGATCAAGGGCATGGAAGGGCTCCCGTATGAAGAGAGGCTTGGTAGGTTGGGGCTCTTCAGCTTGGAGAACAGACAACTGAGAGGAGATATGATAGAGGTCTATAAAATCATGAGTGAGGTGGAACTAATAAGGAGCAGTTATTTACCCACTCAGCTAGTACTAGAACTAGGGGACACTCCATGAAACTCATGGGTAGCAAATTTAAAACAAATAAGAAAATATTTTTTCATTCAGCGTATAACTGGGTTGTGGAATCTACTTCCAGAGGCTGTGGTAAGGGCCAATACTATAGCTGAGTTTAAAAGATGTTTGGACAAGTTTCTGGAAGTTATGTCCAATAGCAGCTATTAGCCAGACAGGATCAGGGAACATGACGGGAGCTGGGGGAAAGCAACAGGGAATGGATCCCCCATTATGACCTGTTGGGTGCTTCTCCCAAGCCATCGTGATTGGCCACTGTCGGAGACAGGATGCTGGGCTAGATGGACTATTGGTCTGACCCAGTATGGCACTTCTTATGTTCTTAAATGAGATCAGAATCTAAGTCTCATTGTGGAACAAAACAAGCTGTTTCAGTTTTTGATACTGTTATTTACCAAGATGTTTCTTTCCCTTTGCAGATGGGTTTCTTTCGCAGAAGGTACAAAGAAATTATTGAAGCTGAGAAGAACAGGAAGGAGAATGAAGATAGTTGGGACTGGGTCCAGAAAAATCAGTGACCTGCTAGCAGGGAAAGAAGCCAACAACAACAAAAGCCCAGTCATGTGACACACAGTTGCTAGCCTATTGGTCCTGCTCTTGTATCTTCCATATGTGGAAGAAGGAATCTTCTCCAGATTTTTCGGAGGCCTGTTGATGCTGTGCTTTTTATCATCCTAAGAAGCTAGGGAACATATCCTGAGGCGACCACTGCAGACATGTCAAATGACTGGAGCGATTTACACTTCCTGTAAGAGTTGAACTTTGAACTTTGGTAATCAAGCTGCAGTGCAGAGCAATATTTATGAATTCAACATATGTGGTATACCCTCAGGGGAAGACTGTCACCTAAAAGTATTTTTTATAAATATAAGCTTTTTATACTGATTATGTCTTTATATTTGTATCGATGTTTTATTGTTTCTATGGAATAGCTATATAGTTCACTCAAGCACTGAATTCTGGCTAAAACCTTGGAAATACATATATGTATATATAAATCTTATTGTACTTGTAAACTTCAATGCAAAAGAAAAAGTGTAGCAGATGAATCTAGCTGAAAAACCTCACATAGTAAATCCACAGGGATTTACATAGATACATTTTGTGTATACACCATTTAATGGCACTAAGCCAAAAAGTCCTTTCACATTTTTTTAAGGCTGAATTCAATTTCTGAGTTATGAGCTAAAGAGCCTGAAGTATTACTCGCATATGATTTTGTGCATTGGATTCTATCCTTCGCTAATCTGAGTTGTGGGAAACAGTTCCTTGCGGCCGAGTAGCAAGAATTGTAGTTCATCTTGGCTTTTGTGCTTCAAATATATAACCTTATCACAGGGCATGTTGTACTGAATTAAGCAGTGAAGAATATTTTCCTTTGGCGCAAACTGTCCTCACCAATTCATAGTCCTTTGGCAAGGGGTAGGAATTGGGCAGTCAAGATACTGCAAGTGTCTGGGTCATCCGTTACGGCATCAACAAGTTACTTGGAGTAAAAGTTTGGATGAACTATGATTTTAGTCCTAGATACTAAATCCTAGTATTAAAAATGAGTTTGGTTTGGTTTGGTTTAGGCACAGACTAAAATGCAAACCTTCCCTTGGGAATTATTCCTTAACAGATCTTTTGTTTGATCTCAGTTCTCACAAGCTTAGCCCCATTCTTACAGAGTTGTGGAAGCCCTCACTGTTTGAATAGAAATTGTGCTTCTCTGAACACTGTTTGTTGGTAAAAGGTGAATCCTGGCCACATTGAAGTCAGNTTTGCATGGCCAATAACTGTGTATACAAATGTCCTTTTATACATATTATATCTGGGCCAAAACCTTAATCTTGAATCTTTATCCCTTTAGTTTCTAACTCTCTTCCAAACCCACAGAGGGTCTTTTTCTAGTTTGGCTTCCAATTTTGTTGCAACTGGGATATTGTGAAGATGGTTGCATTCAGCAGCTTTCCATCATGCAGTGTGGCTAAAATGTCACAAGTTCAGCCAATCTTACAAGAATTGTGCCATTTTGGGACAAAACCATCTATTGAAATCCAAGAACAAGAGGTTTTAGCACTATTGAATCTGACCCCAAATCCCTGAAGCAGCCTTCAACCCCATATCTAGTCTAAACACAATGTGGCTCTGGATCTGCATAAAGCTTCCTTTCATCCTGTGTAACATTTCTTATTTCTTGAAAACACTTTTAATACATTGTATTCTTCATAAATGGATTCTGCCTTCCTAGTATTGTGCATATTAAAAAGCAAAGGACTCATGAAATCTGAAAACCTGATTAGTTTCACTTATGCTGGATACATTAATCAAGAGTTAAGTGCATTACGTCCAATCAATAAAAGACTCCAAATTTACATGTCATATGTTCACATCAGCTTCTCCCTTAAAGGTACATATACCACATTACAATAGTGTAAACAAAGATGGGGCAACAAAAATGATCAAGGGCATGGAAGGGCTCCCGTATGAAGAGAGGCTTGGTAGGTTGGGGCTCTTCAGCTTGGAGAACAGACAACTGAGAGGAGATATGATAGAGGTCTATAAAATCATGAGTGAGGTGGAACTAATAAGGAGCAGTTATTTACCCACTCAGCTAGTACTAGAACTAGGGGACACTCCATGAAACTCATGGGTAGCAAATTTAAAACAAATAAGAAAATATTTTTTCATTCAGCGTATAACTGGGTTGTGGAATCTACTTCCAGAGGCTGTGGTAAGGGCCAATACTATAGCTGAGTTTAAAAGATGTTTGGACAAGTTTCTGGAAGTTATGTCCAATAGCAGCTATTAGCCAGACAGGATCAGGGAACATGACGGGAGCTGGGGGAAAGCAACAGGGAATGGATCCCCCATTATGACCTGTTGGGTGCTTCTCCCAAGCCATCGTGATTGGCCACTGTCGGAGACAGGATGCTGGGCTAGATGGACTATTGGTCTGACCCAGTATGGCACTTCTTATGTTCTTAAATGAGATCAGAATCTAAGTCTCATTGTGGAACAAAACAAGCTGTTTCAGTTTTTGATACTGTTATTTACCAAGATGTTTCTTTCCCTTTGCAGATGGGTTTCTTTCGCAGAAGGTACAAAGAAATTATTGAAGCTGAGAAGAACAGGAAGGAGAATGAAGATAGTTGGGACTGGGTCCAGAAAAATCAGTGACCTGCTAGCAGGGAAAGAAGCCAACAACAACAAAAGCCCAGTCATGTGACACACAGTTGCTAGCCTATTGGTCCTGCTCTTGTATCTTCCATATGTGGAAGAAGGAATCTTCTCCAGATTTTTCGGAGGCCTGTTGATGCTGTGCTTTTTATCATCCTAAGAAGCTAGGGAACATATCCTGAGGCGACCACTGCAGACATGTCAAATGACTGGAGCGATTTACACTTCCTGTAAGAGTTGAACTTTGAACTTTGGTAATCAAGCTGCAGTGCAGAGCAATATTTATGAATTCAACATATGTGGTATACCCTCAGGGGAAGACTGTCACCTAAAAGTATTTTTTATAAATATAAGCTTTTTATACTGATTATGTCTTTATATTTGTATCGATGTTTTATTGTTTCTATGGAATAGCTATATAGTTCACTCAAGCACTGAATTCTGGCTAAAACCTTGGAAATACATATATGTATATATAAATCTTATTGTACTTGTAAACTTCAATGCAAAAGAAAAAGTGTAGCAGATGAATCTAGCTGAAAAACCTCACATAGTAAATCCACAGGGATTTACATAGATACATTTTGTGTATACACCATTTAATGGCACTAAGCCAAAAAGTCCTTTCACATTTTTTTAAGGCTGAATTCAATTTCTGAGTTATGAGCTAAAGAGCCTGAAGTATTACTCGCATATGATTTTGTGCATTGGATTCTATCCTTCGCTAATCTGAGTTGTGGGAAACAGTTCCTTGCGGCCGAGTAGCAAGAATTGTAGTTCATCTTGGCTTTTGTGCTTCAAATATATAACCTTATCACAGGGCATGTTGCACTGAATTAAGCAGTGAAGAATATTTTCCTTTGGCGCAAACTGTCCTCACCAATTCATAGTCCTTTGGCAAGGGGTAGGAATTGGGCAGTCAAGATACTGCAAGTGTCTGGGTCATCCGTTACGGCATCAACAAGTTACTTGGAGTAAAAGTTTGGATGAACTATGATTTTAGTCCTAGATACTAAATCCTAGTATTAAAAATGAGTTTGGTTTGGTTTGGTTTAGGCACAGACTAAAATGCAAACCTTCCCTTGGGAATTATTCCTTAACAGATCTTTTGTTTGATCTCAGTTCTCACAAGCTTAGCCCCATTCTTACAGAGTTGTGGAAGCCCTCACTGTTTGAATAGAAATTGTGCTTCTCTGAACACTGTTTGTTGGTAAAAGGTGAATCCTGGCCACATTGAAGTCAGTAGGAGCTTTGCTATTGATTTTCATTGGCCCAAGTGTTTCATTGCATGGACTTCGGCCCTTTTTACATGGGTCTCTCTCACTCATGGACATGCAGAAATCTGCATGTTCATGAGTGGGAGAGGCCCATGTGAAGGACACAGCGCATGTGGTGAGTGGGGGTGTATGTGCACTCTTGCCTGACACGCATCCCCATGCATGGAGTAACCGGGGAAAACTGAGGTTGCTCCATACATGTGGATAAGTGGGGGTGGGTGGGGGTGAGTGGGGATGCGTGTGCGGCCGTATGCATGCCCCGCCCACCCACCGCACACGCACCGGCACGCCCACACTCCCCCCCCCAACCTGGCGGCACCATTTAAAAATGGCCTTAGTTCCGTTGTTACTTTTCACAAGTATATATAAAAAAAAGCTCCACTGATATGCTGGCAAAATCAGTTTGAGAAAAGAATCACAACTTCTATTGGGGCTGCAACCTACAGCCACCTCCTCCAGAAGCTCTGCAGGCATCACTGGTGCAACTCTAGAGTAAGTGGTTTGTGTGGATCACAGTCTGAAGAAACTAAAAAAGAGCAATCGGGCACCACTGGTGTCATGTCACTTGCCATTGTCATTAGAAATGCCCTCTGGCACCACAGTGGGGTTGCCTTGGAGTTATTGCATGGTGGCAATTCTTTTAATATCTAAACAGGTTTACCTGCCACAAGCACAACCAAACTATCACTGCTTGTTAGATGTGTTCAGACATTGTAGAAATTGCCAGCTTGAAGTATCCTTGAAGCAACCCTGTAGTGCTGCCAGAGGCACACAAGGTGGGGTCTCATGATAGCTGAAATCACCCTACCAATACTGGCCGGGATGCTGAATGCAAAGAATATGCCAGATATCTGCATGAGTACTTTGCCTGATCCTTACATTTGTGAACAAGGATTTTCCTTGCAAATTCATTACAGTTTCTGATCACAAAAATACTACAAAGTCCATGCCCGTGTTGGCTGGCATTCAACATTACATAGTCCTTATTTTGATGGAGATTGGTAGACAGTTAAAAGTTAACTACTTAGTAAACCATGTCTCCGGGGGACATAAATACTTTATTGGAATAAATAGTTGATTCATTTTGACAGTGCTTGGAGTTGTGAAAATGATCAGCTACTTTCCTCAAAATGTTCCTAGATGTATAATCGTCTGCTCAAGATTTAGAGCAGCAATAAATCACATGAAAAAAAATATGAGAGGGCCCAGTGAACGAGAATGCAGTTACACTGTCACTTGTCGACAAATGCAAATTCTTTTTTTTTTACTAAGCACAAGACCAAAATTTAATGGTCTTCTATTGCACTATTTTGCATTATAGACTTGGTTCAAACTCATTCCTGGTGTAATTCTACTGACTTCATTGTTCTTGCTTCAGGAGTGGATTTGGTTCAACGTGTCTGCTTGTTGTCAGAAAGCAATGAGTAACTCTACAGGCTGAGGAAAGTGCTTTGGTGAATTGGTTTAAAGATTTAAGAGTAAATGCAACATGAGTGATTGCTCAGGCTAAAAACCAGGGACCCATGTTCACTGCATTTTCTCCATTGTCATCAATGGGGAAAATGCGGTGATCACAGTCCCTGGCTAAGATACGGAGAGAAAGAGATCCATTATATTTTTTACAATAAGTTTTCAGAACATGTCCTGACATGCCACATTAATGCTGTTAGTCTAGATTAGTGACAATATACAGAGAACACTCCATAATATCATAGAGGAACTCAACTACTGTGTCATGTCTGTTAGGGATTTAGTGGTTCAAATGTCATGAATGGTTTTAGTTTTCCTATATTAGCTTTTTATAATTTTCTCTGTTGGCTTCCAGGCAGTTGCACTGTGACTGCTTTCTAGTTTCAATTATGGTAGTCACATTTGACAATGAAATATGCGAGGATATATTTAAAAAAAAAAAAAATGCATTCAGATTTCATTAAGCCTTCAGGGTATTTTTAACAAATATCAGTTGGTTTTAATCAACATCTGTAAAGAAAACAGAACCTTGTGAAAGCATAGGATATTTAAAATACTCTGAAGTGTATGTTAAATAAGCATCTGTTGATTTTTACATAGAATACAAAGTTACATGGGGCCAGATTCTGAAGTTATTTAAGATGGTGTAATTCCAGTGTAATTACATTACAAGGGTAATTAAACCCTGCAGTAGAAACATCAGAATTGGACTTGTAATCCTTTAGGGCTGTTTGTGTGAATCACTGGAGCCCTCCTGGAGGTCCTGAGCACCCATAATTCCTTGTATTACACCAGTTCAGAGATCTTGGAGCATATTAGCAGATGTCCATGGAAATCTATCACACCTTGAAATTGCAGACATCCTCCAGGGCACATGGCCAGATTTACAGACATTTATGCAGCTACACAATAGTCTCTGCAACTCCCTCCCACTAGCTGTTGGCTGGAACCTGCATTTGTTGCAAAAGATCTTTACAATATTTTTAGGCAACCACAGACCATAAGTGAGGCAGTGGGGCTTATCTACATGTGGCAAGGGCTACATGTAAGTGGCAGCTGTGTGCTGTCTGCAACCATGCTTTCTGGAATCACAACCTATGTTAAGTGTGTAGCAGAAAGTGTGTGTGCACAGACTGACATAATGGGTGAATATGTGTTTAAAGCTCAAATGAGTGACCCATGTTACATTCAGTAACACATGGAAATTCATGTGTCGGCGCACCCCCCAAAAAAAGACGAGGACACGCTTAATGGGATCAAACGGCCGCACTCTTTATTTAATATTAACAAACGGAAGGGGAGGATGGGGGTACACCTCCCGCCTCCCCCCCTTCCGGAACTGGGGTCCTTATCTCTAATAACCTTGCTAACTGCTAATTAACCACCCCCTTCTAGGAGGTCCCCTCTCCTCTCAGTCCCCGCAGTCTGTGCGTACTTCTTTCCCCTTTTTCATTAATTGAGAGGGTAACCTCCTGTTCCTTCTTTCCTATTAATTTATGCCCTGCCTCGTCCCCGGGTTTCCCCAGGCCGGGCGGGTTGTTCGTGCCTGCCCCATCTCTGGGGTTAGTTTCAGCAAAGGTTGAGAACACCGTTACCCGCTGTTTGGCAGATGCTCCTCCCAGCAGGTGCGGCCGTCCGTCTCTCCCTTCGGGTTGGCCATACAGTGGGCCGCACTGTGGCGACTATGCCATGGACCTTCCCATCTCTTAAGGAGATGCTGCTACCCATGCTCTTCTAACTTAGAAATTCAAACCTTGTAACTT